>AP028429.1:6721557-6905205 GCA_036509395.1 Antheraea yamamai | reverse complement strand
AGCGAGTTACTGCAGTAGATTATACCGAAGGTTAACTGCACCAAAATGGAAATATTCGATCTTGTCTCTATGATGAATATTGTAGAAGCTCTATGAGTTTCTAAGTTAGTTCTTAGTTTCTAAGTTACATGTCTTCTATTCTATTTATATTTTATCTGATTATTAAATTCTGACAGAACATATATAGAACGCATTAACTTTTTTCAAGATATTTGATTTTGTTTAATTACATTTTGTCATGCATGTTCATAAATTACACCACCATAAGCCATGATCCGTCGGAAACAAAACTCATTACGTTATTAGTTAATAGTTAATAGTTTTTTTTATTTTCATAGTTATTTTAATAGTTAATAATGTATCTAAACAGTTGAATAAAGAGGCATCTCAATTTCTTAGATATCTAATCTAGATTTTAAATCGATATATATTATGTATCCAGAGCTAATCCTAAGACTTCATTTTGTCGACTTAAGACAATTAAAAAGTTTGATTACATTGGAGGTTATATTCGAATAAAAAGAAATTATTTTTAATGCTGTAATTTTTTATTGCTCTCCTCTAACAGAAATCAGAGGCATTATTTAACTTTTATTTTACTTAAATATCGTTGACATTTCTCCTACGGTTCCTTGTATCATGGACATTATTTAGGTTACTATTTTGTGCAGATTTTTACTATTTATTTATATTACCTACTAATAATGATAATAGACGTTTACATTCCCAACGTCCGTAACTTGATAACAAGACTATAGGTACTAGAAAAGAATATCTGTATACCTATTATCGCATTCACTTCGATTCAAAAATTTTCAAATTACTCACAGGGTGCGCTTGTTGCGTGTTGCAAAATATCAAAGATTTTATAATAGTCTGGAGTGTGATCGTTGACTGCGAAAAGTGTTAGTTCCACACAGGAGCTTTTGGGAATATAACTGGAGATCTGGATAAAGGAGAAGAGGTAAACCCTGAAGAACACTGCCACTGATAGGACGGTAGGACCAATTTGACAACACTTAAAATTTAAAGAAGTATCTAGCGCTCTATCACTAAACTAAATAGTTTATATGTTAAACAGTTATGTCACATCTTATCAATCGCTTATTCGATTCAAACAAAATGATTTATATCACAACCGTGACTTATGATTATTTAAGGTCTATTTGTAAGTTAAAACATTTTTTATCACTGTATAATATGTAACTGCTTGATTAAATAAGGCATCGTTTAACTACGCTCGTGTTATAACGTTACTTTTCAATGCAACATGATAAGACTACACGCAAACTAAATACCTAAGACCAAGATTACTCAGTCTGATAAAAGAAAACCCTACCGTTGAATATAATAATATATGCCTATAAATAAAACTAGATTCTGGTGCATATTATTCTGTATTTGAGATAGAAACCAATAACATTAGATTGATTTCAATGGAAGTTACTATATGTTTTATAGAGAAGGTTGTAATGCCATTAATTTTACAATAACTCAATTATTCATTACAATAAATAATACCTACCAGCGAATAATAATAAACACGTAGGAAGCCACAGGCAGCTAGTTTGTATATAAATACAAATAATTACATTGGATACAAATCGAATAAATTATTATATTAATTTGCACTTAGATATTATAATTGAATATCCGTTAACCTTGTCGATTCTTACGCGATCCTATATATTCCAAGATTATATCTTTCTAAACACTCCCGAAACTTATTTTTACTCATGGTTTTGTCTGCTTGAGCATTATTGCGATTGAATCATGCATATACAACCGAAATGCAATGCGAACGTATATAGAAGTAATCTATATATGGTTATAATGAAGATAAAGTTTCTTTGAGATTCAATGATGGCCATTCGATACCGAATTTTTTATACATAGTTCCAAGGTACTCATTTATTGGATTCGATTAACGCATTGCCTGGGCAATTGCATTAACTTGCTTTGGGCATTTTTTTAATATCCAAAGCAGCGGGCCAGATTCTACTAGTCGTAATATAATTCAGCAACTTCTTCTCAATCCATTTTATTGGATGTTCTTCGATTAGGTACACTTTATTATTGAATTCAAAAATATGCCTACATTTGACACAAAATTTAAACTATAATCAAATACCACTGTAGGTGGTAGAGCCACGCTGAAGCTATAATTAGTTTTGAGCATGAATGGGTCGGCTCGCCCGGGGTAGTACCACCATCTCATAGAAAACCGACGTGAAATAACAGTACTTGTATTGTTGCGTTTCGTTCGGTCAGTGAGAGCGCCCGAGGCCCACCTCCCCTAGACCCCCTTCCCTCCCCTCCCTCCTCCTCTCCCCCTCCTCCAAACACAGGCTGGCAACGCACTTGCGACTCCCTTGATGTTGCAAGTGTTTATGGACGGTGGTGATCACTTAACATCAGGTGACCCACCTGCGCGTTTGCCTCCTATGATATAAAAAAAAATACCAACTTAATATGTATAAAAATAATCTGCCAGATATTTCAATTTATGAATAATATATGAAACAATCCTAATAAGACCGAGTCTTCATTCGGTATGCGGATACGAATTTTTAGCATACCAAGATGACATTCGAATTATGGATGATGGATGGGTTATATTTAATAGGAATAAGTGTTTAGATTATAAATGTATGAAACTGTTTAATCGCTTTGGCCGTATAATTGTCTTGTCATATTATTATCGGTCTATAATTGATCAATTACTGAGAAAGGATGTTTTTCTAATGAGTGCCTTCCATCTGAAATAGATCGTTCAAGCTCAGAACATCACGCGAACTCGTGAACGCTGCTAATTCTATAGTATGTTTTCGTTATAATAGAACTGTGAGAATCATTTTGAAGCGTTGCAATTTTCTCAAGGTTTTTAGTCATAGTAACTATCACATGTAACATCGGATTCAATTTCTTACTTGTCATTTCTAAAAAATATTTATTAATATTGTTGTAATTAATATCTATTATAATTCGTCGAGTATGTTATATAAACACTGTACGAATATTATTTTGTTTATCATTGAAGGCACAACTTCTTTCGATACTAAAACTATCGCCTCTAATTTTCACTGTGTATTATTGCCACCAGCCAAGCGCTTTTTATATTATTAACTTTTGTGCATCTAGTTACACTTACTGCTATCTCATAATTGTCATAGTATTAGTATATAAGACGTACAATAACCTACTCTACATATGTATATATGAAATATTAAATATAGAAGAAGTGTCTATTATTTGTCCAGGCTAATCTCCAAAATGGTTGAACAGATGTCATCGAAAATTTTTTTTTTTTTTTTTTTTTTTGTTAAAGTAATTTGTTTTTGCCTGTTGGTAACCCCCGACAAACCCAAAAAAACAGCCACCCCCCCAAACCCCCCCCCCCCCCCCCCCCCCCCCCCCCCCCCCCCCCCCCTAAGCGCCCCCGCCCGGGGCAGCCCCCCCCCCCCATAGTTGCTGGATATACACCGGCTGATCCTGGAACGCGACACGCCCAAACGTGCCACTATAGCGGGTGTTCCACCTGGTGTACGGTGGTCGCGATCCAGTCGGGTACAGACACCCTACCACCCCGCACTTTACTGAGAGATAAGAATTCCACTGAATATTCTCTAATATACATATAATTACGTTTTCCCATTAAGAATAGGCACGTTCAATGAAATAATTACAATATTTGCAAGCACACTACAGTCTACTTCAGAATAAACTAGTTCTAATTTGCGTTGTATGTTTCTAAAAGTTTGTGTTTTGATTCTAGTTTCCAAAGTGATTTTGAGGTTTCGATATAAAAATAACATGAACTCGTATTCTTGTTCGAAAATTCGTTTTATGATGACAGTAGCAAATTTTAATCTACGAAATAAAATGAATAAATATGATAATATTACCCAAACGAATATAAACGCTTATAAATGAATAATGATATGATAAAATATACATTTTGCGCATAATTTGTATTAAAAAGAAAACATACAAATTCCAACGATTTACATAATTTTTTCATACGAGAAATTTCCATAAAATTAAAGTAATTCCGAGGCATTTAAATCGTGACTCCTCGGTACCTACCTGTTCAAAGTTACACTAACAGCGATTAGTAAATAAATAACAAATTAAATTCCAGTAAAGATTAGTGGCCGAGTGAGCGCACTCTCATAAATAAATCAAACGGTTCGGTCGCGTCGACCGGCCGAGGTAAATTATGACTCAAATAATATTATGCTAAAGGCATGCCTGCACTGTAGTCGCCACTTTAAGAAACCGTTCTTGTTTTCAAAAAGTTCTCGCTGTTTTGTAATTGCTTTTTTTTCTTGCAAAAAACAAATTCTTACATGAAATTTATTAGTATGCATAACCTTTTCTTATTAATTTCAAGAGCTGCTTACGTACTGTTTTATAAGTTATTCTTGCCTCTGGCGTCGTACGTCATTGATGAAACATTCTGTATATAATGATCAGGGAATATCTATCTCCCTTTGGTTTGTTATCTATATTCCTGATTGATTTTAATGAAATTGGAAGTCCAAAATGTAGAATGGCAGGAGTAGTTTCTCAGTGATAGTATGCAAGCCTTAATATTTTAGAGATCTAGATTTTCTTTGATAGATGTTATCGGTAACTTTACGCAGTGCGGTTAATATTTATATGAGCTAAATACCAAACTAGGCCCCCCTCGGCAGCGGCTCAAACCTAGGTCCGTTCCCTCGGCGTGGAGCCCTTGAGTACGCTGCTCGCGCGATACAGTGACACAAAATCTTACATTACTGCAACAACATTACACATATCACCTCCACACACTTGCACGCACACATGCTTACACATGAAAGTGGAAGGGTTTTTATTATTGTTTTTCCCTTATTCAACTGAAGCAGTTTAGAAAAATTATCCAACACAAAATACATATAAGAGTTGTTGAGGTATGTATGCTGGGTACACATATATGTTTCAATAACTCATATAAGTATGAATATGTAGCTAAGCTTAGGTTAGCTCAGATAGGTCGTGAATTGTATGAATCAGGCAACAACCCAAGCCGAGGTGTGCCGCGCACCCTTGAGCTAGTTGTCAAAATAAAATCGGCTGAGTGCCTTAAGTGCTCGCTTTAGTAGTCCGGTGAAGCTGTTAAGACCTTGCTAGGTCAATAGCGTGGTCAGATAGAAAAAAAAATGAGCTAAATGATTATATGTATAATAGTTTATTGTATGTTTTATGCGTTTGACAACATTCTCATCTGATGTGGTCTTAGATTGTGAACACGCTAAACCTAACGGCAACTGGTTTTCAAGTGCAGTCGCCACAATGCACGAACAGGTGTTAGCTAGGCGTACATAGAAAAAGCCCTACCACCATGATGTGGTTTTCCTTCATCGAAAGCTCCGATTCAGTCGCAAGAATTGGAACCTAACTCGAACGGCACGGTGTCTTAACACGTTATGAA
The DNA here is from genome assembly GCA_036509395.1 of Antheraea yamamai. NCBI lineage: Eukaryota > Metazoa > Arthropoda > Insecta > Lepidoptera > Saturniidae > Antheraea > Antheraea yamamai. Next base: position 6,899,750 of record AP028429.1, on the reverse strand, counting down.
CTGAGCCATCATTAGTTTGTAAGGTTGGATTCTATTGACTATATATATATATATATATATAGTCCGCGTCAAATGTTGTGGCCGCTCTGAATGTAGCTTTGAATTCGGCTTTGCGCATAGTACAGTCAAGAAGTTAATACATAAGAAATTCAAAATATTACCATAAGAATTTAACATTGACATTTATTCATCTTTGTCACGATATTATACGTACAGTAGTACATTTTTAAACAATTATGATTCAAGGAGATATTTGCCTATTACATTAAGTAATAAGAATGTGGCAGTACAACGACCACATTACAACTTTCAAAAGATTTTGTAGAATAAAGATACGACTTCGATTGTGTCATCTTGTAAACGATGACAGCTAATTTACGTAAATCTATTAATTTTACATACATATTAGAATATTTGCAAAATATTAGAGATAAAAATAAACAGATAATACAAATTGAATCATTACTGGGATAATAAAACAACAGTAAAAACTAGAAATGGACAATAGTATGTGAACAATAGCCAAAGCTAGAAAATTAACAGTTCGCCACATTATGTATTTGTCAGTTATAATTAAATCCAAATAACATTTAATCACCTGGTTGGGGAGTTTTGGGTGATCGTGTACTTTAATTGAATGATCCGCCTTATGCAGTATTTGTTTCTATCCATAGGATATATCTTGTAGCATATATTATGCAGGTATTATGCGTGTTACAATATCGTTATTGTAAATAAAATATATTCATAATAAATAAATAATTTGTAATTAACAACGCCTTCCATAGAAACATCATTTTTCGAAGTGGACAAGTCTTCTAATAATGACAAATATACAAGATAAAAAAAACAACGAAAATAGCAATAACATGTAATTAACAACAACAACACTAAATTGACTTCTGAATGCAACTGTACTGCAACTAATAATGACAGGACACATGTGCCAACGTTGGTGAATAGGGGGCGAGGTACGCGTGCGGGCGAGCTTGCTCCCCTTTTACCTGACTACGTCCCTCTGATACCTAAATTTGTATACTGCGCATCTACTTCAGAACGGTTAATAAGTTTGACGCGTACTATATATACATATATATTTATATCAAAAGCAGCCAAACAAACAGATGGGTCACATGATGTTAAGTGATCACCACCGTTCATAGACACTAGCAACACCAGGGGAGTCGCAAGTGCGTTGCCAGCCTGTGTATGGGGGAGAGGGTAGGGGTAGGGAAAGGGGGAAGGAAAAGGGAGGTGGACCTCCGGCGCTCTTACTGACCGAACGAAACGCAACAATGCAGGCACTGTTACTTCACGTCGGTTTTCCGTGAGAGGGTGGTACTACCCCGGGTGAGCCGACCCATTCATGCTGAAACTACTAATTGCTATAGCTTGGCTCTACCAACTACAAAACTATATAGAGGAGATTGTCTTGTATAAAAATGTTTCAATGGATTGTCATGCCGGCCTGCGAAAAACTGGATATGCACAGGCTAATCCCAAACCGCGACCTGCAGTAGCGAATCACTATGACGGGCTTTTTCGCCACATGTGGTTGCGACCCAGTCAGGCCGTAAAACCCTACCACCCTTCTTTAACGAATAAATAAAAATGACCTATTATTTATTAAATTAATATTTGTAATTCTTTTCGTGACAAAATATAAAATCAAACTAAGTACCTTCTTACGTAACATTTTCACAAGTAGTACAATTATCTTTTAACCTTATTTGATACATTCGCAACTGGTAAATCCTGTTACGAGTCCCCGCCTAGCGTCCCATCCAAATCGGCCACTCAAACATTTATTTAGACACGCATAAAGGCATATACAAATAAACCAATAAGTAAGTAGGTACGAATGACTCAAGAAATACGTTTTGTAAAAGGATTAGTAGCTTTAGGTACACGCGGTTGGTTGGCTTGGAATATCAATAGCGGCCATGATTTTGCAGAATATGACGGTAAAAATACGACCCTGACTCCTATAGATTGATATAAACATGTTTCCATCCATATTTGTTTCTACGAATTTGGAGGATATATTCTCATTTCTAGCTCAGGGTTTCGATCTAGACGGTCTGACCTCGTGAAAAAGAATATTCATTAGTATCACTAAAAAACAATAGGTAATAACTATATAAAAAATCAATAGTGAAAATTTTGAAGTGAATTTGTTAGTGAAAAAAAATTTTAGAAAAAAAAAATCAAAATTTGCAAGCCTCGCCTTTCTCATTGATGTTTTACAAACAGTATTTTTTAATTTTAATTATACATAATTGTGAACCATATATACTAAACTGAATTATTAGAATAAACAGAACGGATGACAAGAACAATTTTTCCGTGCACACATAAATGAAAAAGTCTATTACACCCACTAGATATAATTCACATTCTAATAGTCTAATTTTCTTTAGAAACCTCGAACTGTGTTATAGTTTTTCTAGTAATAAACTAAATATAAACAACTTGATAATTAATAAATTATAATAGTATTTTTTTGAAAAACACACTGTTAGTACACTGTATTTATAAATAATAAAAGCGGCCAGTAATTTTTCGTTAATTTTGAATCTACGATTTGTTGCGGGATATATTAAATGTCCAACGTAACTGAAATAATTAATTCAATTAATATAAATACTTATATTGTTGGAAACAGCATCGCAAACTACAATTATGTTTAAATAACATAAAAGATAGAAATGTTTAGTATGACTGATCCTTAGGATATAGCCATATACCATCGATATACCATACAAATCGATCCTAAGTAATATTTAAAACGCGAAATTTGTTTGTTTCTGTGTTACGTTTTCCCATCTTAACTACTTAGCCGATCATAATTAAATTTGCATGCACGTGAGCTGTACAATAAAACCAAATAGCGTACCACATCAAGGAAAATGCAGTTCTCGAGTGATACTTCAAATCTACAACAACGTGAACGAAGCAACGAGCGAATGCTAGTCGTACATAAACTTTATTTAAAGAACAATTCATAACTTACATTTTTTTTTAAATAAATTATTTACTAGGTTAAAAACATAAAAGTATTTAGCGCTTAAGTAATAATAAAATGTAATTGACATTAATCAAGCGTTTGTTATATGGAAACATAATTATACCTATTACAAATGGAAGTCACTTTTTATAATATTATTCTACAGCTATACCTGATCTGATGAAATTATTGTCCGTTTAGAGTTAAAAAAAAACACTTTGCAGCCAGGAACTGTTTATCTCTATATTGAAGTGAAAACCAAAAACTAATAGTAAACAGCGAGCAAGGGACGCCGGAAGGTATCCTCTGGGAATGTTCCAGCTTCAATTATTGATGGCAACTTTTAGCCTCTATAAAATATAGGGGTAAAACTTCTCAATACTCTATATAGTTAGCTTTTAACGTGTCACACGATCTTTAAGTTTGTACTGCCTTTTTCACTGTCATTTTCAGTTAATTGTATGGTAGGCATTAATTGTAATTATTTCTCAACGTTTATCTGCCGTTTTTGTGCAGGTGTGTCGCGTTTTTTAAATTTTATATTGAAGTTCATGTTGTTCCATGATATATAAGAATTTGCACATCGACAGCTAATTAAAGGTAATTTAGCATTAGTAATTATAGTATTTTCATAACGATCCTTGTTACTAAAATGATGACTTTGCAATTACCGTTATGTTTTAACTGAAGGTTTTATTTATCATTATTATAGCCTATCATGCCTAAATTACATAGATACGATATAAAAATGATCAATGAAACTCGTTGATATTTTATAATTTATTTTTCTTTTACATTTTGTATTATTTCTAAACATATTACTTATACGTCCTATACGCTATTGAGAGAGGAATAATATAAATGTCCCGTGCACTAAATTTAATATCAATCGGTCAACGCGTTTTTGAGTAAAATACTGACAAATAAACAACAGATATTTTCAACATCATGTCTGTGGCGTTTATAATATATAGAGAATAGAAATAAATATAATTAACTACATAAATGTCAATATAAATACGAGATGTTATAATTAAGGAATAAAAAATCATTTATTATTATCGATCTAAATGTACCCAGGAACTAGAACATTATCTTTCACTGTGGCTATAATTGAAATTCAGTACGAGCAGAACGATTTTAATTTAATTTCAATAACTCGTATCGCTTCAGACACTGATTAAGTTTCCTATAAGGGCTCTGTTCTTACATACGTTACACGTATATGAAATACTTATTGCATATTCTGAATTAGCATAGGCATCCTGGGCCGTTAGTCAGACGTCTGCGTGGACATTTGCAAACTGCTAAAGTGCCATGTGGAATATGTAATTGTCTGGTTTATACATAATATAATGTTTCATTAAAAGATCATTCTTGATTTATAAATATTAATGAAAATTATATTTATAATTAATTACTAATAATGAAACGTATTAAAATACTTAATATATCCAATATCTATATTTATATAATGGAAATAGAGTTATTTTCATGTATCGGCATAAAAATATGACCACTCAATTTTTCGTAGTTAGTTCTAGGTTTGAGCTTAGACGTTATTTTTTTAATTAAAATTTTATGTAATGAGTGAAATGAGCGGGTATTATATTAGCTAGTATATAAGTAAATATAAATTGAATTGCATAATATAAACTATTTCGTCTACCTATAGGTACTTATTAGGACTTGTTTGTAAATTACACTGTCCTGATTTTGAATATATCTTTAGTAATTTTGTAAACGCGAATGTTAGTTTATTTGCTACGCTTTCAAATCTTAACAAGTTAACCGATCATCACGAATAGCATGTATGCTATCAAGAGTACAGTAGAGCACATTATTTCAACCAGAAACTTGCCCCAAGGTCAAATTTACATAAATGCGAGCGAAACCACAAGCAAAAGCTACGATTACTACAGTAATAGTAAACATGTCACTTCTCTTTGTTTTGGCACCCAATAACCGAAATTATTACTGCTATTGTCGAGTATGTAATAATATTAAAAGTCATCATTATCATCATCACCAGCCTGTAAGAAACCCACTGCAGGGCCATAGGCCTCTTCCCGAAGAAAGGTATGGGCGTAATCACCACGCCAGCCCACGACGTATTGGCGATTTCAAACTCAAAATCCACAGTTCTATATTTTTCCCACATACAGTAGTAATACAAGAACATTTCTCAGGTTCAGGTTTCCTCACGATGTTTGCCTTCACCGTCAGTCGATAGTGATACCAATTTAAATTAGTAAATGCATGCGAATTCCGAAAAATTCGTTGGTGCATGCCGGGGTTCGAACCTGCGGACATCGAAATAATATTCCACCAGTCAAACCACCAGGCCACCATGACTTATATCACAAGAGACTTGTGATTATTTCAATGTCCTAACAAGGTGATAACTCCCTTGTTAGAACTTTACATGGAGTTTTTCTGGCATCTTAGAATTCTTGCGTGTGCTATTATTTCTCATCCACCTCACTTGTGCAGAATGACCGAAATACATTACGTAAAATACCATCAATATTACAAAATATATAACACAAGATTATGAATAAATTATAAAATCTAATACATGACAGATGAAGATGCCGCCAAAAACTCAACATGTCACTTGTCTAACTGAACTTTTGAAGCTCATTCATTACATTTGTTTTTAAAAATCAAACACTGAATCTAGCTAAATCGCTAACAGTAAGCATATGGTGATAAATCAGTCACAGTGCCTCTCTTTTATTTTGTTGCTTTGCGTTATCGACCAGTTTATATTTAGCTACTTGTAGACGTGCAGGTCGGCATGACAGCAACGACTGGGAATGGATCTTAAACTCTCAATACTCGTCGTTGTTTTTAAATTGTATTCTGCACTATATATATACGGTCAGGGTCAGTACAGTCATTTTGTCAAGTTCCTATGAAAAAGGCAAAAATTATACTTAATTAACGTAAGAAAACAAAATTAAAATATAGGAACATGTATATAAATGGGTAAAGATTAAACAGTTCAGTATCTTTTCCTACTTTGTTTGTCTTTCGATTTACTTTTTTTTTGTTTAGCTATTGAGAAGCTTTCGCGATATTATTAAAAATTCCATAGAATCGAAGCTTTAACTTATAAATCTCTATTCGTCATACTGTAAGCTCCTTACTTCTACAATATTTTTATAATATTTAACGTTATTTTTGGCGTTTAAAAAAATATCTAAAATAAATGCAGACAATAATATATATAATTAATATCTATATATTAATACGTAAAGAAAAACCTTGCCCCGCCGTATTATGCTCGAATTTTGACCACTGGACTGCCACTATTATGTATTTTAGGTAGATTATTAGAACCGTAGAACAAAAAACATCACAATATCATATCGACATGAAATTACACATATCCTTAAAATAATACTGACTTTTTCCTTTCATTATAGTATTGGTTTCTAATAAGTCTTAAATTAGCAAGAAAACAATGAACAATTAAGTTCATTATACGTGTATTTACTTTTCTACATATTCAACAAAAACATACTACAACAGTGATAAAATTATTATTGTATTAGCCTCTGCCTTCGACTTCGCTCGCGTGGAATAATTACTTTGGGCTTACGGTAACATGCAGTGGAAGCTCTCAAGAGCAAAAGAACCCCGATATTGAAATGTTTTTCATTGGTGCTCCGCTCCTATTGGTTTAGCGTGATGATATATAGCCTATAACCTTCCTCGGTAAATGAGCTATATAGCACTGAAATAATTTTTCAAATCGAACCAGTACTTCTTGAGATTACCCCCTACAACTTTACAAACTCACAAATTCACAAACTTTACCTCTTTATAATATTATTACTAGCGGGTCCGGCAGACGTTGTCCCGCCCTAATTATAAAAAAAATCCAGGACAAATTAAATACCAAATAAAATAATTTTTAAAATCGCAAGAGTAGTTCGTTATCAGCAAAGAATACAATATGCAAGTATGAGTCGAAATTCACAAAATTTACCATTTTATAATATATACTTTTAGGTATGCAATTAGTGACAAGAATTTTTAATTTTGTTAAATATAAATTGAATTATAACGTATCAAAATATTAAAAAGAATCATAAAGATTTTAAAGAACTTCTTCTATTAAAAAACACCCCAATCTTATAAAAAATTACTTGGTACACATTTCGAAAATACTGTCGAATGGACAAAATGATGTGAACGTCTTCATCGAAGAGGAAATGCTACAAAAAACAATTATAATACAGTTATTTCTGTCAAATGTGATATAATGGTAACACTGCAATTGTTTTCTCGGTCATAAATAACATTTTACAATGGATTCGCGGTTTCCTTAAAAGCTAAACGGGCTGATAAACATTTTTTTTTTCAAGTTCAACTCGACTTTCCTGCGGCGGTACCGTGCCTATAAATATTAATACAATCAAATGTTTTGACGTGGCCCTTTTTTAAGCTTTTATCTTGTGCCTTCGCTTATTTTTTGTGATATCGATTTCGGTTTTTATTTCGTGTTAATTTGGACAGCGAATTTAGTCTTTTAACAGATCGTAAAGTGTATAAAGAGTGGCGTGGAACGGTCTACAGTCACGGCGCGGCGCCATGAGGCCAGGTGCATTTTAAACATTTCCGAGTAAATTTGAGGGTTTTATTGAATCAAATTACGGTTGTTGGGGGGTCGTTAAAGATGTATGATGTAATAAAATATCAAACTCAAAATAGGATAAATAACAAGCAATATTAATAAACTGTAAGTTACATGCAGATTACATATAGATATAAAATAACAAGTTAAATATATTAAAGGTAAATTATGAAGCTAAAAATAATTACTAGGAATTAAATTAACTTCAGGCTAAATAATATCTGTCTTATATTATTGTCGTTATTGTCTAATTTATAAAATATATGATCTATATAGAACACATTTCATAATTTACAACGTGTTAATTCAACATTTTCATAAAAATAACACGAATCGCCTACAAATTATATAAAAAGTTTATATTTTTAATCAAATGTCATTAAAACGCGTAAAATTAAAATAACGGCGATTACGAACACACATTAATTCTTAAATAAAAACATAAATCTTTGGACTGACTGTAAAAACTGTTGAACAAACACCCACCACCGTGGTCCGATTAAAATTAATTTGAACTTTATCTTTTTAGAAATACAGTACATAATACAAACGATTTCCATAGAACAAGTTCGATTTCGACAAGATCTGATCAAAGTATCTAAAATGGTCACAGTTAGTGGGTTAACCACTTTAAATTGTCATCTGTCTGATTTATTTCTGTATCTTTTGCAGCCAACACATTTTTGTCTTAGTAAAATCTTCGGTCCTACTCGTAAACATGATATTTTTTATTACACTTTTATCAGAGTATTTCCGTTTAAAAAGTCTACTCATTTTGTTAGTTTTATATTTTGTAATTAATGAATTAGCAAGACTTTCTTCCCGTGAGAAACTCAGGCGTCAGCGGACAGAACAAATTCACTTTGAATAACTGTAGCGTTAACCAAATAAATGAAAGTGTGGCACGTTGGCTCTTAGTAACTAACGTTTTTTTTTTTAAACTGAGGACAGATCCCTGAGATCTAAGAACTCAATGTTTATTATTGGCGAGTTTTATATCTAAGTTGTTATGAACAATCAGGAAGATTATTATTTCATGCGATTGTTTAGATAAACATATTTTGTTTCCTTAACTTCAGCTATTATAATTTAACTCTAGGATATCTTAACCAGGAGTCGCTAGAGCACGAGGTTTTGAGTGCAGAGTACGTGTAGATCCAAAATGCCCGCCTACACTCGTAAGTCTAGACATCGCTTTATGCTACTCCCATACCTACGTATATCACCGCGGCGTTTTACCTATGGTCCGTAATGAGTACAAACGTAGGAAGACATTATTGAGAGTTCTCGAATTGCGAATATTCAAAACCAAAAAAATAAGATGTCGTTATTGCATGCGTTACAAACTATGAGGACGTGTTTTGATACATGGAACAAGACTTTAGAGGACGCTAATTTCAAATTTATTGGAATGATACAGATGTACGTTCACGTTTCATCTATCTATTCATTGGAATAAATTATGACGTTAATTTTAGCGCTACAAATAGCTCGAAGTTTCGTTACGAAGATGTGAGAGCAGCATTATAAATGACGAAATATTTCACATAAGGATATTATAAAATAAAAGTGTACATGATACATACATATATTTTAGTAAAGTTTCTAAGAATACTTTATTTATTATTTTTTTATAACTGTCAATAGTAGCGAAAGCGCAGAACATTCTTTCATTCATATTTATGTTTTGATGTAAGTAAGAAGATGCAATGACGCGTCGATGGACATAGGTTCGGATCCTAGGAACTGAATCAAAGCTTTCTGTGATGGCAAAGATCGCGATGAAACCATAGCATTGGTGTTTGAGGCATTTTCCAAGTCCACCTGGGTACCAACCACCCTCAATTAAAAATCTGTTGCCAAACAACAGCACACTGACTGTTCTGGCAGCTGCACTGTTGAGCAAGTCCCCACTCTAGATCTAGGCTGTTTAGCATCTTAGACCACATCGTCAGATGAGATTGTGGCATATAAAGTATTAAAAAAAATTGACACAGGGATATTACAAAATGTTTTAGCTTTTCCTAAAGGATTACATCCATGTGACCCATACTAATAGGAAAATTTCTAATTAATTCAGCTGGTTAGCTACTCAACTAATTACTACTGTGTATTCAGTCAATCTTGAAAATCAGACCTTCTATGTAGTGTGCTAAGGTTCAACTTCAAATCAAGTATCATTATGGTCAAATGCTACGGTTTATAAAATACTAGCTACTTTGCGGTTTGCTCGCGATAATCTAGAATTGACCTATCCCATGATAAAAGTACTTTTTCTCTGGGTTAAAGGTATCGTATGATCTTCTTTATACACCTAACAATGTGCATGCAGAATGTCATGACCATTGGTTGAAGAGTTAAGACATGAAAGCGTTACAAACAAATTCACATTCGCATTTATAAAATACATAAGGATTAAAATTGTATTTACTAATGGCTGCCTATAATATTTGCAGTTCTTTACAATGTTCATAAATTATTAACTCCCAGCCGTGTCCACTGAATCTAACTACCAGTAATATTGCTACCGTTGACAGTAGACATTCTGGAAAGTCAAAGATATTCAATTATCATACGCTAACAACTCTGGGTCGAATATTAGACTGTATAATTTAATATCAAACCAATATGACGTCACTTAATCAATTGGCATAGAAAAGCGTGCCCGCCTGAATCTCTGAACTTATATTTCGTCATAAACTCTTTCTTGACCTGCGAAATCCAATTTCTCTTTCTTATTCAATCATAGACATTAATCTACACAGGTGTATTATCGCGATGTCGCTGTATCTTTATCTTGATCTCTCGTCCGGACGTAAACGCATTTGTCGTTCTAAGCCTTTTTAACAAATCGATCCTTTAATTTAATTTTATAGGTAACAGAACCAATAAATTTCCCAGTTCGTCTAAGATAAAATATTGCTAATTATATGCATGATGAATTTTAATTCTTGAGCGATATTTAAATAATATAATATTACGATGTGTTCTAATAAAAATATCTAAATCTACATAACATGTAAGGTAGCTTTAATCAAGTATCTTTAATTAATATCCCTGTATAATACACCATATTAGGCCCCCCTCGGCGGCGGCTCAAACCTAGGTACGGTCCTTCGGCGTGGAGTCCTTGAGTGCGCTGCTCGCGCGATACAGTGACACAAAATCTTACATCACTGCGACAACATTACACATATCACCTCCACACACGTGCACGCATACACGCTTACACATGAAAATGGAAGGGTTTTTTTTTTCTTATCAAACTTAAATAGTTATGGTATAGTAATAGGTATGTCCTCGTATGCTTGGTACACATATATGTTTCAACGACTCATATATGTACAAATAGTTAGCTTAGCTAAGGTTAGCTCAGATAGGTCGCGAATTTCATATATCACACAATAGCCCAGGCCGAGGTGTGCCGTGCACTCTTGAGCTAGTTGTCAAATAAAATCGGCTGAGTGCCTTAAGCGCTCGCCTTAGTAGTTCGGTGAAGCTGTTAAGACCTTACTAGGTCAATAGCGTAGTCAGTTCGAGAAAAAAATACCCCTGTACAAATAAAATAATGTTCCCAACTAATTAAATAGTTAACAATAAAATATTGATCAAAGATGTTTCTTTGTAGAAAATGTTACTACTTTTACTTGTACTATACGAAATTAACTCTATCGGCGTTATTACAAAAAAGTTAAATACGTATTGAATACTTGCTTTAAAAAGGTTTCGTATTAAATGCGCCGCGGTCGGTGAATGTTCGCCCTCTTGATCTTTTGTCTCGCTTTGGTTACGTTAAGTTAGACTTGCGAAAAAGGATAACGCGAATTTGCTTCGGGGGAACGCGGTGCATTTAATTCGAAACTTTTTTAAAGAAAGTATTTAACTTTTTTGTAATTACACCGTATATGTCTGTTAGCATATGATCAGTAAAACTGTGAATCGCTCATAATTAAATTTTTGAGACCTGGAAATGCACATTACTTTTACCTAGAACATACCGAGAAAAATGCAAACAAAGTAACGGGAAAACGCTAGTGGAAAATGAGAGATAAAATTGCTTAAGCCTAGCATAGAAAATAAATTAGACTCGATTCAAAATTACACACAATTGTCTTTTATGAATTATAGCCACCAATACTAAGAGTTGCGGCTCACTGAACAGCAATTTACACCAGTGAACCTGGCAATTGTATACCTCTGGAGTTTGGTTTTCATGTGACCACGTTTACGCGAATCACATACTTGAGATAAATATTGCAAATAAGCGACTAAATACGCCTCTGGCATCGAAACTCACCGTCTCATGGACTATAATCATTTGCGGACTTCATAAATAATTACCGAGTCCGACCCTGGTTTTTGTCGATGCGCCCGCGCAGGTAATATAGTCATAAATTTCCATAACCGCCATTTGATGTTATCAAACATGATTTTAATTTGATTCCGGAGCCACACGTGTTGAGGTCGTTTAGCTCAAAAGTTACGATCGTAGGTATTCTTAAACCTAATATCTTGTTCGTAAACACGTTTTTAAATTAATATTATCTTTTCATACTAAAAATATTTATTTCTTGTTATGTTTTATAATAAATCATCATTAGAATAACTATTTGCAAATTATTTGTATAAACATACGTAAGTTCGCGTATTTTAATTGTTATAAGTAATACAATATAGTTACACTTTTTAATCAATATTCCATCTAAATTTTACTCAATGAGATTGGTGTTAAAATGTTTTTATATTGTTATAAATAAAATTAGGTAATCAATAAAGTTGGTGAAGATGCCTAATATTATTTACCAGTAGAAGGAAAGACCTTTAGAAAAAGAAGAAAAGATTTTTATTATGTATCAGTGTTCATATAAGTTCTTATACACCGTTGTCGTAAATGGTACTCTCAATCTTTTAGGCCACTCTGAATATAGGCGAAGTTCGGGCCTGCGTATAAAACAGCCGTGAGTTGTATACAAAACGAAATGAAAATATTATCTAATAGAATCTAAAATTGACATTTATTAGTTGTTATCTCGATGTTACACCTACACGTATCTAAATGAGTATAAATAATCATATTTAGGTATCTAAATGAGTGTTCTATATATATATTATAAACCTTGTAACTAAATATACATCGAGTTTAAAGTAACAAAAACTAAATATTACTCGAAGATATGCTAAATGATTTTTTTGAAAAGATTTTATCATGAACGCAGTATTTTAGCAGTGACGTGAGTTCAAACAAGCAGACAGAGTTTCTAAAAGTGATTGAAATGCATTTTATTACTTACTAGCCTCTGCCCATAACTTCGTCCGCCTGGAATAGTTACTTTGGCCTAACGCTAACACGCAGCGGAAGCTCAAGAGAAAAATACCCCGATTTTGAAACATTCTTCATTGGTGCTTCGCTCCTTACCGCTATAACCTTCCTTGATAAATGAGCTATATAACACTGAAAGAATTTTTCAAATCGAACCAATAGTTCCTGAGATTAGCTGCTACAACGTCACAAACTCACTAACTTTACCTCTTTATATTATTAGTATAGATTTCAAAACGTCTGCAAAACATTTTTTCACAAAAATCTAAAAAGTACAGTCACATTAGAGTTACGTTCTTATTATATATATATAGATATAATTTAACTTTGTACGTATGATTCTAGAAGGTTACTTGTGCTAGATACCAGATACTTCCGTAACACGCAGATCGCTTTCTACGCGATTTTTCTCATTTCTTCCTTAGAGATTGGCCCAACTAAAAACCTGTATACAATTATCTTGATGAATTTATGTCAACCCAGTACTTACATCAATTGAAACGATAAACACAATAAATCTTTACATTACGTAAATGTTAGTAGAGTCTACATCAATATATAATGATAGGTTGTAACTAAATGCGTCACGCCTCACGAATCAGAAGTACACTTGACAGCTAATATGTCATTAAAATCGAGTCGATGTGATATAAGACTTTGGCTGACTTTAACACCGAAACGTAAGCGTGTTAAATTAACTGATGAATAACATATCATGTTTTGGTTGTAAAACCATCAATATCATAAGCCATTGTAACGAATTGAATGTAATTTTGGCGTTTTTATCGATTTGCAACATTATGACAATCTTAATGGCCGCCAATAACCCTCGCCTCCTCATTTTCAATGTATTGTATGTAACATACTTATATATTATATTGCTGTAACTCAATAAAATGTAGGTGAATACCTAAAAAGAGTAAATAAAATTAGCGTTTGCTTTCTCTTTGGTATTTTGGACGTTACGCCTTCTTTTGGCATTATAACCTTAGTAATAAGTAGTGGTAGAGCCACGCTGAAGCTATTACTGGTTTCAGCATGAATGGGTCGGCTCGCCCGGGGTAGTACCACCCGACCCACAGAAAATCGACGTCAAGTAACAGTGCTTGCATTGTTGCGTTTCGTTCGGTCAGTGAGAGCGCCGGAGGTCCACCTCCCCTTTCCCTCTCCCTCCTATCCTCACTCCTTCCCCCCCCCCTCCCCCAATACAGGCTGGTATCGCACTTGCAACTCCCCTGATGTTGCTAGTGTTTATGGACGGTGCAGTGATGATCGCTTAACATCATGTGATCCACCTGTTCGTTTGCTTCCTATGATATAAAAAAAAAGTAAGTTACCTACAAAACTAACAAAAACTAGTGCTTTGTTCACAGCTTCGCTCGTGTTCATGTAGATTCGATACTGTCCCTCGGAAACAGTACATTGTTTGGATGATGAGTACCCTATGTCCTTGTCTGTACAATGTGTATGCAAAATTTCACAATGATTGGTTGAATAGTTAAGGCGTGGAAATGTAACAAATAAAACTCACTTTCGCAATTATAATATTAGTCCGGATTAAGTTTTATTGAGGAAGGTTAAATCTTATTTGAAATCACACCACAATGCTTAGGAAGCTTATAAAATAAAGTTCAGGTGATACTCGAAGTACTAGTGCGGGTAGAATATGTATTACAGCGTGGGGATATGGAGATCCAATGGCTGGGATTTCTTTTTTACATTATAAATCCCGGGCAGTTTCAGTATTTATAAATTATGAAATAGTAAATTGTATTCAGGATATAAATAATAGTTGTTTCCTAAACGTCATTCCTTAAAAATAAATACTTCATAAGAGCATACTTTGAAAGTTAAAAAGTAATAGTAGTAAAAGTATAAGTAATAGTAAGTAGTTTCCATTTTTTATCCAATTCCTTATGTGAGTAGATAAATAAAAAAAAATGTGTGAGTGTGATCGTCCGTATAAGTTTGATAATCGACATATACATATAAAAGTGACCACCGCTTACGAAAGTACAATTTACAATCCGTGTTTCTTATTATCTAGTATCAAATACTTTAATCCATTTATCACGGCTTTTGTTTACGATCCTCGCGTATCATCGACTATTAATTATAATGCGTTCTTCACTTCAAACTTTGACGTTCTCGCTGTGTGACAGAGCAAAGATAAGAATTTTAATGTTACTCTCCATTTATGATAGTGCCTATGCAAATGTAGCTTTTATTTTAGATCGGGTAAGACTCAATACAGGATATTCATGATGCTTAACAATGGTCAATACATTTTCAACTCTATTAGAAAGTATCATTGTCGATTGTTGAGGTGAAGTTGTGAAGAATGGATGCAAAGCGGAGTTTAGAATTTTGATGGATGTGGTTATAATTGTTTCTGTATCGATTATGCCATTGATAAATATTTCGACTATTGCTCATTTTATTAATGATGTGGAAGCGGAAGAACTTTCTGGGCGATATTCTAATGACAGTGTAATGTCACAATTAATAATATCGGGCTGTCAAAACATCTGTCAGCGGCCGTGCTTAACGTCTGCCATTCATTTGTGACATAATTAAATTTATTAATACAGCCAACCGTACACCTATTTTAGATACTTTATATATCTAGTTTATTAATATAAATGATTTTGGTTAAATTATAATGGTCAATTACTTTTTTATAAAATTGTTTTTTTTTATGTTAAGCCGTTGACTGAGGATACCTTCTCTTATAAACAGGCAATTACAAACCGGTCACTTTCGTGTTTGCAGCCATTCTTAGTGATTTAGTAAATGTCTTCTTACAACATTATATATGTGATAATTATATGTATAAATATCTAGAAACATAGATAAATTATAGTCAATCCTCTAAGTGTCTAAATTAAAGCATAGTTTCAACGTCCGTCGGTCAATGTCATAAATATATATATGATATCTATATAGATATGTATAGGGGGATTCCACTGGAAAATAGTTAAATAGTTAAAGTTACAAAGAGAGGCTAGTTATTTTAGAAAAAAAATAGGGTCCCGCGCAACTATAATAAACTAAAGAAGCAGTGTCCAGAATCGAGCGCAGCCCACGCGCAAGTTTACACTGACCAAATTGTTTTTGCTAAGTTGTACGCTGTCTAATCGCAGGTAACAGCTAATGATTAACGTAACGAGTAACTAGTGAGTATCGTTATTTCTAATTATTTTGATAGTGGTTGTAACCTTCTTGAATTATAGACTAATTCTTACAATAAGAAAACGAGCAACCTTCTTAAAAAGGACTCTTTCTTTTGTCGAAAAAGAAATTCCTCGTTGATATTAATATCGTGATTCGAGTCTACATAATCACGAGTACCGCGGACACTGGAGGCGGAGAGACCAAAATCAGGTTGTGTGAAGCAAATTCGGAAAGTCCCGTTGTAGTTACGTCAGCAATGGATTGTGAAAGTTTACAATATAATTTAATTAAATCCTTTGTCATTTTCAGGGCAAAATCTCGCTGTTTTTGAATTAATCTATATACTTATTTTACAACATACTAGTGATCCGCTCCAGTTTCACACAGGTGTAATCTACATAATTAACACGGTGTCATAAATGTGTAAACTATTTCAAAAATTTTTGTACTGTCACTTTTTTGGAGTTCTGATATTACAGTACATTAGAGTCAAAGAAGCTTTTTAATTTGTGTCACACAAACAACTTTTACAACCCGTGATTATTATCTGCAATATTCATCAAACTAAGTATTTTATAAAGGGCAATTTCAATCTACATTAAATTCTCAATTTTATAATTTACTGAACAAGGTTGAATAATATATTGGCCACAATACTTACCTTCGCAAATCACTCATTATATTTTGTTAATGTACAAAAGATGTAAACGATTATTGTGGGTTAGCCTGAAGAGATAGATACCATCGCAGACTTTTCTCTAGGTCTTTTCATTACATTTTTCACCAGTGGATAAAGTGATTCATGAGGAACGTTTTGGTATATAATTTGTCAAGGATTTATTTTATAATCAGGGCGGGGCAACGTCTGCCGGGCCCGCTAGTTAATATATATAGTATTTTTCATGTCTCAGATAAATTTTAGTCAGCATTAGTGATGTAGGCTGCCAAAAAATATTTTTCCGACTTGACTACAATACACAAACATGTCTCTACTTTCCATTAATATAATATGTATGTATTATACCTATACTTATAAACCTTCCTGGGGAAAATCCAGAAAATGTTATTGAAAACGCATTAAAATCCGTTGGGTATTTTCGAAGAACCAGGGAAACACACAGACAGACGTAAATAGCGATTCTGGTGTATATGTACTCCTTATTGATTTAAAAAGTACTTAGAAAAGTATATACCTATTAGTTTAGTTTTTGCTGCTCGTAATTTAGCAGATTATTTTTACAAAATTATTAAAACCATATGAATATGATATTGATACATCTATTGGATGTTATTTTAAAAGAACATGGTTAAATTACCCTTAAAGAATTACTAAGTCACTAAGAATAAAGCCAAAGAACGTGCTCAAAGTACTTGGTAGAGAATAAATCAATATTAGGTTTTAGTTCAATTTTCTATAAAATTAACGGCACCGTATAAACCAGAGAAGCAACGAACCGAAACGGAATTTAAATAGTCTAAAGACGCCTTCAGTGTGGCAACCGTGGGCACAAGGAATCCGTCTCTACATAAAATGATATATCTCAGCCCATCATAGAAAAGTGGTTCTTAATTCCACATACATAAAGTTTAATTTGTGTTTTCAATATCAACAATGAATTTTCCAATATTGTGCATCATTTCAAGTTGCGAACATTGTCTGCACTGAAGTTATTCTTAAACTATTACTCCGAGTCTTCTTGATTTAGGTTAATTACTGTTCCCCTTTATATAAATTCTCGTGTACTATTCGTCGTACTTAATTCACGTATGTATACTTCTTCAGATGTAGAGAATACATAGTTTTTCAAATCTTTAGAACCAATGCTACTTGATTTTTACTAGCTTGCTTTATGCCCCTATTTTATATCAGTCTTAAAATAACCCGATGTTCATTTCAATTCTTTGTATGAATTTGTATGTACGATTGCGCGGAATTGATTTAAAATGTATTTGAATGAAAACTTGCTAAGAACGTTCCTTGTAATTCCAGAAGTACTATGTTCAGGTAAAAAAAATTCATTCAAATTAATAATGGTGAATTAACTGAAACTGTTGATTTGATTTAAGCAATCGTCGAATTTATTTTTATATCAGAATAAGATATTTTCGATTACAAAAAAGTATTAAAGACGATCCAAATTTAATCGAAATAAGACCCGTTCTTCGCGTGGAACATCAAAAGTTTTTTTACGATGGATAAGTTCGTAGTCATTAACTATTATGATAATAAACTTAGTAGCACTTTGTATGTAGAAAGAAATTACAACAAAACGGTAATTAATTCTTTGAATAAATATACTACGAGTAGAAACTTGCAAATTGACCTATAACTGCATTACAGTTACACAGAAAACTCTTTGTGGGACGAGGTTAAAATGAAGTTCTCGATTAGTTTTAGCGGCAAATTTATGATCTTCCTGATGTTTATGAACTTAACTTATTTTACATTATATTATATTACGTTTTATTATATACTTATCATACTTTGATCTTTTAAATTACAATTTTGCGGTATAAACGATACACCAACTATAAACTTCACTCAGATGATATGTCAATCACAATTCAAAATCCTCAAAGATGATAAAGTCATACTTTTTTACATAGGTAATTTACTAGGTGATTACTACAGAACTGCATTTGTGGTCAGCAACACAGCACTATTTTGTTATTTTAATGTATTTGTTGAGATAAAATAACAAGTAGAATAACAATAATAATAGTTCTTTGCAAATGGGGTTAAGCAAGTTTTGAAGCCGAAAACTTAATTTTAGTTAAATTTAAATACTATAACATAATTCGTGCAAAATATTGAATGAACACAAAATGTTGTTACTCTTAAAAGACACGTAGTGTATAGACATTCCGGCAGAAGGTCGCGGCATGTATAAACCCAGGAGTTTCGTAGGACAGGGTGCCATGTCGACATGTGACAGGGGTCGACGTGGCCACTTCATTAATTCTTAAAGAACGCTGATCAATGACTTATTGATGTAGACTGTATAGTGTACATAATACACATACATTATAATATATAGGTAAAACCGAAATAGGTATCAACAAAGTATACTTACATAAATACTAAAGGTAAAATATAAAGTACTCGAAACGTAATACTTAAAATGTATACATAAAGTAAAAATGTATTGTTTAGCTATATTTTTACCGGATTAATATCTGAAAAGGCTGAACTGATTTTAATCAGAGTTTTACTCGTAGATGAAGAACTTTGAAAGTATTACATATGTTTTAAAAATCGACAGTACCCATTTACTATATAGGAGCTAAGCAGTATTGATACAATCTAATAAAGATTAAAAGGAATGGAAAAATTAAAAGAAAGTAAAAGGTAGCTAAGCAAAATGAATCCAGACAAAACACGTAGTTACCATGACATAGAATTACTTTCATGAGAGCAAAGTCATGCATCAACTAGTACAAAATACAAAAAGTTATGCTTTTGAACTACAATTAATATTAAGATGTGCTGTTCAAAAAAAAACATAAAGAACTAAATTATCCATAAAACGTAATTACACGTTTGTGCAAGTATAGAATCAATCTAGAAAATCTTGATATTATTTAGAAATTGATATTCGTGACTTTTAATAACTTTGAATCTGCAAACATAGTCCTATGATATTTATCACTAAGTTATTTTTAACATACGATCTGCATCGAAGCAATAGTATAATATGCTGTTGAGTATAGGAATTACAAAAGGTACCAAGTTTACACATGTCCTTAATATAACGAACCTTTCAATGTAAGTGAAAATTTCGTAGCATTAATCATTCAAAGCTCCAGGGAACACATTTGCGACATGTTCAACAATGTTAAAAAAAACTTCTATATCATGAAAATTAAAAGAATAAATAATTGTCTTTCAATTATTTCCTAAAATTCAAAAAAATATACAAAATTCGTAGCAATTACGTAACGCAGCGCGATACAGAGCGGGTAAAAGTTACAACTACCCCAACCGTGCACCGCACATTGGGCTGAACTCTGTCCGCGTAGGAAACAAAACCGACAGTTATTAATGGTTATATGGAAAAAATATTGTTACGTTTTCGTTTCCCTAGCTTTTAAAGCGCAATAAACAGTGCACAATTAAAACGCCAATACCAGATTGATAGCTTGATTGATTGAAGTAAAACGAACTTCTTTATGTCTGGTTCTTTTTGGCACCGCGTATCTAAACATTTAGTCACGATTGCAGTTTCATATACTCGTAAGTAGTCTCTTGCATGCATTTCTCGAATGTTCTTACGTAAATTTTGATTTATTCTGATTACTTCAAATTTTAAATAAATTAAAAAAATACTTATGCCGTATTGGATTCATATTTTTTACGAATTTGCAAAGTTATTAACTATAGTCGTTGCAATATGTAAGTGACTAAATTTAAAGACTTTACGTTATTGTTAACCAACATCCAATGAAAAATTACTGCGTGTTACCGTCACACGCGATTGAAGTAAAACTTGTTATTTAAGTTCCGAATTAGCTGATAGATGGCACTACAGATAATGAAGCTTTGATTTAATTTGTTACTTACAATGAAACCAGATGGCAACACGGTCGCGCACCTATATATACATAATTGATTCTATTGTATGATTGTTTTGTCATTCAATTTTATATTATCTTTTGCGTACTTTGCTATATCTTATTTACTTTATAACAAAGAGTTGCTAATAGTATTTCATGTGTTATTTAACTTCCGAATTAGCTGATAGATGGTACTACAGATAATGAAGCTTTGTTTTAATTTGTTACATTGAAACCAGATGGCAGCACTGTCGCGCACTTATATATACATAATTACTTCTATTGTATGATTTTTATTATTATTCAATTTAATATTTATTATGAAAAAAAAAATTCTTTATTTATTTGTTTAAAAACTATTTATTGACAAAATCAACAATATTTAAAAACCGGATGATAGAGAAACTTGACGCCATATTGACGTAACGGACTTCCGTTGCATTGTCGTCTAGTTACCTCCATCAGTAAGTCAGAAAAAAAGGTTTAAATTATATACTGAAATAAAAACAGAAGAGTAGTAAGTAAGCGGTAAGGTACGCTTACGTAAAACAATGCAGACAAAGTCGCGAGTATCATCTAGTAAATAATATTTTCTAAATAACAACTCAGAATAAACGACTCTGGTATCTAAGATAAATCCTAGTTAAAAGGTACCAGGTTACCATAAACAGTAACCAGTTAACCATTGCAACAACGAGAAAGGTAAAGCTATGAATTGATGCATAGAGAAATAGGGAACCAATTATAATTGCGACGATAAGTTGTCATTCCGTAATTGGTTAATTATTATCAACATAACTGGGCGTGGTCTGTGCACGTGCTCTGGGGTACAAACCTAGATACCAGCACGGTAGGGTTTTCTGTATACGGTAGGTGAGTAATTAAATATGTATACTCCGTTACGTAACTCCGTTCTTAATTGGCTTTCAACCAATTAATATGTTGTTTTTGTTTAGGGTAGAAATGATAATTATCAACTATTATTTATTAATGATATTCGAATTTACAAATTACATATATAACTCTGTTCACAAGTTGAATCAAATATTCGGATAATTTGAGCTGTTTGAAGAATTTCAACTATTTGAGTTTTCAAAAAATAGAAAAGTATGATTTTCATATTATCTACTTGAAGAATTAATTATTATTGACTAATTTTTTTTTTTATAATTTGAAATCTGAATCGATAGCATTATTGTATTCGATTCAATGTAGCTACTATTCAGATTACTCTATAGGTAAATGTATAGTAGAATAGTAAATTATTAGAAGAATCTATATGATGTCAAAGAATCTGTGCAAATTGGTATTTACCTTACACCTAAAAGTTATTTGTGAAAAGACTATTAGCATAATTCCGCTAATTTATTTATTTATTTATTTATTTATTCCATATAGGTCCTTCACAGCTGACAATGTGCTAATATTCTTTTACAAAACTTAAAATACAAAGGTATGAGCAAAACCCCTAAAACTATAATTTATAATATATATCTATCAAAGTTCATAAATTGTATCGCTAAGATACGTGAGGATATTATACTTTACAAATTGTCCTTATCCATGCACAGATACAATTAATCGCATTAGGTTAGACTCCGTAACGAAAATGGCTCAGCGGGAACGCGCTCGGCCTCGGTCTTTGGCTTAAAATACGTGCTACTTCATAAACGTTAGCTTTCGATGAAGCAAATCAACGCGGTATAACTAAAGCATTACATGTTCTAATGTTTGGTTAATTAGTTACCATTCTTTAAAAAAAAAATCTTTTCAAACGATTTTTTTTTTATGTCATAGCAGGCAAACGAACAGGGTCACCTGATGTTACCACCGTCCATAGACACTAACAACACCAGGGGAGTTGAAAGTGAGTTGCCAGCCTATGTTTGGGGGAAGGGGAGGGGGGGGGTGGGAGGAGGAGACGAGGGAGGGAGGAGGAGAGGAGGGAGAAGGGGAGGTGGGCCTCCAGCGCTCTGCAAGCACTGTTACTTCACGTGGGTTTTCTATGAGAGGGTGGTACTAGCCCGGGCGAGCCAACCCATTCATGCTAAAACCAGTAATAGCTTCAGCGCGGCTCTGATACCTTCTAAACGATTAAGACAACTCCTTTGTACTTTATCCTCTTTAGTATCAAATGAAGCGAGTCGCTGATGATGCTACTAGGTCATACAACTTGGCATCACCTGCACAAAGTTCTCACAAAATGCTCTGACAAATACCTTAGCTGCTGTTCTCCAATTAACTATCTATCGTCAATTACCTTTCGATGTATTTAAGTAACTGGACTTAACAGCGTAACTTTTTCTAGCATCGTAATACTTATAGGCTAAGTTTTGTTACCCACATATTAGATCTGACTGTGTACAAATGGAAATGTATATATATTTCAAAAGATATACTTTAAGATATTTGGTCACCTATTCCACATTTAGTTATTATATAACATACGTATTTAGTGAATAACTGGCTTGTACGACTTCTTTTTCGCGAAAATGTTTTTATTGTTTAACAGGATTCATTGTGGGTGTTTTTATTTTTATTCTACTTATCTATGTTATTAAATCTGTAGTAGTTCCAAAATATTGTGATGGTTAACTATTTTCTAAAGGCAACTAACTAAAAATACGATGTTCAGATGCCTATCTGTAAGTTCGGATTGAACTGAAAAACGGCTTGACCAATTCTTACGACAATTTGCATTTGAAAAGTTTGCATTGTTGATAGGGCATTAGAATTGTTGAGAAAGTCTTTTACAACTCGTAAAAATGTTTCAACAACATATTTTTTATTTTCACCTTATTATAATGAAATTTTGGACACGAAAACTATACGTTATTTTGAACTTGATATACTTTTTTTTTTCTCGAACTGATTACGCTATTGACCTAGCAAGGTCTTAACAGCTTCACCGGACTACTAAGGCGAGAGCTTAAGGCACTCAGCCGATTTTATTTGACAACTAGCTTAAGGGTGCACGGCACACCTCGGCTTGGGCTGTTGCCTGACTCATGCAATTCGCGACCTATCTGAGCTAACCTAAGCTAAGCTACATATTTATACTTATATGAGTTATTGAAACATACATGTATACCAAGCGTAGATACCTCAACAACTCTTATATGTATATATATGTATTTTATGTCGGATAATTGATGACGGATGACTTGATATACTATAAAGATTATTAGTGACAATTTATGAAACCGTAAAAAAAATTGTAATTGAGTTTCTACACGGGAAGCATATGTAGCTTTAAAACTGATATTCAATACGATTTTCTATAATAATACTCTTAAAACATTTCTATATTTAACTAATTTTCATGACATTCTGTACACAGAAATTATTTCACTCCAAAACCGATAGAAGAAGGAATTTAATTACCATCAGTGAGAAATAAAATAAACGTCTAATAATGTACATGGTATTCAGAGTATAGAATATTTTGATGTAAGTATAAAAGTACAATAAAGCGACTGTCACATAGTTCGTAACTTACGACTTGGTATGGTGTGATGCCTAAACACATCATTACTCGTATGATTAATGCGTCTAGTTCGCGGCCCAGGGGAGTCCGTTAGGTGGCGATGCTAATGTTCATTCGATTCATAATTACGGTCATATAATTTATTTTATAGTAAACGCTTTTTCACACTATTAATAATGTTTATCCCTCGTGTCTTCACGTCTTATATCTGGTTTGTTTAGGAACAAAGAGAAATGGAAGCAACTGAAATCATTTTATCTTTTGTATTTGTACTTCATATTTTTTTAAATATATACTTCTATACTATTATTATAAAGAGGTTAAGTTTGTGAGTTTGTGACGTTCTAGGATGTAATCTCACGAACTACTGGTCCGATTTGAAAATTCTTCCAGCATTAGATAGCTCATTTGTCAAGGAAGGCTATAGGCTATATATCACGCTAAGCCAAATAGAAGCGCAGCACTAAAGGAGAATGTTTCAAAATCGAGTTTTTTCCTCTTGAGAGCTTGCGCTGCATGTTAGCGTTAGCCGAAAGTAACTATTCCACGCGGACAAAGTCGCAGGCAGAGGCTAGTATTATATATAATGATGTCGTAGTGATTTAAGCGGCCTTGTCGCTGCTGCGGTCGCGGTATAGTACATGTTATGGTTCAAATTCAACACTGTTCGTGTGATCTACGAATTATACAGTTCTGAGTTTGGTTATCCTTTGTGTCTGTCAATTACAATATATAAACTTGTCAAGGGGCTTGACCATAGACAGGTCAATATTGTAGTGTCCATTTGCTCTCGCTTCGTTACTTTAATAACATATTTATGGAATTCATGTATAATTACAAATTTTAATATAATTGTTAATTAGTAACACTATCGCCTGAAAGTGAAGAAAGGAGTCTGGGCTCTTAAAAAAGTCTCTTGAAACACACACATTATTTTCTTCCCCATGTACCACGCAGGTAGGGTTAGCATAACAAGATTTTTTTCTTCCACGCTCCTGAACATCAGTTGTCAACTGAGTACTCATACCTTTTATAAGTACATAAAGGTATCACTCTCCACAGAATCTATTCATACCTTGATCTACTCCTATATCCGTCTTCCTTTACTAAACACTCTTCTAGCTACATTATTTTCATCTCTACTCATAGCACACTTTTTTACTCTTCAACTTTTCTGTTAATAGTAGTATTTCATACTTCCTCTAAAACTTGAAACGACTACATGTAACAGGATAATCTTTGAAACCAATGATTTATCAGCATTTCCAATCCATCATTGCATTGTAAAAAGACATTGCAACCGACCCTCGTTTACCTTTCGGAAAGGTCATCAGTCATCACCCAATAGTTAAAGAGATAAGCTATAGACACAATGATAGTACCCAGTATTAATTTTTACGTCTAATGAAATCACTCCTAATATTATAAATGCAAATGTGACTTGATTGTTATGCTTTCAAATGTTATATATTACTCAACCGATCGTTCTGAATTGTTGTATACATGTTGTTAGGAGTACAGAAAAGGACATAGGATTCCCTCAATCCAACAAAAACGCAGTTCATGAGAGATATGGCAAATCTACACTAACGCGATCGGAGCCGCCAACGCAAACTAGTTGTATAATACAGGAGCTAACAATATTTGAACAATTTTTCTACGCAGACGTTACATATTACTAGAAATAGTTTGCCATTATTTGTTTACGCGTAACACTTTTTATTTGAAAAAATGTATTTAATATGCGGAGTCGTTTATACGTCTATCCGAACAGTCAAAATATGTACAAACAGTATCAAGATCCCGCGAGGAACACACGTCTAAATACTGACGCTCCGCTCGAAGAAAGATCAGTTTGTTTTGAAATGTCGTGAGCTGAGATCGCGGGCCACTCGTTTCATGTCATGATGAATACGTTTCAGTAGGTATACGAATACCCCACGAAATTACTCGCCTATACAAACTTTCGTGTGGGCGCGTGCAATTAAATTACGGAAACCAAACTGTGCAGCGAAATAAAATCGCTGAATAAATAAATAATTCCAACAACAAATTTCATCATATATACACTGTATATCTATATACGTTTAATAAATATTTAATCACAACCGATACTTTAGATCTGGTTCCTTATAACACTGTATAAGATATTTAAATAAAAGCAGTAAAATGAGAAAAAAGCACCGTCACATTATCATACATGATTTAAATATTGATTATGTGTTTCACAAAAATAAGAACAGAGACATTAATTGATAGTTATTAAAACGATTACGAAAAGCAGAGGATATTTCGATGTCTAAGTCAACGTTTTCCACGTAAATACTGTCTGGTATTATGAAGAGAAGCGCGCGTGCGCATTGCCCTGTCACTCGGCGACAAGCAACGCCGACGTTCCACGCAGAACAAGCCGAGAATTGGAGATTAAATAAATCCACTCACTAAGATTAAAAGCCACTATAAGTGAACGTAGTCCAGTTATTACCGCAATTATCGTTCCACTAATGTTTAAAGGTCATCTATTAAAATTCTGTTTACAACCATATCAATGTTTCTCTCATAAATTATATACAATTCATACTTTGACTTATTTATAGGTAGTTAAAACTACTGCGTGATAAATAAAGACCGCTCACGTTTATAGAGTTAATAAAGTAAAACAGTCTCTAGAGCATAAACAATCTCTTTCCCCGCAGTTGCCTCATCAGTCGGCCAACAAATTAGTCGGTGTCACTACGATAATATACAATAAAGAGTGCACAGCGGTGCGCAGCCCGTAGGCCGTCGCATAAATCGTTCAACACAACCGAATAATGTTTTGTATGGAGATTTCTTTCGGCAATAGCGAGCTCGCCGCGCCGTGTAGTGGCCTTTATCTATTCTTCGATTAATGTTTCAAATTGATAAGACTAGTTCTCTTTATAAAAATTGGCAGACGAATGCTTTAGATACTTTTTTTTATATATAAACAATTTAATAATATTCAAAGCTCACACTATTATTGCTAACAATCGTTTAATCCCATACCATAGATAGGATCGAAGCCAAACTGCCTACAAAACATTATGATATCACAATCTATTTCTGGCTCACTGTAGCGTACACATTATGTGTGCTAGCGTCTAAATCTTTATGCTCAATGTCTTCGTCTTCTTTGTTTGTAGACACAATACAAACTCCTTGTTCTTAATATGCTCATTATCTTTCCCATAGTTTATTAATATCCTTAAGTTTCTTCACATTTACACTGTTACAATTCACCGCAAGCGGTCTTTTTAGCACAATATAGTTTTAAGCTTTGAGGTTACAACAAAGCACGCCTCTTAGTATAATAAATCACGAGTCTGTGCGAAAATTACCAAATGTTGCAAAACGAACGGCGCGACGTGTTCCTCGCAAGGTCAACTAGCATTCAAATTCGAAACACTTTTGGACGAGTTTTTTCTACACCTCAGTTCATTGTGTGTCCAAGGAAAGTTCTGAAAGTCTTTCTTTTAAAAGACAGTGTAATTAATCTACTAATGTATGTATTCAAAGGGACTATTATACTTTTGCTTTCAATAACGACGTTGTACTTTTAAAATGGCTTTGAAAATTTGCATGGTGCGGACCCACCGTGAGCAGGTAGGGTCTTGTAATCGCACGATTTGTCTTATTGTCGGAGATGTCGTGTGTTTGTGCGCACTGACCGCGACTGTGCTCGAGATAAAAGTAATAAATTAAATGAAACGGAAGGTGTTTGTAATGGTCGCCGCCAGAGGTGTGGCGCATTACCTTAACAGTTGACTTTTAAGAAGAAAACACAAATTAATAACGTATTCTAGTTAACATTTACTCACTCAAAGATTACTTATACCTTAAATATCACCTAGTTTTAAGCATGATACAATGTAACTACTCACTGTTGAATATGTCTTGAACTTTCATACTTCCTTGGTTATGAAATATCTACTGGATATGTTTTATTGAAGTATGCCAACATTTTAAGAACTGTAATTTATAATTTACCGACAACTAGCCTTTTTATTATTATATAGAACTTAAGGTTATTCTGAATCAATGAAAAAATATTAAACTTTTTATTATTTGAATATCTATACAGTAGGTATCCGGCTTTTTGATTTGAAACGTCGTGAAGAAGGTTGTCTTTGTCTATCGCAGTAATTGAGCTGTTCGATAGAGAGCACTTTACAAAATCAAAACTAGCCGATCTCACTGTACCCGCGTACTATACTTACTTTTTATCGATAAAACCATGTTACATTATTTGCGAAAGTTATTAAACATATTTGAAAATATAAATAAAATTAGCACCCACACCAACGATAATAAATCTTAAATTAATGTTGTTCCATTATCAGACTATTACTAGTTAAGTTATAAATAAAGGCGATACCTACCTAAGAGCCGTTGGACCGGATTTATTATGAAATTAATATTCAATTAGCTTTCCGCACATGATGCCGTTGCGTTGGGCGTATGTGTTATTAAAATGAATTTATGACATCATTTAGTTACTTGTGGCATTATTTTTTAAATTATTTATACCTCTGAGTCCGCGGTAGTTGTGCTCAATTTTATGATATAAACAAAACGGTTACATTGACTTTTATAAATAACCTCTCCGATGAAATATACCTTTAAGTATAAGTGACTCTTTAAAAGCCAGCAAACAAGGATAATAGCTCCTTATAACAATATGTAAGTCTGTAGAATACCTTTGAAAAGTTATTCGGCCTTGACAGTACGACGTCATCAAATAGGAATAATTAAGTAATATACATTTATTCTGTGGAACATAAATAAAAGTATCAAAACTTTTTGCAAACTATCGGACCAATAAAATTCTTTTGGGGTCATAGAATGTACCTGTAGCCGACTAGATCAGCGATGTATCCATTTGACAAAACGCTTGTAGGGCGAAATGACACTGCAGGGCTTACGATGGTCGTGGTTGCTTTTGGATCACACTGAGTATACTGGTAGTACAATTCCATCGTTCCTTCGTAGTAATGAAGAAAAATAGACTGGAATCCAGTTTAATACCACCCTTAAAAAGAAGAGTAAAATATAAAATCTACTTAATTGAGGAAAGAAATACATTTAATTTCGCTGTAAACTCTACCTTATGACGCATTATTTACATCACCAATGATTATAAAATGATTAATATCTAACAAACATTTTGATAATGAATCGAGTATAAATCATAAGATATGCCAAGGTTTTTATCCTTGTTTACTATAAATAGCCAGTAACGTAGGTTGTCGGACTGCATTGCTTCTAAGTAAGCTTTGTGAGATGAACGATTAGTCTTTCAGATAAGTGATCTGAACTTAAATCCTTGTATATTATAAAATGCAAAATCTCTTTGTTTATAACTCGAAATCCACTGACCGTATTTACACTGTTTTTTCTGTTAAATACTGGGTATATTATATGGCCAGGATTTACTATATATTTTGTTATATTAGATAATACATGGAACAATTTATGGGGTTACACTAGTTACAATTACAATTAGTAACATAACTTCTTAATTATATAAATATTTAGGGCTATGAATTAATATGTGTTAGTTACGCCAGCGAGTTCCACATTTATGGAATGTGGAATGATTCTGTTTAAGAGAAAACAAGGTAATGACGAAAAATTCATTAGTAATTTACACGCTGTCTTGGCTAAATAGTTACCGCCACACACGATTTATGCATTCTACTCTTTATATTTCAAGGAAAACTAGTGTCCCTACATCCGGCTCAAATTGCTTTCGTCTCCTTTGGTATTTAACGTCTTGTTTGCGACGGCAACAGCCATTCGTGTCTAATTTCGCGTTGGTCAAAAATAATTTTATTTTGTTTACTATAATATAAATTAAATTTCAAGAATCATTTTTTTATCTTTTCACTTACTTAGCATACAGAAATATGGCACTTGTATTTTACCTACTATGTTCACCTTGTACCAATACTTTACATACTACCAATACTCAATATAAATAAAATTCAAGTTTTCGTTGCTTACAACCAATTCTGGCGAAGCTTTCACTAGCAGATATTGGACATTTTATTACTATCTAGGCTTTGTATGATTACTCTTGTTTATAGAGTCTAGGTAGCAGTTATAAAACTATAATTAACTATATGGATGCAGAGGAAACACGTAAAGAGAGACGAGACGAACTTCTTAGCCTTCCATGGATTCTCCGTGCGGGTGCCGGGTCCATCGTGTGGCAGAGGGAGAAACTCAGAGCAGTTCCCAGGACTTGCGACCCAGGTGTAGGTTTAAGGAGGCCCCCTTTGAGATGCGCATCAACGCTCACCTTCACTGCTCGAGTTTCCCGCCCTGCCTAGCCAAATTTGGTAGGAACCTGTTAGTGCAGCCTTTGATACTCGTTCTAAAATAAAACGGAAAATAAAACACGTAATTTCTAAAAAAAAAACGAGTTACCAGGTACCTACTTAAAAAAAGTAAATTAATAAAAGATAAGAGACAAAAAAATCTTATAACTTGCTCAATTTAAAACTCTACTACACAGTTAATACAGATATGAACTAAGACCTTCTTACGCTACAACATTCGCAAAAAAAAGTTACAATCCGAGAAATTGCTTTTGAATTTAGAATTCAATTAAATTGTTCATTATTAAAATGACGTAAAAAGTTTCATTCTTAAAATGGTAAACCAAACTTATAATCGCCAACATTGCACTTTGATTAATTGAACTAATTTAAAACAATCAGATTGTCATTTAAATAAGCCATCGAAAAAATCGCTAATAAGTATTTATCAACGGCGCCGTACGCAGCGATGTGAGCGCGCGCAACGCTAGATTTATTGCGCGTTATGTAAATTTGTACCAGATATTAGTCTTCTTAATATTTACACGTGGTTATTATAACCCACTAAAACGTAAGAAATTCACTTTTATTGTACAACTTCGTGCTAAGCGAAGTCAGAGAATCTCGATGCATATCTTGCTACTATACCGTGCATACTTATAACGTAGTGGGTTGGCCTTTCTGCTTGATTCATAGTATCTTACGTGGAAATATCATTACGTAGTATAAAACAAAGTCCCCTACCGCGTCTGTCTGTCTGTTCGCGATAAACTCAAAAACTACTGAACGGATCTTTATGCGGTTTTCACCAGTGGATAAAGTGATTCACGCGGAACGTTTTGGTATATAATTTGCCCTGGATTTTTTTATAATCAGTGCGGGACAACGTCTGCTGGGCCCGCTAGTTAATAATAAATTTATGATTATAAATGATTTGTTATAAACAATCACAAAATGGGGTAACTTTATAAAACGTATATGAAATAGACTTTTCAATCCTATTGTAGGTCTACGTTATATTTATTTATTAGTTAGTACTCGTAAGTTCGTTTTGGCAAAAAATGGTTTCTTTATTACATAGAAACTTTATCTCGATTATTTGTGGAAAGTTTTAAAGTTTTAAAGTAATTGTATTAATAACACTTCATCTTTTTAACAACCCCTATATAGATTTTATGATACCTTTGTTAATTTTTAATATTACTGCTTACCCCGTGTGTAAAAGCATGAAGATATATAGCGTAGATAATATTTTAAGAATTCCCTTATCTTCTAGCAAAAATGTTACCGAAATCGATACAACCGTTTTGGAAATACGTTTACAGTTTTCAGTGCAATGATAGATAATTT
Organism: Antheraea yamamai; assembly: GCA_036509395.1. Classification (NCBI taxonomy): domain Eukaryota; kingdom Metazoa; phylum Arthropoda; class Insecta; order Lepidoptera; family Saturniidae; genus Antheraea; species Antheraea yamamai. The sequence goes on along the minus strand of AP028429.1, from coordinate 6,867,872 downwards.
AAAAAAGTCTAGACGTGAGAAGATAGTATCAAATATATGGTGTCTATTGAAGTTAACAAATATAAGGCAAAGAGCCAAATAATACCATATACAAAAGAATGATGACAACAAACCACGATGTATTGCGAGCTGATGACATAATTTGAAACATTCGTGCACATAGACTTCATCGCTATAATTCATTACTACCGATGTAACGCTTCCACGAGTTTATATATGTATCTACATATTTATATTTGTATGTTAAATTCAGTCTGCGTATAATAATACCAGTGGAATGGAAAAGGACTCGATCCATCTTAATTATGTGTTTCCATATTCGTGCCGATAGCATCTTATTAAAATGGAATATATTACATTAATTGCGATTAAACATACTGGCTTCTTATTATACTCGTCTGTCATTACTAATATATTATACTGTTTACCTATCTACAGTCTACAGTAATATGATAAAGCTCGAGATATAATCTCTGGATCTACATGTCAGATTTGAAAAGTTATTTTTGTGTCTTATAGTTTACTTAGTTTCAACGGCTTCTCTCGTGTTTTCTATGCAGTAATTATTTTCGAAACTATATTACGGATTTTTATACAAATTTTCATCGCCTTTAACACCACCTTAGGAGTTTAAAAAAATCATTGCTTACCTCCTGAGTTTAATTTAACCCGCTTGCAAATTTTCACGGCTCTAGCCACAGTAGATGCAGTAGCCCCCCAATGCGTTGATAAGTCAGTGAGTCATTCTTAATTCTTAATTCAATATATAATAATATTCAATATATAAACTATTTAATTCCTGCGACTTCGTCTGCGTCGTTCATTATCTCAATTAATTTATTATGTCTCAAAGGGAATTTGGCAGCGTTTTGACGAAAGCTCCCAGTCGGCTTGACTTTTTCGAACACTTTCAACATTTATTGTTTTATATCATCAAATTTACAAAAAGTCTCGACAAATTATATACCTAAACCTTCCTTGTGAATCACTCTATCTATTAATGAACGCCGCATGTAAATCCGACAGACAGACAGAGGCGGCAGAGCGCTTTGTTTTATAATATGTAGTGATTTATTGACGAAAGTTATAAGTTTTCTATCTTAACACTAGTTCCTAAAGAACTAACGAATTATCGTACAAACAGTAGGTTAGAAAGTATGCTAAGTGAGAAAGAAGTAATAGTGCGAACCGATCGTGTAGTGCGGCGCGGGGTACTGGGGGACAGAGAGTGGGAATAATTTGACTAAAGGGAAATCGTGAGGCACAACTAGTTATACTATAGGGAACTAGCAATACAAAAAAAAAATACTGATCTGAAGATTATAATATTGACTAACTCGCGTTTGCGTATTTTTTTTAAATCAAGGCCGTCATGACAGAAGTGAAAACTCAAAACAATGGAATAATTGTGTTCTCTTTTGAATTTTGAAGTCAATTTCAGTGTAAATTACAATCATTAACTCTGCTCATTTGTACATAGAAATTATTAACACTAGTCTGGTTTTCACATCTATTAGCACTCGGAGCAATATTTATATACATTTTTATAAAGTTTATTAATCACTCAAACATATGATGAGCTGCAAAACATCAATATTACATGTGCACAGGTCGCTAGCCTAATGCAAACCACGCGAGCGCAAAATGGTCGGTCACGCTTACTAGCATGTAATGACGCGAAATCGTACATTTTTGGCCTGTCAAAAATACCGCCCAGGGAGCATACAATAGTCACTTCAAAAATGACTTATATTAACGAATTTAATTATAATTTATATAGTAAAAGCATTTGCATATATTATAAAAAATACACATGAATTTAAAAGAAACTTCCTCAAAAAAAACTCAAAGCCTTAGGGGTCCCCATTAAATAAAAAACGAAGCTAAACTCAGAGGCTAAGTAAATCAAAAGTTCCGTAAAGTGGCACCACGGGACAGGCTGACACATTGCGGCGATAGCTCGGCGAAGATACTGACCAAAAGAAAAAAAAATCGTATCTTGAAATAAAAGTTTTAAGCACGAAGCGCGGGTACTGGGTAGCGTTTCAAGCAAACTCGCGATAGGTAGACGACACATTTAAATAATTACATACCTCTTCTAAACTGGAAATTACTTAACGTATTGAATAATGAACCTTATTATAATGTAGTAAATTTTTCATTCGCAGGTGTACCTGTTTATCAATTGTGAATTAATTCCTCGCCGTTCTTTTGAAGCATTATATGGTAAAAAAGAAATCACTATAAAGTATCTGGCTAAACAATTTATTAGACGTTTACAGTAATTATAGTAGAAGTTAACTTATCTATATTAAATTTTACGGCCCCATTTTAACTAATATATTTATCAAAAAATATACCACTATTCCAGAGATTTATATCTATTTTTCTGAATTATAAAGTGTTTTCTTATCTCGAAATAATAACCGCAATAATACAAAAATATTGTTCTATTTTTTTAAAAATCTGTATTGAAATATTAAAGTATGTGCCAAGTGTGTTAATTTATAAATTTAAGTTTTAATTACACAAAATACTGTTGAACAAATACATTGGTACTTACCGTACATTCGAACTACCTGCTTAGTTATATAATTAAATTAATTCAATAATATAATTAAAAAAGAAACTTCTAGTCATTTCCGATACTGAGAAGCCTTTTTACGCCAATTATAAGATTATTAGCTATTATTATATATTGGCTATATTAGTTATATTAACTGTTAGCATTAATAGTTGTAATGCTAACTTAATTATACTATAATGTATCTAATATTGAAAAAAAAAAGTTTTGAAACTACATAAGTACAACAAACAAAAGTAAAAATACTTCTTTGTTCTCAATTACATTCGATATAAATACTAAATAGTTATAAGCATTTTTAATAATGTTGTAAAAACAGTTTTAAAGCACAGGTTGGTAACAAAAAAGAAGACACACTCAATATTCCAAATTTAAAATTTAAAACACTAAATCAGACTGCTAAATTTTAGAAATTCAACCGCTATTCATGATTAATGTGTCTACTGGTGTGTATTGAATATTATAAGATGACCTGTTTGACGATGCACCGACTACATCTAATAGGCAGATGTTGTTCACCAAAGAGTAAATTCTTTATAATAAAACAGACGTGTTACTCGAAAAAATATGTAATTATAGCAACAACTAGTGAACATTTGGAAGCAACAAAACACGTAACTTAAATCTTTTTAATAATGTATACATGTTAATAATTATACAAGTAACAAGTAATTTAGCTAATAGTAGCACTTAAAAGAAGCAAAAATTGTACTTTTTCATTTTCTTTTAATCATATATATATATGTATACTTGTTCTTTTAATTCAACTTTCAGCTTTTTAATGATAGCGTCTCGTTGTTTTACAGATTTAACAGATAACAATCATTTTGTTTTCTGGCATAACTTTAATAATTACATGATAATTAAATATTATTAAAAATATTTCATCTTAGCTTGTTAAGTAGAAAATTATACAAGACGCCTATGAACCTTTCCGTATACCGAAGAAACTATAGTTCAAGCAAAATAAATATATCTAATAACAGAAAACAGTGAAAAGAGCAATCAACTATTTGCAAAAATTGATTCGAGTCACAGTACAGTCTTCTTTACTTAATTAACAAGACCATTTTATCCACATATCTTGGGAAAGCTTTCTACGTTAAATTTAATTTGGGAACGCGTGTGCCACGGTTTATACAAATGTCATGTCTCAATTTGAAAAACAAACCCATTTGGTTATTCTATTTTGTAATCGCCAATAATATAAGTTGGTTGAATAGAAATAAAAACAATTCAAAAGTAACAACGTACGAAACGAATAAAATGATTTTGATTAGATTTGTACTGGCAGATGTTTTTTTTTTATATTTAGGTTATATATAACTTAGGCTTTACCATAGAGACTTCGCAATAATGCTAAAATAATCACAGATAATATAAAATCGGATTTAATGAGTTAAGAAGTAATGGCAAAGTAGACAAAAAGGAGTTCACAACTAATCCAGATAATATATGTAATTCGTATGTAACAACAAATCATATTCATGAAAACGAAGTGGAAGGCATTAATTAGTTTTATGTATATCTACATGTACATCTGTACATTGCTTATTAGTAGTTCAATTTGAATGTCATCAAATATATCTGTGATAACCTTGTTTCGGTTCGGTTTCGGTTTGATTGTGATAGGTTAATATTATGAAATTATTCGATCGTTCATCATATAAGCGGATACTACCTCATAGCTACCGAAATCACTATAAATCTTAGTCGTCCAATATTTATTTATTTAGGGTTAGGTAAATCGAGAATTCAAAGAGAATTTAACACCTGACTGAGAATAAAAAACAATTAAGTTAAATTTATTACGCAGACGCCGAATAATACAAACATTTTAACATAAATAACCGTCAAATACAAACTGATTAAGAGTGTGCCGAAAAGTTTATAGGTTATGTTATCTTATTGGATTTATGACTTTAGATTCTGTTACCCTGCATTTACGCAAGTAAAAGAGGAAAAGTCCGTCACTATGATACACTTTCATCCTACGTTTCTTTTTATTAACCAAACCATATGTAACACGAAAGAGTTATGTTCTACGCGTCAATGTTCATGTCTTTATAAAATAAATGAAGAGCTTTGTAAGAAAAATATTATGTTTACTGTGCTCAAGGTTCTTACACATTCTATGATAATATTGACTCCTTACATATGAAATTAGCGTTTTAATATGTAAAAAGTAAAACGAAAAAAATGAAATGATATAATTAATCAATCGAAATATGATTATCTATGCACTTTCGCCATTCAATAGGTAGCTCATTAATTCCATTACTGAAGAAATTATTGGAGCAAGAATCAATAAGATCTTTGAAGGCGGTTTGGACTAACTTATCACAATTGTTTTTTTTTACCCTGTAAGAAATTGTCCAAATTAAAAAAAAAATGTAATCAGTTAGAACATATTGTATTTTAGAGACATGCCAAACACAGTTCCTCTAATTTAGCGACCTTCTGTCGTGAAGTTTAGGCTCTCGTATGGTCCTCAAGCAGCTGTGGGTTAGAGAGATTGACCAGTCTCGGTTGTTTAACGTATATCTTTTCCATCTTGGTTTGTAATTATTGACAATAGAGATATTTACACAGTTTTATTTATAACTTAACTATTCCGCACAAAAATAGTACCTACTTAATTACAGCAAATATAATAAACAATGTTTATTAAACATGCACGGAGTTGTGGGTACAGCTTGTATAGTTATATAATTTTTACAAACCCCATGGTATAGTGATAGCAAATTCTATTATTGAGCCATAATTAGTGGTTTAAATACCCACAAAATGACTGCCTCTTGTATATTCAACAAATTGTCATCCCTGTATTATTGTAGTAGGCTATTAAATATCTACAGACTTAGATATACCATTTTAGTTACCATAATACAAGCTATACTTTGTTGGAAATTAAAAGGCCCACTATGAAATAGATAATGATCTTATATTGAAAAAATATTACAAATTTATAAGTAGCGAGTTGTTTGCAAATCGCTTTATTCCATTTTTATTTTTTGTAATATCAGGACCATGAATTTTATTTTAATAAATATATTAGTGAATCATCTTACTACTCACTGATGAAAATGTGTCCCAAATCTTTGTGTCATCAGAATCTAATGTATTTTCGTTTTCGCTGAAAGAGTAGTATCGTTCAAGTATATGAAATCAATTTTGAACGTCCAATTCTTTTATTTACACGTTATTTACTCGATGTAATGTTATTTCAGTCCTAATGTGCTCGGACACCGTGTCGTTCAATGTGGGTTCTAATCCTACAATGCATCTGAGTGTTCAATCAAGGAACATATTGTGATGAAATCTTATTATGGTGGTAGGAATTTATCTGTAGGTAGTAGAGCCACGCTGAACCTATTACTGGTTTCAGCATGAATGAGTCGGCTCGCCTGGGGTACTACCACCCGACCCACAGAAAGCCGACATGAAGTAACAGTGCTTGTTGCATTGTTGCGTTTCGTTCGGTCAGTGTGAGCGCCGGAGGCCCATTATCTCTCCCCCTTCCCCCTAAACACAGCCTGTCAACACAATTGCGACTTTCCTGGTGGTGTTAGTGTCTATGGACGGTGGTGATCACTTAACATTAGGTGACACACCTGTTCGTTTGCCTCCTATGATATAAAGAAAAAAAAAGAAAATCTAATGCCCGCCTTGCTATAGCTGCCACCTTCAAGTTGAACTTCTGGCACTAAGCACATATAGGTAGGTATATTGTAGCAGCTGCACTTGAGAGCCAGTTGTAAATAAAGTTAAAAACTATAAATAATTAAAAAAATAACATAGAGAATGACAATAAAGTACCTATGTCCAGTTTATAAAAATTTAAAAACGTAATTTAAAACTAGCGTTCTCGACAAACGGCCTGTATTGATTATAAAAAAAACTCCTAGAACCAAATCGCACTGTCACCTGTGGGTTGCAATTACGAATCGAAACCATCTCACGCGAGTGGGACTTCATACAAGCAGCCGCAAAAAGGTCCAGCAAAATAGGTTCGGTCCAGCCGTTTCGAAGTTCAGTGACAAACACACATACACAATAATTATATATTTAAAGATTAGGAGTAAAAGATTGTATTTAGTACTGAGGATAATTCAAATATAGCCAAAGATCAGGAGAAATGGGAACCAAACAGTGTGACAATATTCTTCAAATCTTTAAAGAGCGGTCTAATAATTTATACTGGCCATACAGAAAAACACTGACCGTTTACCGTGTTTATTACGATGCTAACATATTTTGATATTTATTAAAGAAGAAATGATAAGATCAACAATTACACGGCCTATAATACGAGGCCACAAATAAAAAATATATGTGACATTTTTATTGCATGTATTCTGTTTTCATCTAGATGTCATTAGTCTTGATCTCTTTGATGTTTTATCGTTAAACATTTTTATGCTGGCATATCTCGACTCGTATGTTATTTGAGTATCTATGTTGATGGTAAGTTAAAAACGCGCAGTGCATTTTATATTTTAAGATAAACATTGATTACTTTTTAAGATTAGAATTATGGTTTCTATCATTCATTCACTTGCTTTTAGCTCTACCAGTTTATACTTTAGTAGCAAGATTATTCGTGATATCTAATAATATTAAGTATATAAAACAATTTCTAACAATTGCGTATTAGCTTTTTAAGAAACTTTGCCTATATAAAATCATTAATTATATTTTTTTTATCAGCACTTTGTGGATTCATTTTTCACGTATGATATAACATATATTATATATGCTTTACCCACGTATAATCGAAAACTTATATACTAATAAATGCCCGTTAATGGAAATTCCACACAAACCTTTATTCTCCATTTGGTCTATTAAACTCTTTCTTACTTCGCCCCCACGTTATCTACTAGTATTTTTTTTCTCTAGGAGTCTCATTACTCATTTCGACTAAATGAATAACATACTAACTGATGACGAAGGAAAAACCAAAGGGATTAAGAAATATTCTCGTGAAATTATTATCAAGCGAGAAAACAAAGACATTGAAAGTATGTCGCACTGTGAATACGTTGAAGGCACGTGTAACGTTTATGCATTTTCTCCGGAATAATACTTTGCTCAATTAAAAAGTCATATGATACTATTCTGAAACATGTATACGACGACAACAGTATGATAGTATTTACGAAATGGTTTTATAAATACTTGATATAACAGCAGTCTGTGAGGAGGAACTGTGGATAAGGAACTTTATTACCTACTAACTATTGCTCGCAGCTTCGATATCTCTAATGTAGATTTTGAAAAAAAAAACTTGATAACAATGTAATAGGCAATTTTTTTTTATCGGTTAATTATTTTTTTATTATACCCATCAGAAACAAGCAACTTAATCTAGTCTCTTGATATTAGCAGCTTAAATTTGTTTGAATGGTATTTACAAGTGCTTAATTTATCAACCTGTGTATTTATCTTAACAATTAGTACAAGAAAATATAAACACTACCATTCTATCATTGGATATCAAGTCATACAATAAATCTAAAGTTAAATCGTAGCTTATATCTATTAAATGACGTGAGACTTATTAAGAAGTCACGATAGTAGTCGTATTAAAGTGTTTTCGTTATTTGATTAATAGAACAATAGAAGCTGTTCAATCTCCGTCAGTAACTCAACGTTCATATTAAATCGTCTTGCACTTGCAAACTAATCAATTCAATATTATATATAATCAATAAAATCAGCAGTCCACCGAAATCTGTCTCCCAGACGCTTGCTACTTTAGTTTTCAAATTTTAAGTCTCATCCATACGTAATGCGATGTCATTCGTTTAAAATTCGACCATGCAATATGTCTAGACTCAGGCAGACGGAATATCAATGGTCTGTGACCTAGAATTACCTAGTTTAGATAAAAAAAGGGAATTACCATTTTTATCCCAGTGATGTTGCAACTGATTTGTGAACAGGTAAAAATGTCACTGTGATATATGTGATTCTCAATATAAGTGAATGCTGTTCTTAAGAATTATGCGTATCTACAGTTTAGTTGAATGATGATATTAGAAGAAATATTTATTCACAGAATTATTCTATACTTTAAATAATGCACACAAATGAAAAGAAAAAAATCAAATAATAACTAAAATGTATGTCAAAGAGTGTTATCATAATAAACCTGTGTAAAGAATTAATAATTGGTTATTTAACACCAACTTTTACTACGTTAAGCTATTTATCAATAGCACAAATAAAAATAAGATACACTGAATAAAACGTTTTAAACTAACGATGCCTTAGTTGATAGCGTGTTCGAATGCCATGTCATAGCACAGACGTAACACAGAAATCATAGCATGGTGGTAGGGCTTTTTATAAGTCCACCTGGCTAGCTACCACTCTCAAGTTGATAATCTATCGCCAAAGACCTCTTGAGGTGTGTTCTAACAGCTGCACTTCAGAGCCAGTCCCCTCTAGATTTAGCTTGTTCAACACCTTAGACCAGATCGTCATTTAATATCAAATGACATTGTATTCAAACGCTAAAGCCTATTAATTTTTATATATCTAAAACAGAATGAATTCGCATATCTTCATCGTTATTTGAGCCATTTTGGAAATTTACTGCAAATATAATTGTTTCAATTTTACCATAATTATACTGTCTTCCATTATTTCTCATAAAAAAAAGATTTAAATCATTTTTTTATTCAGTGAAAAAGATATATCGTGATGTGTTAAGTGACGATTTGGCAGAAGATGGTTAAACTTAGAAATGATGACAAACGCACTTTTTGATACATTTTCAACTATATCTAGACTGTATGAATAGACCTCTTTTTATCTTCACTTTTGGTATGAACTAACTTGCACGTGTATGCTATTCTTATTCATTTTATTAAATAAATAAATATTTTTGTCTATACATATCTGATCTTTCACCTTTGTCCTTATTTAACACTTAGTTTAGTTAACATTTTAAACCATTCTCATAATGATGTAGTAGTACAGCTAAATTGTAGGCAAATTATAGGACTTAATGTAAACGTTTAATCAATACCAACAAAATCAATATATTCATATTGAAATTCAAATTTCCTCTGTGTTCGTTTCGTCTCTCTACAAGGATTATGTTAAAATAATGCTGTCAGTCTGTTGTTTGTGCATCGGCCTGTCAATACCATATCAAACTTCAAGGGTTTTTGTTGCGGCTCTGCCTATATTTATACCAAATCGAATATTTATACTTTGTCAAACATCTCTATCGACGCGGGTCTGACATCTTAAACAGAATAATGGAGAGATTTGAACGCTTCAACTGAATTTATTAGTTTCATAAGATAATATCCTTTAAAGTTAATATGAATACGTTTACATTTATTTATCTGCCATGAATACGAACCATAGTATTTTTATACCTTATAGGTTTTAGAGTTAGACCTTAATCTCGCCTGATTTAAATGACGATGTGGTCTAACATGGTAAACACGTCAAGCCTAAAGGGGGATTGGCTCTCAAGTGCAGCTGAAATACATGGTGGTTCTTAGGTAGTAGAGCTACGCAGAAGCTATTACTGGTTTCAGCATGAATGGATCAGCTCGCCCGGGGTACTAATACCCGACCCACAGAAAACCGATGTGAAGTAACAGTGCCTGCATTGTTGCGTTTCGTTCGGTCAGTGATAAAGCCGGAGGCCCACCTCCTCTCCCCTTCCCCTTCCCTTCTCCTCCTCCCTTCAACACAGGCTGGCAACGCACTTGCGACTCCCCTGGTGTTGCAAATGTCTATTGAAGGTGGTGATCACTTAACGTCAGGTGACCCACCTGTTCGTTTGCCTCCAATAATATAAAAAAAAATCAATAGATACCTGGTGACAAATTTTCAACTTGTGAGTTGTAGCTAGCCAGGCCGACTTACAAAAAGACGTATCACCATGCTACGCTTTTATTTTGATATATTCCTTCACCGAAAGCTCCGACGCAGTGTCCGAACACGCCATCAACTAAGCAATCATCATTTCAGTAGCTTATATATGTATTGTTTATAATAAACACTAAGAGCGGTTCATTAGTGGTATAGGCTACTTAAAGAAATATAACAAATGGCACAGTTTAATTTGGTAGACACACCCGAGACAAGCATCGTATCTATCACGAGATCACTGGCGACCGTCCAAGCCGGACCAAGTGGTGGGCCGTACCGTCGACACGCGATGACAGGTGCGGCATGCAACCCATGACTTGTATCGTCAGTGCCATACCACTCTCAAGGCGTTCCTCTCCTTTGATATATTTTAAAGTTCATTTCATACTTCGAACGGTCAATAAACAAATCTTTCTTACCATGCATCACATACATGAAATAACATAAAAATGTAATGTAACTTTCAAGTCGAACATGCAGCTAAATCATGATAACGGTTTGGAAAGTTTATCTTGGCTTCTCTTGCGTCCGCGAAGAGGAATAGCCATGTGCCAAAACAATCATTAGAAAGGGTGTCGTCGCGCGTTACTAGACATGATAATAATAAATTAAGAAAAATGTGACAACTCGAAGAGATAAATTTAAATTAATTGCACAATAGTGTTTGTATTTCTGAATAGAATACTCGTTCTGCCCGAAGCATGTTGCCGCGAGCTGTACATCACAATCGGGCAAGCGTGGCAAGGCACGAAGTCGATCGAGCCAACTATTCATTGGCGCTCAGACGGACACTCAGTTCTAAATATTAAACGTGCCCCACGTTTTGTTACAAGAATAATATTATTCAGATCTTATATTGTATGTATGAGCTAAGTTTTATGAAGGTGTTCATTCTTTTTTTACTAATGATTTCAGGTACAGTCAACGCGAACGGAGAGACGAAACGTCAGAGGACATCTTACACGCGATATCAGACTCTCGAGTTGGAGAAAGAGTTCCACTTCAACAGATATCTGACAAGAAGGAGACGGATCGAGATCGCGCATGCGCTCTGCCTCACCGAGAGACAAATAAAGATCTGGTTCCAGAACCGACGTATGAAGTGGAAGAAGGAACATAAGATGGCTTCAATGAATATAGTTCCTTACCACATGAATCCGTACGGTCACCCATACCAATTCGATCTTCACCCGAGCCAGTTCGCGCATCTCTCTGCATAGGATCAGTGGAATTTTTCGAACAGCGGATAACTGATTTATTAAATTAAACAGTCGCCCTCACACGGGGTTGCTTGTATCATTCGAATATAGTTCAAATGATACAGCAACCAGACTGGATCAGTTATTCGCTGTTCGAAAAATTTCCCTTTACTAGCCTAATTTTGTTAAAATTGTTATAGTGACATTATAAAAGTGACGCTAAATATCAAGTGTTTGTGCTTCAAGATATCTTGACCATAAGTGAAAATATTCGTGAATGTATAGCGGTAGGTCTCCAATAAAAATAATATTAAACCATTGGAAGTCTTCACGGTTCCACGAGTCCATGTAAACGTAAATAATTTGAAAAAAGTACGTCTTGTAGATACATTTTATTACTATGTAAATGATGTTAAAATTTGATGTAGAGAAAAATTACCTAGTCATAAGATTAAATTCACAATACTTTAATGTTTTTGAAAATTATAAGAAAAAATAACCGAATAGAGTTCGTTGTGATGGCTTATAAATAAGATAGACACGATTATTAAAACATACACTTAGAAATTACACTAAGGAAAGGTTACATAATATAAATATATTATGCATTCGTGTCTGTAGTTACGTAGCTATCACATAAATGACAAATTCGGAATTGTACAGGGATATCTAGAGTAATTTACTTTGATGAATCCAAACATAATAATGTTCTAAACGATTTTGTCACATATAATTTACATTACAACATTCACGACGATCTACTTGCATATGGTTAAATATAGAAAAGGCTTGTAACAGAGCTGTGAAGTAAAATTATAAGCTCAGTAATAATATAATACGAATGTCTATAATTAGACATTTCTTCCTATAAATGTAAATATATGTCGTTTGTTAGTTTACTTACTATCATAAAAAATTTAATATATTCAGTAATCTCCGAAGAACTGTTTTATGTTCCTGTCTTTAGTTGTAAATAACAAAGTATTTATAGATCTAGGTATTATAAGATTATTAATACTAAGAGTATGTTATAAATAGTGGATTTCAGAAGTTTCCACAAACGATTTAAATATTTCATGTGGCTCTATTGTGTACTTTGAAACATTAAAGTCGTATTTTTAAAATGTACTTAAAATAAATACTAGGCGTTTAACGATTTTATTTCGCTTCGAGATTTTTTTCTTTTGTTACAAAATTAACTTCCATTGGTTCATTTTATAATAATGACAAATTTGTTAATCATTTTTACGATTTTGTTATCAATTTTTTTTTTAATGTCGTGGATCACTGTGATATTTTGTTAAATTTTATTCTTTAGAGAGACAACGTGTGTTTTTCTCTTACATTTGGTTTCATCCAGTAAGTTTTTGACGTACAAATTAATTTCTTCGACTGGATACTTTGTTGCACTATTTATTGTTTGTAAATATTAGATATAACCTATTTGAATAATAAGAAAGTTCAAATTCTTAAGAAACTTCTTAACAAAATATAATGTAATGTCATTTTTCTGTGTGCAATAGAATGTGGCCTAGTTTGATAAGCCTTTTTCTATAATTTTTTGTAAAATATTTCTTCTTTATTTGGTTACGTTACTTTTGTCACTAATAAATAATGTTTATCGTTCATTCCAATTTAAATGAGGACTCTAGAAAACTATAACACTTGGTCATTTAAATTATTGTATCTTATTAATAAAATGTAATAAATTTGAGGAATTGGTGAAGATGATAAAATAAATTATGATGATAATATTGACATTTTATTTTGCATATTCGTTTCAATTATTCAATATAATTCAAAGTATACACCCATTATTATGCAACTATTAATATAGTGAAAATGCCCAAGATACCATATAATTTTTGGTTACCAATAATAGGTAATAACTAATAATAAAAATGGAAAAAACATATTAAAATAAGAAATACACAGGGTTGTCAATTCACATTATTATCATTGGGTTTTTACCATTTCATAAGTGCCATAAGAGCAGAAACATAATATAATAAGAAAACAAGAGTTACAATAAAATATAATCAAATAGAATGATCCAGAAAGATTCAATACCAAAATGTTTTATTGATTTTGGAATAAGTAATGTATATATAGGTATTTACGAATGAAAGTATTCGAATGAAACGCACAAGCGCCAACGAGACGCCGCGCGTTGGATTTGATGGCAGTATTGAGCGATGATAAATGATATACCCGGCACTGACATGACAGCCGAACCTGCCGGGGAAGCCGTGGCAGCGCTCACCACGTGCCTCCAACAAAGGAGTGTCGAAAAATGCGAAGGTTGCCTTAGTTTATAGGTTGTGGGTGTTGCGTATCGGTGCGCCGGCAGGACCTATAAATCATTTTGATGGAATATTTCGTTTTATTTATAATTTTCTTGCGATACGTCGATCAATTATTCCATACTTAACATTTAATAAGTTAAGCTATACTTTAATTTACAAAACGTATAAGAAATACAAATATATCAAAACTAAATTATTTCCGCAGCCTCGTCTTCATCGATTATTATATTTACCTTTAAATAAATGATAGTGTGAATTATTTTAACTTCATAATTTGTAAATTGAAATTATTAACATAAGTTTCTCTTTCACATCTATTGGCTATCCGAATGATAGTTATATACTTTTTTATACAGTCTAATAATACATGAAACATATGATGGGTTGCACAATCTCAATACAAAATGTCAATATTAGATGTATATCACGTGTCGTAGTCTAACGTAAACCGCACAAGCACAATACGGCTGGTCCTGTTTACGTAGCATGTAATGACGCGAACTTATAAATTTATCTCCTACCAAAAACACCGCTCAACGCGCCTAAAGAAGATTTCACTTCGAAAATATTGTCCTCACAGAAATTCTTAATTACTTTATAGTGCCTAAAAGATTCATATATCTGTTTTATAATACTTGATATTTTTTTTAAATGAGTACAAAATATGTAAAAAAGAAAACTAAAAAACTTTCATCGAAGTCTATTCAACGGTTTTTACTTACTGCGCGCACAACCACATACGATCATTTTATTCTTATAATAAAACTGGTCATTATGGGTAGTGACCCACGAACAGAAAAGGAGGATAAAGACTACTGAAAAAGGAATGTCTGATGGGTATATGATACTAATTTTATTACGTTATTTATAACAGTTACATACAATGTACCTACTTCGAAATATGCAATTAGTAACAAATAACACAGCCAATAAATTGAAGAAATGAAATGATGGAGAGATTCTACTTCTTAGAATAGTATGAGGTACTACGTCCTTCAAAAACTTCAGACAATCAAAATATAATTTCATGCAATTGGACAGAATGTGCCTTTTAATTTTCTGACATTTTATTTATTTACACCCTAAATAATTTTTAGTGCCTACGATAAATGAAATACGGCCTTGTAAAATCATCTTTAATGTTGATAAATTCAGTTATTTATATAATTGTTAAATCCCACCAATAGTAGGAAAACCCAGTAAGTGCTGAAATTTCTACGCTCACATATGAAGATTTCGAAAAAAATCTCAAGCAATTCAATTCATAATATTGGTCCACTATCGTTACACACAACCTTTAATCTCTGTATTAATATTATAAACGTGGTTTTTTTTATCAGTTACTCCCTCTCGTGTTCACATTGTGAAGGAAGTCGATTAAAAAAAAAAATTCTTTTTTTTTAATTACAACTGATCACACTGCAAAATGTATTTTATGTACCGACAGAGTTAGGAAAACCTCATGATGTTTGTATTTCTTTATAATTATTGTACAGAATTATGATTATATACGAACATTTAGAGCTCCTTGACTTTTCCCGAAACAAAACAGTTAGGGACAAGCAATTTGAGTATCATGGCTTCCTTGCCAATAGAATTTTACTTTTTAGTTTTTAAATTGTTCCTCAAAAATTATTATATGTATTCTCATATAACTGATGTGGTAACATTTCCATTTACGAAAATCAACGTTTCCTGTTGTTCTGTTAATCAACGTATAACGAAAGATAAGCAATTAACTACAACTGAAAACAAAACTTGGTATCTCGTGAGTCTAAAGTCTTTGGTACCTACTTATTGAACTTATCTCATTCGATAACATTGCGAGTTGTAATTACACTTGCGCTATGTTATTTCTTAAATTAACTGTGTAACTTAACAAATGAAAAAAATAAAAGTGGTAAAACAGCGAGTTCCTCCGCTAGTGAGTAACATTATTAATGAGACTGTCCGTCCGATTGTGGACTGCGGTTTTGATACGTTACATTAAGGTGCGTCTGTCGTGTATCATTTTTCATTGCAAGGTGCTCGAATGTTTGTATGGAATATTGTTGTGAATGTTTGATACGATATCAGATTTATTGTATGTTCGGCCTTAGTGCAGAAGATTTCCCTAACAGTTCGAGATGCCTTATTTCGCTTTTAAACAATTGCCTTTGTATAAAAAAAGCTTTGCCACTGTGACGTGTCTCGCTTGTATGGCGTATAATTATGTTTACTGATGTATTTCCCAAAATAATTATTTCACATGTTAAGGACATACATTGCGGCGTATTTATTTTCTAATGTAGCATATCTACCAGTATTACGTTATTATATATTACCTGCTTATTCCGGCTTCCCACGAGTGTTCTAACGATGAAAATGAAACCAGATTTTGCTTAGTTTAGCTTAGACAGATTCGCGGTGTCGCATCCAAGGCAACAGCCCAAGCTGAGGTTCTGCCACTTTAGCACACTTGAGCCCACTGCCAAGCGACGGAGTACCTACCTTAAGTGCTCGCCTTAGTAGCCCCGTGAAGTCGTGAATACCCGTCAAGCCAATAGTGTTGTAGTCAGTTCGAAAAAAAAAGACAAATTTTCACTAAATTCGTCAATACTTTTGAGAATATATCTACTGTCTTCTCTCACTCAGTCATTTCTTTCTTACATGGAGATTGTTTAATCCATTACTTGTTCTTATCTGTCTGTCTGTTTGTTAAGAGCAATTTCCGGAACGGCTGCACCGGTTTTGACGGAAATTTCACTGGCAGATAGATAAAATTTTAAGCGATGACATAGTATATTTTATTTTAGACTAGCTTGTCTTTCGTCTTTCTCCGCAGTGGAATATCGAAATGCTTGAACCGTTTTTTACGAACTGGTAAACAACTAAATTTATAAGGACTACACTAGATAATGCAATATTTCTGTCAAGTATAAACCAAGATAAACGGAATATTATTTTATTTTATAAGTATTTGCGACATATCGCATACCGTTAAAAACCGAAATGTTTAGAACAGAAAATAAGCGATCATTTTTTTTTAAAGTAGCAAAAACCTAATTATTTTGACAATATGGGCATATCATATCCATATAATTTTTTTTAATGTATGAAATTTTCATTAGGTTCTTGTATAGTGAATACTGAGGGGGTTTTTTTTTAACTTTATTTTTGGCAACCAATCTTTTAGATTATTACTGCCATTGTCGAGTAGTTAATAGTATTAAAAGTTCTTCTTCCATTCCATTTTTGGCAACCAGTCTTTTAGTAGATTATTACTGCCATTGTCAAGTGAGTATCGATATTACAAGTTTCTTGGTATCATTTCAATGAACTAACAAGATGGTGGCCATCTTGTTAGAACTTTCCATGGAGTTTTTGTGGCATCTCAGAATTCATAGTCCGTGGTATTATTTTCCATTCACTTCACTTATGCACAATAAACAAATTATATTACATAAAACACCACCAATTTTACACAATATAGAGTCAAGTAACACAAGATTATGAATAAAAAATAAAAACCACTACATGACAGTCCAAAATCCCGCCAAAAAGTCACTGAGGGGGTTATATAATGGGTTAAAGTTTGAAATATGTCGCTGATCGTAAATTCCATCTGACACCTTGTTAGTAAGTATGTATTTACATATTTAATGTACACGTTACATGTTACAATAGGTCTCGCGCTTGTCGTATGTTTTTGAAAAAGAATTTCTATAATTCAAGTTTGTCCTGCCATGCATACCGTATTAGGACCTAATTGAAATTAAATGTTTGTGATATATGTCTATCCTTTTATGGTGCACATACTATAGATAAGGGATTTTGAGCCATCTAAAAACAATAGATACTTGTCGCATTGTACATTTCATCGCATGGAAATAGCATCATAAACATACTGTCAATACCAGTATTTTTTTTATATCATAGAAGGCAAACGGACAGGTGGGTCACCTAATGGTAAGTGATCACCACCGTCCATAGACACTTGCAACACCAGGGGAGTCGCAAGTGCGTTACCAACCTGTCTTGGGGAGAGGGGAGTAAGGGAAGGGGGAACAGGAGGGGAGGTGGGCCTCCAGCGCTCTCACTGGCCTAAAGAAACGCAACAATGCAAGTACTGTTACTTCACATCGGTTTTCTGTGGGTCGAGTGGTACTACCCCGGGCGAGCCGACCAATTCATGCTGAAACCATTAATAGCTTCAGCGTAGCTCTACCACCTACAATTATCAGCAAATGTCATTAATTTAACACTAAATTAAAAGACCGCATAACTTTCCGGTCTAGGTACTCTTCGCAACTAAGAAAATGTCAAAGAAAGAGAATCAACTACATTTGCAATTGGTGGAAGTAAGTATACCAATTATGGGATATGGGAACAAGTATTAGAAACATATTTATACTTTATTACTTTTGTACATACAAATCAACATTAAAAAAGGACATATTCTATGTCAGTGATCGTTAAAAAGGCTATAAACGCATACAAATCTTGCAAATCTGTTATTTTATTATATATGTAAGTAGAAATCTTATAGTTTGCTGATTACAAAACAAACTTGAAATCTACAACAAGAGAAACGCAAAAGCTTAACGATGGCAAAACACTCTAGAATTACTGAAGTAAAATTAACATAATAATTATTTCATGTAAGATATAACAAAAGTACCTATTTCATGTAAAGAAATTCCTATGAATATTATAATAGACTTTATTAGGCCCAACGAAGTAAAATATCTACTGACAATTATTTATACATTATTAATAAACATACTTATGCTTTGGATTTGAAATTCTTCTTAGTATTTTATTGCCAAATGTACATTCGTTCTTTAAAATTATTCTGATAAAAAAAAAACATTTTTTCGAAACTCTGCAATCAAAGTAATACTACCACCTACGTGCTAAATCTCTGGCGAGGATTTTATATAGTCAATGTTATGAATATCATATATAAATTATTATATCCTTACTAGTACTAATATTATAAATATGAATCTGGCTTTGTTTGTTTGCTACCGTTCACGTAGGATAGACCTAATCCATATTAACGCGAGCGAATCCGTGGATAAAAGCTAATTTTATCATGAAATAATCATAATAACGTAATATTTTTTTATTTTATTTTACATTGCATATTATCTATGGTAAATCCTCTGCTCTTTATTAATATCCAAATTAAGGCGGTTAGTAAATCAGCCCGAAAACGGCCCAGTCCAGTTTAATATGACTTCCAAAGGGCTACCTAAACAGCGCCATCTTTAAAAAATTAACGGAAGTAAAAGCAAAGACATGATTTTTTTATTAACATGCTGTCGCCATCTAGTAGATATAATATAAACCTAATAGCAAGAACGTAAACTTCTATTCTTTATTTATAAGAACCAAATAATTCATAGTATATTCATTTTCTCATTGTGGCGCTAGTGACCAACTCAAAGCGTTAGAAAATTTTTTAGTAGAAAACCAAATGAACAAATTTATTATCGTTCTATTGAAGGTAATCAAGTTACTGAGAAAAACTGTTTTAAATAACAATCAGTAGAAGAAAATAATTAATATAGCAGAAGTATACGATTTTTACAATGAGAACATAGATTAGATTCACAGTTTTATTAAGTAAGTTTTATTAAGTATGTAAGATAAAATTATATGTTTATGTTTGGTATATCATAAACATAAAAATTATGATTAAGTGAATAATTCCTATTCTAGTTTCAAATGTATTTTACTCGTTTATAACATGGCTGCGCCGTACAATTGTTAGTGTGGTTAACATCTGAAATAATGCTCCTATTCGTTGATAGATGGCGTTTTTGCACATGCGCGAGTTTTAGGACGAAACAGTCCCGCAACAATATTGAACTTTGAAGACGCTTTACGGCGGAATGACGTAGTATTCTCAGTAGTCTGTGGCGGAAAGCTTTCGTAGCGGTATCAGAAGAGAGACGCGTTTCATAATTTTATATTTTCAGTTATTCACCGGCTCCCTTTAATACTTGAAGAACATTTGGTAAGTTGAATTCATTAAATTATTTATTGATAAGGACGTATCATTTTGAAGTAAATATTTTTGTAACTATGTAATATATAATCAACTATATACAAAGATATGTATGAGCGCACGATATAAACGTATTGTTCTGATGTAATATTTATCGAACTGTCTAATTTAATCACAATAAGTTATTTTTTAATTACATATATTTGTGAAATGATTAGGTAATACTTGATATTTGAATATAGTTTGACAGCAAGTATAAGGTGCAATATAATAACAATGTGTGATTCTGAATCGTATTTCATATGGCATAATGTAATATTAATTCTCTTGGAAGCTGACCTAATTTTACGCTACTTTTATTACATTAAAATTGGAAATTTTTCAGTGATATTAATTATTATTATGTATAATTAATTAAAAATTGCTACAAAAAATAGTGTTTCGTATCTTTTCAGTGCCCATTAGTAATTGCGAATATTATCATAATTATCCTTTTTTCATCTAATAGACAATTTAAAAAAATACGATAAATGTAAATAGCAAAAAGTTTAACTAACAAAAATATTTAAAGTATATTAGATACAAAAGAAAATGTACAAGTAATTTTAAGCCCCTATAATCCTATATAAGGTAGCGGAGCCGTTGCGTCCTAAAATTGTAACACAAAAACTGTTAAACAGAAATTTATACCTGACTTCTATGAATGGCGTTATTTTCGTATAAAGGTCGTACCGAAAAAAGGGCAATAAAATATGGCCGCCACAAAGGCACCTCTGGTGCGCCTGCGCCGATATTGGACTTGCGCGTTAAGAAATGAACCGCGGTGACTCCTACCATGATTCCTCGAAACGATTTGTTCCTAAAAATTACAATCCATTCTCGAAGTCAAATAAAAATATGCAAGATTCATGTAAAGAAGAACTAACTAAACCCGTGGAAATAACTTTCATTTAGTGAAGCAATAGTTAGATAAAGCGATTTAGTTTAATGCTATCCTAAATAAATTTTATGTAAAAGATTAGATATTGAAGAAACAATTATATAAAATTATTAGATAATTTGGAATCCACTATCCCGGAATAAAACATTTTAAAATATGCTGGAATCTCTACTAAATATAATGCGTTTTTATACGTATGTTCTTTGTTAGATGTCTATATAAATCGTTGTTCATAGCTGCATAAAGAAAAATAGATAGTTTAACTAGTTTTAAAACAGATAAATACGTTTCTGGTTGCCGTAACATTTTTTAACAATAACGAAATAACAACAGCTAATTGTTTTATCAACTTTTAGAGCGCTGCAACGTTATTGAGTACAAAGAATTTAAAATATTTTTTGTGAAACGTGTTCGTATCGAGTTTCTATAGTAATACAAAATGTTAAACAAACTGCGCTCCCCGTTCCCGCTCATGAATAATTTTGTTCTGTTATTGTGTAGATGTAATTTTTTTGTATTTTTATTAAAATGTAAATTAAGTACAAAGGCATAATATTTTCGCTAAATATTATTCCATATTTTGCTAAAAATTCTGGGTCATTAGTAATTACATATAAGTTACAATATTTACTTTGTTTTTATATTTAACTAGCGGGCCCGGCAGACGTTGTCCCGCCCTAATTATAAAAAAAATCCTTGACAAATTATATACCAAAACGTTCCTCATGAATCACTTTACCCATTGGTGAAAACCGCGTTCCGTAGTTTTTGAGTTTATCGCGAACAGACAGACAGACAGACGCGGTAGGGGACTTTGTTTTATACTATGTAATGATGATGCTTATTTATTTAATAGAAAAATTTGTTATAATTTAAATCAGTATTTTTATGGGTTATCTATATCATCAGTTAACGTTAAATGACGATATGATCCAAGGTGGTAACAATCTAAGCTTAGAGAGAACAGATTCACGAATGCAGCTGCCAAAACACACATATAGGTGTTTGCCGACAGAGTTTCAATTACGGGTGGTAGCTAGACGGAAATTAGAGTAACTTTACCACCATGGTATGGTTTAAACTTATTATTTTTTTAGTAAATATTCGAATCTGCGTCGATCGATGTACCTAGTGTCCGAATATGTCTTAACTAGTAAGCTATCACTATTTGAATTCTATAACAATAGCCTGGCTAAAAATCTAATTATTTCATGGTAAAGTAAAAAAAGCACAATCTACTAAGAAAAAGTAATTTATTTTATATTCGTATGTAATAACAGTAGAAGAGTTATTGATGTTCATTTTTTTAATAAAACCATTAAATTCAACAAAGTATTGTTTATACTTAATGAAATTCGCTTTCATTTCAATATAAAGTAAATTATTGTGTATATTTAATGAAATTAGCTTTCATTTCAATATAAAATAAAGTATTGTTTATATTTTTATGAAATTCGCTTTAATTTCAATATAAAGTAAAGTATTGTTTATATTTAATGAAATTCGCTTTCATTTCAATATAAAGTAATAGTGCATGTATTTTAAACTAGCTGCCAAATAGACTACTAGACCAAATAATGCCTTCATATTATGACCATGACCATATAATTATATAAAATATCAATTGAGCCACTGAACGCCAATTCAGTCATTTGAATATCTTTCTACTATTTTCTGTTTCACTCATTCACTCACTTTTTATATGAAGTTTTTTGAAGTGAAATTTTGCATTTTTCCGTAGAATTTTTCACAAACATTGTCTGTCATGCAAACGTTTCCCTGAAAAATACAAACTCTGCAAAAAAGCATTAGCGAAATAAGTGTAGCGTTTGCATACATTCGGCTATTGACTTTTATTTTTATAGATAATCGGATGAAACCAACAGCCTCTTATATATAATTTGCTTTAAGATTCTGTCTGCTTTTGCCTTTTGGTATTGGCTTACGACACGTAATCCTAAGGACATGACACCAGACCCTTTAATTACGTGTTCCGCAATCAGGTAAATCCTGACAGAAATTGTTGAATATTGCCCTTAATGAGTACCAAGTACCACTCATAACCAAGGCTCAATAGAGCAAAGACCCACAAATATATCGGTATACGTAATTCTAAAATGTTCCGAAGAGTAAGCATATAGGAAAGAGTACTAATTTTATATTTATATATGACACTTAAGAGTTGATTTTCCTGCAATCGTAGCATTTACAGGTTAAAGACATTGACAAACTATTTTGCTTATAAGCAAAATAGTCGCGACTTTAACAACATTGAACAACGCGTCTTTGAATCATCTCAGACAATATCAAATACATTACCCTTCACACCTACAGAGGTAATTACACCAGCATTGAAACAGCGTTAAGAAAATTAAAATCTGTTAACAATAAACATATTAAGCGAACAGATGTTTCAGATACGATCATGATCGTTAACAAACTAGCATGAAGTATCCGAATTGGTGAGTCATGTTCCAAATAAAAATATCTATCGTTTAGCGATCATCAATATTTAGATCTTTCTAACGGCAGTTACCGGACGATCAATCATCGTTTTTGCGGTACTGATGTAATCATCTACAATAAAAATATATAATCATAAAGTGGGCGTAAATTTCTGCTTTACAAGTAATAGCTGATCGAGTTTTGGCAATTTTTTGTAATAATGTTTGCCAATATTATAAGAACTATAATGAAAGCTGATTTGATAGTTGTGTCCTGTTTATATATTATTTTTAAATCTCTTTTAAATTTATAGTTCTATTCCTGAGGAGCTTCGGTAGCTATGGATTTGTAGGGTTATGTTCCAAAAAAATAACCCTATTCCTAAGGCTACATTGATTGTTTTATATTTAGGGGTTTCTTATTTCTTAAATGGTATAGGAAATTTGGTTGTAAATTATAGTGGTTATCTTAAGAAAAATTTAAAAAAAGTAAAAAATTTGCAAAAAAATATATTACTAAAAAAATTCTTCTTACAGTACCTTTTTTGCCAATCTAAAAATGGTAACGTCCTACAAAAAAGCGTCAGAAATTGTGTGAGTATACTATAGGCCCTAAAGTAAAACTTATGTCTGATTTCGTATCGCGTGCCATCGCCGAGTTGGTCATCCTTTCATCTTCCCTCTTCTTCATTTCAGTTTCAGAAAACTTTCCTCCTAGCGACGCTCTGGTTTCAAATAATTTGCTCCTGGTAACGCTCCTGTTTGTACAAAGAACACTCTGGTTGAAGAATGAACTCTCTGTAGGAGTTTTCCCAGAGCACTATATGAAGATCTTAAAGAAACAAGAGAATAGTTTTCTAAAATATCGGCAACACGCATGTGACGGTTATGATATATCAAGCGTCTATAGGTTACGATAACTGCTAACCGTAAGGCAGGATGAGTACTTATTTGTCACCATTGTGGTTTAAAAGATTATTGTCCTGGTGTATCTTATTACCGGGACTGTGGAGATGCCGTTGAAAATAGTTCCAGTAGTGATATCCATTGGTGGGCTAATTCTAGCCCATCCCACTGCTGCGATTACGAGGTGAACAATCTCTAAGGTGCTATCCTACTCAGAAATGGTAAGATAGTCAGATGATTATTGCTCGTAACGCATTGAACTCCAGTCGACTGGTTACTTCAGCTGGAGGTGCTTTTCCCACGTAATTATATGTGTTGTGTCGGAGATGCTTAAATGAGTACTGCTGTGAAATTCAGTTGTTTGATTCGGGTTCACATTAAGGATGCTAAATTGAATGAAAAAAATAGCACGATTTATTGATAAATAGTAACAAAAATATTTTGTACAACGAAATCTCAACTTGTAACTCGTTCAAAATACTTTGAATGGGCATTACCTCGCTGAGTATGTTTTACCACCTACAATTTTGTGTAAGGTTATTCTATATTCTAGTTTAAAACCGAATATATCACAGTTATAGGGTAGCTTCAATTTGCGTAAAAACTAAGTACGCAATTTTTTATCTATGAAATAACATAAAAAAATGTTCTCTCGGCAAAAGTGTTCACCATAACATAGGGTAGAGTTGTTAGCAGTCCAATTTTCCCGGGACTTGTCCAGCTTTTCCTGTGTTCTGGATTGAATGGATTAGGTAAACGTCTAGATTTTAAAACCTTTACTCTTTTGCGGTACGTATCTCATAAAATATACTTAAATACGATTTGTTAAGTTTTATTTACCTAATTTATATTGCATATTTCCTTTAATTACTACTCTGATATGGTACTTATGCTGTTTTTAAACTAAAATTTCCTGATAATTCCACATTTAAACAAGGTTTTGTTTTTTAAATTTTGAGATGATAATTCTAACGTAGGGCCTTTCAAATGAAATCTAATAAAGCACTTTCGTGAATCTAGAATCTGAAGTTGCCTTTCTTCAGTTCGTTTGAATAGAAGTGATATTGTGCAGTACAGTGCAGTTACCTTACCAAGCAGGTACAATAAATATTATTCATTATTTTGATGCTTGCAACAGGATTCTGCTAAAGAAAGTACCAAAGTGTAGTTGCTTTATTGGTCGCAGTTGGATGATTTTGATTTTCTCAAAATATTTTGTGTAACTTATCCACTTTGTCACGTGAACCTAACTTTAAAAACGATGCACTACGTCCAATTTTTGATAGACTGAATGATTGAACAGTGATGGAATGATACGATGAGTTTTAGGTTACCCTACCTTACAATTTATACAAGCTGTAACGGATACATATCCGTGATGATGCATCACAGCGGTTTTAGGATCATAGGGCTCTTCCTGAAGATAGGTCTGGATATGATATGATATGATGATACATGATAATCCACGACATATTGGTAAGTCCAAACTCCGAGAAACCACAGTTTTATAATTTCTAACATACGGAGATACTACAGGAACATTTCTTAGGTTTATGTTTCTTCACAATGTTTTAATCTACGTCAGACGATATAAATTTAACAATTTCAATTAATAAATGCATTCGAATTCCGAAAATTTTGTTGGTACATGCCGGCATTCGAACCTGTGGACATCGCATCGATATTGCACTGGCCTAACTACACGACTTTGGTGGTAAACATATAAATAACACGCACAATAGAAGTGAAGTTTTATTAGCGAAGTATTAATTAGTATATCTAAGTTAATTTCATTAGTAAATTGTTTTGAAAAATTTTCACAATAAAAAGGAAAAATCGTCTACTATCTGCTTTTGTTACTTTCGTGATATTTCACACTTTGTTCACTTCACTTGAAGAACTAAACCCATGCCTATAGTACAATAAGTAAAGTATTTACTTATGTAGTCGTTTAAATGAATAAAACAACAGCTAAAGGCTAAAGTAAAAAGCTCAGAAGATGCTGTAACTATTCCCTGTAAGCTGCTACAATTACTTTACTTTCACAAGGGAACAAAGAAAGGAATAATAAGTAGGAGGGCAACTCATACGTTAACACTTCCGAATAACTAGGACTGTAAAATGATAATAATTGCGTGATTGCATTTGCAACTAGCATTTGCCCGCGGCTTCGATCGCTCGAATGTAGATCTGACATCTGACCTATCCCTTGGGAACAGTACTTTTATCAGAATAAAAGGTATAAAGTACCTATTTCATTTTTTGTATCGCTGACTAAGTTTATGCACTATTTTTTGATGATCGGATGTGTAGTTAAGGCCTGAAAGCGTAAACAACAAACAAACAAAATCACATTCGTATTTATAATTTTTAGAATTAGGATATCTAATTCTAATTTAATAAAAGTATAGTGTCAGTTTAAAAAACTGAATACTTCTTTTGAGACGAGAAAATTTGAGATTTGAATTTTGTTAATACTGTAAGGCAGTGTTTCCCAATCTGTTTTATAACACGATCCCCCTAGTAAAATTATTTCGCGAACCCCTACCCTCCGATGTTTCTAACCTCTATTTTTTATGTAACAAATATCAAACCCGTACAATATTTATTTTTATGATTAGGTACCGGTTAAACACATCATGAAATCAGTGAAAGGTGAATATGACTCCAAGGTATCGTCTTCTTAAATTGTGTTCATTTGTATCACGTAACTGCATTTTCTTTAAAAAATAGTTTCAAGAACTCCCATGTTTTTCTCTTTATTATTATTAAGGCTTCGCAATATCCTGCGACCCCCTTATAGAGTGTTTACGACCCTTCAAGACCCACACATCGAAAAACATTGCTGTAATGAGTAAAAAATGTTTTTTTATTACATTTATTTGCTTGTTGAATGTCATTAAATGAGAACTGTTTACATTCGTACCGTACCGATTTTGTACATATTTCATTTCAGGTTTTCATCTATACAATGCTAGTTCAAGACTTAACCAACATTTTATTACTTTTCCTGTTAATATTAACACTAACATTTTCACAAATTTAGTGCTAAATATATCATAATATCCTCATTTTACTACAATGCTAACTTTTCAGACGTTACAGTAGTTAAATCATGTTATAAATATCCATACTTTCATATAATGACCATAATTATCTACAAAGTAGGTGTAAAATTATGCAGTCACATTGAATTATCAAAAAAACTCTATCTGTGTTATAATATTCTAAAACGAAATACTCAATAATATTTGTTTTGTTCGAAAATTCAACTCGGTAAAGAGCCGGCTGTCAGCTATATTGGAAGGGGAGCGGATTAAATTGAAATTCCTTTTTTAAATTCACCAATAAGGGGAGGGGTGTCTCGGGATTGGCTCTGCGTACCCAAGCAAAATAATATGTTGTCTGATTGACGTTAACTTCGCAACGTTACTAATACGCTTTTTTTTACTTAATATCTTGAGGATTTCAATGAGTCCTTAAGGTATTAGTCAATAATATGTACACTTATTTATAATCTCATTAATTTTCTAACTATAATCATAAAACAGTACGATATTTTTACTTACCCTTATTTATAACTAATCAGTTATTATTTAATTTACTGTTAGAATTCCATACTTACTAAAGAACCTACATCTGACTTCAAACTTTCACTTTCTTACAACGATAGTAAAGAGAATTTAAAACTGCTCTGCCCGTAAACAGTTTAAATACTTGTTATTTTTTACTAATATTAGTACCTGCTGTAGCGAACTTAAATATAAACATAATAGATATATTTATTTAGTTCCTGCACTATAATATAGCGACCTGTTAAACAATAAAAATTACATACAGAAATGCATTACTCATCGAGCCGTGAACATTAGGCCGCCATATGGCGTCTTGTTGGACATAGAGACCGGACGGACGTGTCGGTCGTGGCGACGCTACGCAACGCGATCGTCATTAGGTCGCGTTCACGCTGCTAACTTGTCGAATTTCGATTATTTTTTTTAAGTAAAACTTCTTGAAGCGCCACTAGGAGGTAACTGGATGACAATGCAACCGAAGGTCTGTTACGGCAATATGCCATCACGTTTCTGTACCATCCGGTTTTTAAATATTTTTGACTTTGTCAATAAATAGTTTATAAACGAATCAAACAAATTTTTTTTAAAAAAATAATAATAAAGAATATTAAATTGAATAATAATAAAAATCATACAATATAATTAATTATGTAAACATGGGCGCGCAACCGTGCTGCCATTTGGTTTCAATGTAAGTAACAAATTAAATCAAAGCTTCATTATCTGTAGTGCCATCTATCAGCTAATTCGGAACTTAAATAACACAGGAAATATTATTTACAACTCTTTGTTGCAAAGTAAATAAAATATAGAAAATTACGCAAAAAAAAACAATTAATAAAAAATATTAAATTGAATAATAATAAAAATCATAGAATAGAATTAACTTATATTATTACTGCCATTATCGAGTAGTTGATAATATTACAAGTTTCTTATAATAATGTCAGTGTTCTAACAAAATGGTGGCTACCTTGTTAGAGTTTTTTTTTCTCGGACTGGCTACGCTATTGACCTAGCAAGGTCTTAACAGCTTCACCGGCCTACTTCCCTTGTTAGAGCTTCCCATGAGTTTTTGTGACATCTCATAATCCATGTTCCGTGGTATAATTTTCCCATCCACTTCACTTGTGCACAATAACTGAATTATATTACGTAAAACACCACCAATATATTTAAAAATGTAGAGTCAAATGACACAAAATTACGAATAAATTATAAAATCCATTACATGACGAACTAAGATCTCGCCAAAAACTCCGAATTTTGACTTAGCCAGTACTTCACGATTAATGCTACTTCCATACCTGCGTGTAACATCACGGAATTTCGTCTAAAATCACAATAAATTTAGCCGTGGGAGCACATTACCGTCATGCGTTACGAACTATCGGACTGCGCGATGATGATCCCAGCACCATGTCTTAACCCGCAGTATTGTTACATACAAAAGGAACTTGGAAACGATAATTTCGACTTGTAAGTGGAATCACAAAGATGTGCAAGCATTTTTTTGTGCCTTTATCGGAATTACTCTTGAGGGTTGTTAGTTTTTAGCGCTACATGTACCCGAAGCATTGTCACACGGGTATGGGAGTAGCTTTGTAATGCATTATTATAGATATTTATAAAGTATCGATCTATGTAGCGTAGGCATGGAATTATCGATAACAGATATATCGATCACCTTGACTCGTTATTTTTTAGATTTTTAAAATGGCTAATACGGCTGTAAGTGTAGTAACCTAAAACATAAATTATGGTATAATCAGTATGCAAAATCGATTATTCCTGTTTGTAGAACCTAAAAACATAGTTTGGATATTTTTCCCCTGTAATCTATGCTCGTAGTGCGTGCTAGTCGCTCTGGCCTTTGAAAAACACAGTCGACTGGTCAGTGCCAACAAAATAATTATTTCAGGGTTATTTTTTATGTGATGGGTTAAAAATCTTTCAAATTCTAATAAAAATGTAGCTAAAATCGGACTTCATTAACAATCTTGAAGTATAACATATTTTTTGATATTTAGTATTTTCCCATATATATTAGCATAGCACTCTTATCACATTAATATAGATATCGATGATGTTATATCGTTACAAGCCCACTTAGATCATCACGTATTATAAGTTATTTTAAACAAGAATAACTCATTTCACGTCATTCCAACAGGTATCCGATAAATGATA
The DNA here is from genome assembly GCA_036509395.1 of Antheraea yamamai. NCBI lineage: Eukaryota > Metazoa > Arthropoda > Insecta > Lepidoptera > Saturniidae > Antheraea > Antheraea yamamai. Next base: position 6,837,831 of record AP028429.1, on the reverse strand, counting down.
ATCTATTAAAATTTAACTATGCGATATAGATATTTAAGTATATGTTAAGTAATATATTTTCGTGTTTTGAAGTTAATACAAGAATAATCAACGAATAAATTATATATTCACGGTATTTTACGCCCAATAATAATACACAACTATCCCTTTTTTTCCAATTAATGATTATTCTCTAAATACATATAATGTAATAGCTCTTTTTCGAACGGGGTACGCTATTGGCACTCACAGCTTCACTGGAATACCTAGGTAATGGCGATGTCATGATGGCAATAACACAATTTAGACTTTGTGTCAAAAGACTTGGTTTCATATTATACAATAAATCTAAATTTTTGATAAGCAACGACAGAATATTTATGTAAAAGTGTAAGTGTATTAGCTATCAGCAGATATTAGTTCATACTTTTTCTGTGAACTGTACTTGAAAGGTGAAGTTGTATTAATACAAAAGCTACTGATCCATGTAATTTTGATATTAAATCCAAGAAGAAAAAGCACACTGGCTTGCAGAATGCATTTTTAAATTTTACTTGAAGGGCTCGATACTGTAGAAGTTTTTTTTTCAAACTGACTATATTTGTGATTGAACTGCTTATTTTTGCTATTTGCCTGAGGGGGCTTTACAACTTTATCGGACTTTTATATTGTAAGAGGGAAGATAAACACTGACAGGGAAGCATTCTTCACATTACAGCAAAGGTAAGAGTTTGCTAACTTCTTTGTTTTTACCAGGATTGATGCCATCATGTAAGTGGTATGGTTTCCTTACCTGCGTGCTTGCGTAGTAATAGAAAAATAAACGATACTTCAGAGTCAAAGGATTCTTTAGAATATTTTGTATAGAGTAGGTACAAGTGGATATCCATTAAAAGAGAAATTTTCAAGCGTAGACAAATTTGTGAGACCCTAACCAGACTTGTCTTTACCGTAATAGGAATTAAACTTTTGTTTTTTGAATTTAACAGATATGTCAACCAACCACCTTACTTATGCAAAAAATAAATAAATTTCATGGTGTGTGTGAACACATCTTCAGGTAATACTGACAGGCTATTTCGGTTACGTCATCACACACACCTAACTATGGTAACGGTTTCACTGTCAATACGTGAACGCGTATATCACAGTTTTTATTCACTTATGTTCAGCAATTTGTACTCTGTACGGCACATTTTTATTTTATATTACGTAACTTAAATTATTCTTTACACATATTTCGCAGATATGGTATTTTATATTTTGATCGTCTAAAATAATATGTAAATAAAATATCTTCTAGCCTGAATATTGATGACAGCGTGAGATAAAATTATTCTTTAAAAAAATCTTAGTTCAAGCAAATAATCGAAATAAAAACAGTTGAATTGATTGCAAAAGATGTTAAATGAAAAATTTAAAACCATTGAAAATACACCAATCACAAATATTTCTGTTGATTAAAATACATCTAATGGAGCCGATAACATTTAATTACAATTATAAAATGTGTAGTTTAAAACAACAATCCACTTTCTGGAAAAAAATTCTTGCTCTCAAATATTGCAAATTTTGATTAGATATAATTTTATTTTGTTCTCGCATTTCTGAAAATAAGCAGAAGCCAATGTTAGCAAGCAACGCAATCAGAAATAATTAAAGTATTATGATGTCTACCGAAGCATATTTACCCCAGCCATAGGGTGGAATTGTCTGTAAGGAGCTAAGTAGTAGGGCGGGAGCACGCCGTGCGGTACCGAGCGGGGGACTGACGTAGGAAGCCTGCGTGTCGACGCGACGCGACCGTCGCACTTTGCCACAAGAGCTCCGCTTGTCTCCGCTTCTCATCCGGTGAGTCGAAGCCTGAGTATTTTTGTTTTACCTTATTATCTGCTATGTACAGTTTTAACATAATTTTTGACCTTAACGTGTACACTTGTACGTAGATTTCTCTTTTGGCATACTTTACTTGATATCTCTTACTTAGCACACGTTTGACATATTCGTGGTATAATTTGATCTCGTATATTTATAATATTAGCAAGGCTCAGCAGTTTTTTAACTTAACAAGAGACTAAAGATACATTTTTCGGTGCTGTGAAAACAGTTTGTCTTTTAAGTGTGAGCTGTGCTACGTCATAACATACATATAATAGCTTGATGGTGGTGCAATCAGAATATGTTACAATTGTTAGCAATATGGATTAAATATCTTATTTCATGTGTTGTCGACGGCATACGTACATTACCTTACTCATTAAATAGTCACCTTGCAAAAGCCGTTTTATATACCTTTTTTGAACCAGTATTATTCGTGGTACTGTTCTAAAGTTACATTTGTAACTAAGTGTATAAGCTCTTGAAAGAAATAAATATGATTTTGTTTTTGAGTACCTGTAACGATGATTGTTTTCTACAATACAACTAGTTATCTACAAGAAATGTCTTATAGTGTTAAAATAGACGGTGTACGAACCACAAAATGAGCAATAACACTTTATTATTCATTCATAGTGCAATGTATAATTTATAAACCTATGGTATATAGGTCCATAGTAGTACCTTGAGTATTTTGTAATCTGTAATTGCCTTATATAGACCTAATTTTTAATATATTTGATTGATTTGCTAAGGGGGCCTTACATTTTATGAGCATATAAGGCTTCTCTTACAAGAATAAGTCCTCTTGAAATCCTGTCCACAGTTTTTTAAATACATTTTATTTAAAATTTAATAAAAGCATTGAATTATTTAAAGAAATCATAAATATGGTTGCTTATAAATAAACCAGGAAAATAATTATTGTACGCAACATACCTGTTTTACACTTTACATAATACCTCAGTCATGATAATCGTAAAATACCATAAGAAGTACAAATTGAACAAGAATTAAATCGCATGTTTATGTTTATTTCTACAATTAACATTAAACGAACAGGCACGTAAAACTTAATACATTCGTTCTGTTCATGGGTATTTGTTCCAACTCACTCCGTTTCGTTTCACAATATCGATCACATAGAGTCTACTATATTTCCATTATGCCAATATTTATAGGGCGTGTCTCGTACGCATTCGATGTAACGTATATAAAACAGCCTGATATCTCCAGCACATAGTCTAGAATTTGTTTTAGAAGTATTGATGTTGAAGAGGTCAGCCCATCTATTATACAGCGCTCGTAAAGAAATCGCATAGGAGGCAACAAAATCGCGTTGTGTCAAGGGACCGGTCGTAACAGTACATCAGACGGCAACCCTACCAAAAGCAGAAGACAGTCAAATCGAGTCAGATTGTATTATTTTTATTGTATTATTTACGTTATCGGGGTTGGGCCGGAGTCTGCGCGGGGTGGGCGACGCCTGTCGATATTAGCCTCGGTTGTACGCATGTGCGGAACCTTCGTGTAACTTAATATTTTGATTTCTGCCTTTATGCATGTTAATACATGGTATATAAAAGTCTTCCCTTGCTCGTGGAGCTGTATTGGCTTTGCAAATCATTTGGTTTTTAATTTGATTTGGATGGGCTGTTTAATAGCTTTATGATATTATAATGAATAATTATATATGTAAACTTTATTAATATAAATGTGTAGATTTATTGGGTTATATTTTTTAAAATTTAAATTTATATACGTATATATATATATGTGTATATAATGATAGAGGTCTGCTGTTGTGAGGTTATCACTCAGAAACTACTGGATAGGTTTCAATTTTTTTTTGTTTTACTTCTTAGACAAAAGATTTATCAGATAGCTTCATTATTATAGATAAAGACAAGGTTATTAAAGTTTTAAGAAATTATGATTTTTATAGACACTACGCCTTCTACGATGTGTTTCTTTACCGCGGAGGAGGGCAAGCATCGTAGTGCTTATATTCTTTCCTGTGTCCTTTTTTTATGTACATATGTATACATAGAGACAGACATACAAATGAATATATTACGACTATTAATTAATTTTATAATATTTACTGATAAACAGGTATACAAATGCTACTACTACATAATGAAAATGAAAAAAAATATATTTGTTTTGTAAATGTAATAAATCTTTTTTTTAATATATCCATAACCATTGGCTATAAAAATTTCAAAATTATTGGTGCCTTTTTTAATAAGTGTTTCTAGCATATTTTTAATTTTCAATAATAATAATTTGTATAAATGGTATAAGTTGTAGAAATAAGATCATATATTTCGTGAAATCCTGAAATGTAGTACAGTTACAAGAGGCGGAAAATTTTCTCATTTCGCAAAAAATACCAGAGAAAATTAGTTCAGGTGCTTTCGCGTTGTTACCTACCCAAACATATTTTCCTTGGTCGTATATTTCCATAGATTTGCATATTAAAAATAATTACACGCTTGCTAAATAGCCTTTTAAAAATAAATTCAAAAAAAATAATAGTGTTTGGTTAATAAATTACAACCGAGCTACTTATTTAAATATTAAATTCATGCTTAGAAAATTTATTCACATTAATGTATACGGCTTGGTAAATCGATTATCGATATTATTTCGCGATGTATGATATTTCGATGTATCGATATAAAGTATCGAGTATAAAAAACATATCGGAACGATATTTTTTCCAACACAAACTTCGTTGTCACCACTGACCTAGATCGCTGGTATACACGACCGCAAAGAGAATACGCCACCAATGTGTCACATGGCTTTCTTTATTTGTGTGTGAGATTACAAAATATTACACACAATATCTTCTCAGCGGAACTGCCAGATTTTATAACTGGATATAAAAATTGCATAATCTGTTTATCTCATGCAGTTTATGTAGCAAATTGTCGTATATACCTAATTGGATACAATTGTAAAATCTAAAGTGTGTGGAGTTTGCAAGATTTAATACTTTTGTTCATTTTGTCTATCTAATAAATATTAATTTGCTTAAGTGAATGTACTTATTAATAAAATATCTATAACAATGCTTTCATACGTCCTGTAGGTTCTATAGATTATTTATCAGAATAAAAAATAACATGAAGCAATCAAAGAAGTGTAGTCCTCGTTGTAGTGAAAAAAATTCAGAATTTAACCAGTATTTTAAAGAGTATCTTTGACATTCCTAATCCTTTTATGTTGTACATCTAAATCTACAAACTTTACCTCTTTATAATATTTCAATTTTCCATAATTAACATTTCTTTATCAGAAAAATTATTCATAGCTTGGTACTTTTATAACACTGAAGCTGCACTTGACTAAGTAAAATACACTAGAATTTAAATTATCCATAGTTTCAAAATGTTATCGATACATCGATATATTTTATTCAACTGAACGATATTGGTATATTAAAAATATCAAAGCGCGATATTCTTGAATACTGTTCAACTTGAATCCCTAATGATAAGAAATATTAGGGTCCTGTTAATACGATTTGCTCAAGGAATAATAGATAAATTTGACTTGTTAATAAAAAGTAGATAATCCACAAGTTTACAATTAATGAAAGTTCATAAACCGTTTTGTTCTTTTTTTGAAGTTGCGTCAAAAATTTACAAATAAAATAATGCAACGTACATCCTTAAATTGAGCCGGACTATTACAATGTGAAACTGTTTCCATTACGCGAACATATACAATCTTTCATACTCGCACCAAAAGAAAATACGTGACAAGAATTGTTTGGGGTTACGATGTTGCATCATAAAAATGTGTTCGTTTTAAGCTCGCGTCTGCATTGAGATGTAGGATCGTAAAGGTTTCGCAATACTTCTTATTTTTAACAATGATTATTATATATTTAACTATTAATGTTTGATACCGGTAATATAAATATCTACATACAATGATATTATAACTAAAGATACGTTACCTATATGATATTTGGACAAAATAAATGGCACGATAACGCACACATACGTAATGTACTATTGTAACGCCACACTATCTTAGATAAAATGTGGAAGTAAGATGGCATATTCTCAATATCGTTGGTGAAAAACAAATAGTTATATGTTGCTTAGATACGGGCGGATTGTTAGGGCTGTCGTGTAATATAAGCTAACTAGCCAAGTTTTAACAAGGTGCTATCGAAACACTTTAGACGTATATATATATATAATGACGTATATATATATATATATATATATATATATATATATAATATCATTGTATGTATCTAACTAAAGTGGATGTTGGTTTGATAAACACGAACACCATATTATCACCATATATATTGGCATACCTAAATATTTTCTTCATGGAAAAACTTTTTCCTATCCATCCTATTGTAACTCGCCACTGGATGACGCTGCAGCTTATCACTTTCTATGCAACCGATCGTCAATTACATTAGTCTACGGAGAATATTTATAGATTATCGATTTTGGTGTAATTCAACTATTTATTTATAATTTACATTAATTCAAATGATTCCAAACCTAAAGCCAGGTTAATATAATTTAATAAATGATAGTGTCATTTCATTTAGAGACGATAAAAATATCGATACTTATTGGTATAAAGTAATTTTCATTCGAATACTCGTAACGATATTTTTTTCTCGATATTCTTAACTTAATACTTTTACTCATATGAGTGCTTTCTGGTAAATATTGAGTCTTCATAGTCAATCATACTCATCACTTTAAAAAAATGGTTGTCTGTAAAGTCGGTTTATGGACGATAATTTTACGTGATAACGGAGTCGTTGATATGAGTGGACGCATCGGCCGATATAGTGGAATAAATTTAGATGAGTCACAAGCCGAACGCTTAGGCCGATCGCGCCTAGAGATAGATCGCACTATCGCTTGTTCCGCGCTCTCGCTTGCACGCTCGGCTCAGGGGGAACGTGACAATGAGTCATGCTTTTTCGTACATGCAGCCGGCGTTCATCGATGTATAAAACGTTATCACCTCAAAAACATATTTACTTTTGTCACGCATTGTCTTATTATTTTACTAGAAGTCTGACCAGTATCGAAGTGTTAATATATTCTAAAGAGATTTCAGGCACAGTTCAATTTATTCACGAGTACTTTTTAAAATATTAGTTAAGACCACAATCTTGTTAATACCAATAAATAAAAATATTTCAATAGCAATTTACCAAAAAAAATCTAAAATATAATCGCAGGTAAAAATGATTAACAAAAATAAAGATTTTATAAATTAACTGAACACCTATATTATAGAAATCGTCTATATCATAAATATGTATATTTTTATTTTAAAGATTTAATCTTAAAGATCGGCTTAAAAATAAGATATGTGCACATGGGAATAGTAGATATAATAAATTGTATAGAATACATTGTAGATAGTTGAAAATCATGATTTCTAGCTTATTTTATACAAGAGTATAAAATTAAGAATTGGATATTTTCCTTTCGATACTATTCATTACTATCGATACTTGTTATACGATACCGTATCCCTATTTACATAACTCAAGACAAGTAGGTAATTTCTATGACTAATATAATTAAGAATTTATAGGACAAGTGTCGTTGTTTGCTTCTACTTATATACACATGAATTTTACATTTCCAATTAAATATTACGTTAAGGAGATGAGTTATCTTTTTAATTACGTTCTATTATTAGAACGTATAAAATATTATCGAATTATTACATGTTCTTATTGTGCACCAAACTAGAAACCGCAAGCGACTTCGTCCGCATTAAATTACAGTATAACAGTTAAAAATATTAATCTTTATACATATAAGAAATATAAATTATGATTAAAACAAAATGATCACAAAAAAATTAATAAATTTTGTATGTTCAAAATTTTAGGGACTGGCCGTTCGTCAAAAGAAAATTCGCGTGACAAAGTTGTATCAGTATTAATGTATTTTTATTACTTTAAGTTATATTCATTGTCATTAAAACTTCCAGAGTTCGTAAACAGCCCCGTAAATAAATAACATGTCCTCGAGAATCGCGTGCCTCGTGGGATATCCACCCTTCGACTTATCATAACCAAGTTTTACTGTTTCTAAATAATATTAACGTTGTATTTACTAGAATTTTGTAATCCCGTGCGAGCCCGTGCCTATTCGAGCTTTATGAATATTAATATAAATTTTATTAGTAATTCGATTGAAGGATGGAATTTTAAAGACGTCGTACATTTCAAATTAATTACGTTCTGCATAGTTGTCTTGGACAAATATCCTTCTCTAAAATAAATGTATGCTTTTAATTATACTAGCCTCTGCCCGCGACTTCGTTCGCGTGGAATTGTTACTTTGGGCTGACGTTGACACGCTGCGGAAGCTCTAAATAGGAAAACATCACCGATTTTGAAATATTCTTCATTGGTGTTCTGCTCCTATTGGTCTTAGCGTGATAATATATAGCCTATAACCTTTGCCGATAAATAAGCTATATAGCACTGAAATAATTTTTGAAATTGAACCGGTACTTCCTGAGATTACCCCCTACAACGTCAAAAAATTAAAAACTTTACATCTTTATAATATTAAGTATAGATATTTTAATATTCTTAACATAAATTAATAGTGTAGAAAATAATTACCTACTTTATAAAAGTAGTATTGGCTTTGTCTTTTCGGTATTTTCAGTATGATGGAACGATGCACCATGTACCTAAGCATTTACTCGCTGTTGTTATTTATTAAACTAGCTGATACTCGCAACTTCGTCTGCGTTGCCTTGCACATATGAACCACACCTCTTGCCTCACCTCTACACGGCAAGGAAATACGCATCGCTGAACGTGTAGCTCTTATAAAAAACGTAGATTTTTAAAGCTTTATATTATATTAAACTAGCGGGCCCGGCAGACGTTGTCCCGCCCTGATTATTAAAAAATCCTTCAAAAATTATATACCAATTTCCTTATGAATCAGTTCATCCCCTGGTAAAAACCGCATGAAAATCCGTTCAGTAGTTTTTGAGTTTATCGCGAACAGACAGACAGACGCTCTAGGGGACTTTGTTTTATACTGTGTAATGATGAAGATATCGTGATCATTTGTTTTTAGTTAAAGATGAAGTATCTAAAAAATGAAACTTAAAAAAACTAGGTGTGTCGTAAAGACACACGATGAAAGTGAAACTTTTATATTACAAGGAAACATTTTAATTAAATACAACAAAAAGCCAACATTGCGCAGTATTCCCAAGCGGTCACCCATTCAAGTGACGACTGCGCCTGACGTTGCTTAACTTCCGTGATCGGATGAGAACCGGTGTTTCCACACTATCTGATACGGTGTTTACTCCCATCACTTTTGATCACACAAAATGGTTACAATTTCAAAGCCCTCCAATAAGAAGTTTTACATCAATAATTCAAATATATCGAGTAGTTTTTGCGTACTACGCACACAAGGTAAAATTCGCCTGAATTTATCGTACATATCAATAATCTTACCGACAGAACATTTTCTTGCTATGGCCTGGTTAAATATGCAACGGGTGGCGTTTATTTCAACAGTAGCAGTTAAAATTTAGTTCCCATTCAGGTTTAACTTGTCACACTATCGTTTAACATCATCTCATTCATAGCAATTGTAGTCATAGACCTACCACATCAAAGCAAAACCCAAAAGTATTTTCGCTTGTAAATAAAATAATAATTAAAATTAACAAAACTAAGAATGTTACAATGAACTATAATATACAGGATAAATATATATAATGTTTAGGACTTACCCTTTTACTTTCCACATACATGCCTGTATCAATCATGTATGTATCAACATTCATTAATCGATAAACATTCAATCTGCCATCAGCAAGACTTAACATAGGATATCATTACTCTTTATACCGCATGCTTTATTTTTGTAATAGGTACCATATTTCAAAATTATAAAAGTATCAAAGTCGTTTAAAGTACGCTATAATCCCCCGGTTATCAGTTGTCGTGTCTGTGTGCGTGAGCTATACGTGTCTAGTAGGACTCGATGCCAAAATTGAACCGCCAAGAATTGAGAGCGCGTCCTTAATTTATTTTCCTTCCGCCTAACTGGGAATAAGTTACATTTAAATACTTGATTTGATTTTTATTTTAATTTAGCACTAAATGACTATTACATTATGTAACACTTCCTTTTGTTTTGTGCGTGCTATTTTCACCTACATTGCTGTTCAAAGAAAGCGGAGCGCATCAGCAGTTTTTTTTTTGCAATATTATTCGGAATCAGAAGATAAAGGTGTATTTAATATTTCTTTTGTTCATCATTGACTTTCTTTTCTCAAATGATTCTATTCAACTTTTTGGTATACTTTTAAACTTATTAATTTTTGATTATATTACCGAGTTAATTTTGTGAACCTTGAATATATAAATTATGTTCAGAAATTAAGCAGTACCTAAAATATTAATATTTTCATTTTCAGCAAATACCTAGAGATAAGGTAACAGCGTAGTTGTAACTCACTCTGTAGACGGTTTCACCTTATCTAAGTTAAATAAAGATTTATCAGCTACCTTTTAAACAGGTGACAAACAAAATACAGCCATAATCTCGGTTGATACGATATTATAATGTAAATGCAAACAGAGCACGGCAGCTTCCGTTACGTTAATCTGTTATCTGTTGAGTTATTATTAAAAGTTCTAGGCATGAAACCAGGTTAACGCATTAATCTTATCATAATACGAACATGATACCGGAGCAGAGTAATCTGAGAACTGTAAAAATTAACTAATTAGGTCATATTTACTTTTTAAGCCGTATATTAATTTCTACTTTTTGTGAAATTCGAAACTGATTTTATGATCAAACATCTTTGACATAATACATGTTACTCAGAATAAAAATATCTTCCACTCTAATAACGGTTTATCTATCATAATGCAAAATTTAAGTAACAGATAATGTTTCTCACAAAAGCAAATACTTTGCCGAAATTATCTTTATGTAGTTTTAGGACAATCTATAGAAAATATATTTTTTATAAATAAAGCTATATGAGGCGCGAAATGATTTGATACTTAGAATTTTATATTGTAATCTAATCTAATTAAATATAGATTTACTTTTTAATGTTTTGTTATTAAAAGGCACCGCATTATATGCAATGTAAAAGGTTTGAAATCTGCATGCAGTGTGTCAAAATATCAAATTGTACAAAACAGTATTTTAAATATACATTTTTTATTTTTAAATACAGTATACAATAAGTCACTAGTAATAAAAAATCATAATATTTTTAATACTTTTGTATATATAAACAAATAGATGCGGTACCAAATATTTCGCAGTAAGACTGGGTCTTCAATCAAATTAAATATTTTTATAAACGGAAATTTCAACATCGACTTAAGTAACTGGGTGGAATTTACATTTGGTTTTTACATTAACACTCACTGTTTTTGGAAAAAGTTAATTTGTGTCATTAACAAAATAAATAATTTCAATGAAATGTTCAAAGTCTAATCTGAAACCTTGTTGAACCTTATGTGGGAAATACCTCCGGTCGATTTTATTCATTAACTAAACAGATTGTGTCAAGGCCAAATCTTAAGTATCGCGTTTTCATATTCGAAATTGTCGAAAACCATAGTATTTATAAAGAAAATGTTTATCATCGTATCATTTTAAGTACAATTATGAAGACACTGTAAAGTATCAAGTAACTTTTCATTCCCTACATTCAAATATTCAACCAAATATACGTAATGGTAAAAATTATAATTAATCTCATAAGGTCATTACAATTATTTTGTTATATAAATATATAACATATATATAGATTCAAACCAAATCAAAAATACTTTATTCAGTTTAGGCCCTAATAAGGCACTTATGAACGTCAAAGACTACCACCGGTTCGAAAAACAACCCAGTCATCGAGAAGAACCGGCAAGAAACTCGATCGGGTACACCTCTTTAACATATGTATTTCCAATACATCATACAATCATTTTTAGTAGATGCACAGAGAGGAGTCAATTCCAGACATCACCATCATTCACATATTGATCCACTCTATAATATCCTTTTGATACTAAAACCCGTTTGACGTGGTGCTTAAATTTCGGCTTAAATTACCGGCAAATCGGTAACATGCTTTGAGACTTTATTGTACAACCTAACACTATTACCTAAAAAACTATTACTGGTTTTGCTAAGTCTGAAACATGGGAAAAACAGTTTAATACAGTTTCTAGTATTTAGATTGAAAGCGATCGTCGTTTTACATTAATTGTATACCTACCAGCATATACAAAACGTTGTGTACTTCATTGGCAACATACCAATTCATCAATCATAACCTTCTGGCCGACTTTTGTGACGTATACATGAATATAATCTACATTAGAGAAATTTTCTTAAATAAAAATGATATGGTACAACCACAACGTACATATTAAATGTGCCTACAGTTAAATAGCATTATCTTAATATAGAAAACTTTAATATTTATTTTTGATGATCTCAGTACGGAAGCAATGTGCGTTGAATAGAGTTATGAATGAAGATTGCGATTCATCAGATATGTAATAAGTATTGTACAATAGCTCTTATTAGATTGTCTTAAGGTTCATGGTAATCTTAGGCTATTCGGTATGAATAATGATGTCATAGATACTTCATCCTTGGTACAAAACATTCCGGGCACGGCTTTAGTTACAATTCACATAAAAAGGAGACGCGAGTATTCTTGTTGTTTGTATAATTAATAGAAACCGGAAGACAAATTTGGTCGATGAACTCGTGTTTAGGAAAAATATAAAGTTTAATAAAACCGCAGGAAGCTAACAATAAATTCTGAGTCACTGACCCCGTGAGTAGCATGTTAAACCTAATTCTGTTGTGCGAAACTTTTTATTACCAATAAATATACATTTTATAGTTTAAAAAAGAATACAGTAGATTCGCTAATTTTTATAATGGATATTCATACATATCCGAAATTATATATTTTATCGTACGAGAACAAAAATGAAAGGGCTAAGGAATTTATTTACTCATTTTCTAACCCGAGACGGTTGGCCACGCAGCAATGTGGCAAAAATGTCGTTCAATTTATTCCCTAAATTTTAGTCTCAACTGGTCCCTTTTTGTTAACATCTGCGCGTCTCGCCGACCCGAAAGTCCAGACAGCTCCACCCTAAAAACTGTTTAGATGAGATTCTTATCCTTTCACTCGCCCGTCAAATCCCGTATCGTTATCTCATTCTAAAAGTTCGAGCGGATAGGACCTGTCGCCTGTCTCTTTTTGCCCCATGTATGCGTTTGGATTGTTCTATCCTCTCTGGCTCGTAGTAATTCGTGTATTTCCGCTTCCCACACGAGTGGCAGCCATGTTTGGCGGGACTGTCAAGTCAACGCCAGTTTGGCGCGTTTCAAGCAAGATGAACAAGGTCGGTTTCCATCATTGGAACCTTTTTATTTAATATGATACCTTGTTGTGGAAAGCTTTCATCTTTTGACACATGCTTCATAAATATTAATAGTTTATGTGGAAAATTATTTCAGATGGCGCCGATCGCTGCATTGAGCCATGAGAACCCAGCTATAGATCCACAGGAACGGCATGTAAGTGGTACATAATAATCTTTACTATTATATTAGAATCTTTAATTAGTTACATAATTGATTTCACGTAATTTACCAGTGGGTGATCTATACAAGATTTTAATATATTTTTATTAATTGATATAATATCATTACATAGTATAAAACAAAGTCCCCTACCGCGTCTGTCTGTCTGTCTGTTTGCGATAAACTGAAAAACTAGTGAACGAATTTTCTTGCGGTTTTCACCAGTAGATAAAGTGATTCATGAGGAAGGTTTTAATATATTATTTGTCAAGGATTTTTTTATAGTCAGGGCGGAACAACGTCTGCCGGGCCCGCTATTATAATTATAAAGTAATAATATAATTTAATACCTATTTGACTACACATATATTTAAAATGATGGTAAAGCGATAAAGGATCTGTGGTATCGCACTAGATCACATAGCCGATTAAAGGAGATTTGAATTCTATTCAACTTTTTATGAAATATCATCGTAATTAGATTATGATGTGGTAAAAAAGCATTTTTAGAGCTCATCTAAAGTCGCCAACGATTTATGTCTACTGTTAAAAATACAAGCCATTCTAATATTTCATAGTCTATTTTTATTCTTGTAAAGGTATCTCTATTGAAATAATAGAAAAGACGTATTGTTACAAGTGCCATAAAATCCATAGAAAAGATTGAAACTCATAAACAATAAATTTTGAGTTTACGGAACACGTAACAAAGCGTGCCCGTTAATTGCTTAAATACGAACAAAGTTTCTGGGTCGGCATTTATTAGCACTACAACTATGAATGTTCCTTTATTACTCATTGCCTCTGGTATGTCAAGAGTATTTAATAATCTATATTAAAAAGACTATGACTTGCGATGTAGTACCTAATTCGTATTCAATCCGGTAATAATAATAATAATTTAAATAAAGTAATAGAACTTTCTAATTTATATGATTATAATTAGAGTCGATTCAAAATCGCACTGATTTTTTATACACTTCTATTGTCATCTTAAACTATGTCGTCACTTAACAACAGACGAGACTGCTTAGACGCTAAATTTTTATACTATTAAAAATGTATACACTCGTATTTATCAATACGCAACTGTGCAAATAATTTAACAAACTATTGTCAAGTAATATTTCATGTTAACAATAATATTTATTACACAAAACTGATTCAGTAATTTGTAAAAAAAAATCGGTAATTCCATTACGCATAATTATTTAAATGAATTTACATATACATATAAACAAAATGGTATTAATGTATCTACCTTTAGAATAATAATTTTAAATGTCTTATATAGACTGATAAAGAAACTGCATGTAATTGTACTAAATTATTTCTTAATTGAACATTACTTATATATAACTTGATGCTTTACCTCCAACTTGAAAGTAGACACCGCGAGACGTTAAAATTAATATTATTTCACCATTAACATATTAGAAAATGTACTGCACTGTTTTATTAACCATACCAAAATTCTGCCTGCGGTTAGTAAATACATAGCATCTCCCATGCAAACAGGCAACAATTATGCAGTATGGGCTAACGAAATGTGTAAATGGAGCAATTACCGGCGCTTATGTAGGCTAGTGTACAATTAGTGGCTTACTAATAGTTTTCATCACCGATAGTTTCAAGCGATACGTCGTGTACCCACCTATCAGACCGAGATTGTCTCTCGTTGGATACACATCGCTTTTTGTTGTCCGTAAATTTTACTTTTTTCGAGCACTGTGGTTATTTTTATACATAATTTCTCCGTTAACAGTACAAGTTCGCATGTTTTAATAATTTTGTGGTGAGTCAGATTTATTAATTTGATCGTTGATTCGATTTTTGACGATATAGTTTAACTTTCTGTTAGAGTAAGCCAGTTTTGAACTAAGATGTATTTCTCTAGAGTTAATAGGAGATTCTGGATTGGGCTCACATAACTTTCCTCAAACTATATGATAAAACAAATATAGATGATGTGTGTCCTTACGTAAATAAAATATTCTATATTCAACTTTAATATTTGTCATTAATAGGTACGCAAAAACTAAAAGTGTAAGAAAATATAGATTAAATAACGATGTTTGTATAAACGTTTCCTAACGTTTACATTACATTACATTAGTTTGTCACTGCTACTTTTTTATATGGTTTCTAGAGAACTAATAATACTGATAGAATTATACAAGAAAAGATTTTTGTATACGAAATCCAGATTAAAGTTTAAATATGAACGAATTCCTTCCTCGCAACTTTTTTATGTGTGACATAAAATTTACTTTTAATTTCGGTTCATTTCTTCGGACGAAGAAAATAAAATTCTGCCTCTCATCACAGTTTTTGTTTCATAAAATTTTTAGTACGTACCCAGTGGTTTCATGTAATTTAATGTTTGTTTGAAAAACATAAAAAAGACGAATACGAGAAACAATTTTTTGCGTTCAAAATAAAATATAAGTTGATTAATGAATAAATAGTGATGTTATTTGTTCATATTATTTGAAATCGAAAGCTTAAATCAGTTAATTGGATGAATTAACATGTTATCTTTATCATGTCTTTGAATTTTGTATCAATAATAATTTATTTCGCATCTTTTAGATGTGAATAAGTACGATATATTTTTAATATTTTTTCGATGAAAGTAATTTCGTGTCGTAAGATAAAATTCTTTTTTATTTAAAACCTTTTCGTTACAGTTATATCATTTATGTAACATCAGCCTTTTAAATATAGGTACATAATTTCTACAATTTCGCTGTGCCCTTAATTAAATGAGTATATAGAGTGAAAATTCTAATACCAACTCAGTATTTAAAGCTTATGCGTTTGGAAATTTATTTGTTTTTTGATAACAGTTTTCATTATCTTAATATATATATTTCTTGTGTGCGTGTGTATGTGACTGAACTCCTCCTAAACGACTGGACCGATTTTGATGAAATTTTTTGTGCGTGTTCGAGTGGATCCGAGAATGGTTTAGATTCACAATTGGAACCGGTAGGTGGCGCTGCGATCGACTTTTAGGATTTTTTTTGTTTTCAAGGCAGGACAACGTCCGCCCGGTCCGCTAGTCTCCTTATAATTCTTAGTTACGAAATATTAGCTTCGAATTCTTTGTTTCTTCTAATCTATACTAGTATTACAAAGAGATAAAGTTTGTGAGTTTGTGAGGTTGTAGGGGGTAATATCTGGATCTATCAAACCGAATTTGAAAATTCTTGTACCAATATAAAGACACATTATTTGTGAGTGCCATAGGCTATATATTAACCCGAAAAATGAAAAGACTTTTTTGTGGTAGTCGGATTTGCAAAGTACGTCGGGGAAAAAAGAAAAAAGAAAAGTTGTAGAGCTTGATAATGCCTACAAAAAAGTCAACGACAGCATGTGGTCTACCTTATATATTGTAATAGTTTTTTATAAGTAGTTTTTTTATAATTAATTAATTTAATTAATTAATTATTTTTTTGTTACCGCCCAACGAAGTGGGCACGGGTCAGCTAGTTTCATATAAAGGCATTCATTATTTACTTGAAATAAAGAATACACAATTCTCGTATACCTATTACAATAATTAGTACAAATGATGTTAACTTTATTCTTATAAAATAACATGTAATAACAAATATTCCAACTTGCTTAGCAACTAGTGGGCTGATCAACAGATTTGTTGAACAGCTGCATGGAGTTCTCACGACCAAATAAGAAAGAGCTCCTTTAATCTTTAAGACACTGTGAATAAATGGTGTTTATTGTGGATAGGCAAATGGGTAGGGGAGGTCAGAGGGAACTAGTGTCGATAAGTGGGAGGTCTGGGCCATTCATTCCATCCCAGGTCGGGGGCGGCGCTCATTACTCGTGTCCGGAGTGCGCGCATGCGCGTCCTCTGACCCACTTGCCTCCGCCGCGCCGCCGCCGCGCCGCCACCGGCCGGATAGCGACCTCGTTACATCAAGGTTGGCGAATCAACAACGGGACGAATTCGCGGGTAGCACAGACTTACTGACGCGACGGACATTTAATAAACTCAGACAGTGAACAAAATTAAATTTAGAATCAACCACGCTCTTTGATTAATCGGTGCCTCTAATCGAGATTAGGTCAAGAGATTTTACGAAAAAAGTAACTACCGAATAGGTACGTATTACATCTAAGTACATAAGTATAATTCTATTATAATGCAAAAGATGTAGAAGTGATAAAAGTCGCGGAAGGTCATTATTTTTATATCAAATTCGAAGAACCGAAGTCAAGTATCATTGTTACAATAAAACACAGTTTCTTTATATGAATGAATCATATAAAAAATGAGCGCACCATTAAAAAAAGCGTTAAATATACGAGATGTTTATGTGAGTCATGGTGATGTAACTTTTGCGAAACACCACATTATTACGTGTCTGTTCAGCAAACATTGTTTTATATTGATTAGCATACGCCGTCTAAAATGTATATATTTTTTATGTGTTAACAATTTCCTTCCGCTAATACGTAATGAGAAGGAATTTTTAGTTCAGCTTTCTCTCCCGTGTATTACTTTCAACCTTGTATCGTTTTAATGTGATCACGGCTATCATCGGGTGGACATTGTATAATGCCGTTCAAACAAGGAGCGTCCTCACTTGTCTTTGCTGTTTATTTTAATGCGTTTCGACTATAAATATACTGTCGCGATTATTATGATCGATTAAGGTAATACAATCGAGAACATGTATTACAAATATAGTGTAAAATTATCATAAAATTAATCGAGAACATCTCAGTTTAACGAGTTTGCGACGAACACGTAATGTACTATTTTATCAAATGTTTCAGTAACGTAGTGTTACTTACTTCTGTCTTTGACTTTTCATTACTCTTTTAGATTCAAAGTTTAAAGAGATACGCTCCAATCCAAAATACGAAGGATTTAAAGTTACGAAAATGAATAATAGAGTAAATTGTACTGTATTTCTGCAGTCACATATATTAATAAGAAATATTCCTATTTGGTTACAGAAGCGGCACATCCATCACTATGAAATTCACAGTCTGCGATCATCGAGAAGATAATCAGAGAAGTTTCTTTACATTATTTCATATGATTTTATATTCTATTTTTGGATTTTAAAGTAATATTTAATGCTAAACTTCTTATAAATTTTGTACAAAGAATATGTCCTCCTAATATTGTAAACCTAAATATTCTGTATGTTTGGAAGCACTAATCTCAGGACTACTAGTCCAATATAACTTTATGCTACGAATCAACTCCATTCAATAAGTTCATATTATAATTTGATAATTCATGTTATGTCATTTGATTGATCAATGTACTGTAATATTACTTTATAATACAATAATCTACTTCAGATTTTGTCTATTTTAATAATTAACAATACTAAAATATTAACTCGGATTACTATTAAATGGTAAATCCGTCAAATAGCTGCACTTTATCATTAAAATTAGTTTCAAATTTATATATGAAGAACTTATATATATATATATATATATATATGGGTTAGTAAAGTGTATAAAATATGTTAAAAGTAATCAGTTGTGATACTCTTTAAAAGTCCTTATTTTTTACAACAAGCCATCAGTTATTGTTATAATTTTCTCCATTTTTAAGTATCTTTCCGTTCACCAATATTAAAGAAACTATCTTCTTCTTACTCCGTTCTGAAGTTTGTCCTATTATCTCGTTAACTTAATCAAGGTTCTGTGAGAAAAAGTTCGGGAAATTTTCGAACAATTAGGCCACTATAACAGTTTGAGCAAAAGTTCGGTCATGATACAGAAATGGTGGTAGAAATCGGGTGAAACTCCAAACATTAACTGCCGCGTTTTGATCACGAAGGGTGTGGCCGGTGACACGCATTCATATACGAGATATTCTAACTCATCAGCGGTAACAATCTCTTATCGCCTACGCTCAGAATTATAATCCTTCTTAGGTTTCTTTAATACTTTATAACTTTTAGCTACAACCTCATGTAGTATTAAATAACGATGAGGCTTAAAATGGTGAACACCCTATACCTAGAGGAGGGCCGTCTCTCAAGTGGAGCTGCATAAAAACACCCATAGGTGCTTAGCGATAGATTTACACCTTCAGGACGATATAGTTCGACTTGCGTAGAAATAGCCATACCATCATGATTTTATTTCATCGCTATATTTCCCTTTACCGAAAGTTCTGTTTCTGTGTGAAAAAAAATAAGGGTTTATTACTTCAAAAATGCACTGTTAATCGGTTATATTTCCATATTTAAAAAAACTCCCATTGATTTTACGTTTTAATCTAATAAGAATAATACTAGTAGTTAGTTCCCTTTTGCATTTTCATGTTTACATGGGCTAAATATAATTTAACACTAAAAGCCGTTTTAAAATACGTTTCTAATCGTATATGGCATGCTTAAAATTACAACAGACATAAAATCATTTATTAATATAAATTATTTATATATATATAATATTATATTATATAATAATTTTCTTTTGTGGCTCTTTTGTATACCTATAATAAGCGAAATATATCTCCATTTCTTTATCCTTTTTCTATATTGTCTTCTTAAGAAGCTTCGCTATGAAGAATTTTTGTTTTTTTTTAATATCATAGGAGGCAAACGAACAGACGGGTCACCTGATGTTAAGTGATCTCCGCCGTCCATAGTTACTAGCAACACCAGGGCAGTCGCAAGTGCGTTGCCAGCCTGTTTTTGGGGGAAGGGGAGAATGAGGGAGGGCAGAGGGGAGGGGAGGGAGGTGGGCCTCCGGCGCTCTCACTGACCGCACGAAACGCAACAATGCGAGCAATGTTACTTCACGTCGGTTTTCTGTGAGAGGTACTACCCTGGACGAGCCGACCCATTCATGCTGAAACCGGTAATAGCTTCAGTGTGGTTCTACCACCTACAAAAAAATTAAAAAATTAAGAAAATTGTAAGGCTATTTGATAACTTCTAGACTGTGTTTAATTGAAAAAAATCTCCTCTTTTCAGGTAAACAACTGAAAGAGTAATTAGAAAGAATTAGCTGTTGAAGGAGCATCGATATTAGTGCCCTACATCTACCCTGTAGATCCGAATTTGTTTGAAGTGAGGCGACAAATTCGGTTCTAGAGAGGTTTGTGTGGTGCATGCACTGCGACTCTAAAGACCATATGAAGAACGAAGAGAGTAACACGAAATAAATATTACATTATTATTAATCTTTTACATGTTGTCAGAAATCGTCTGATCAATCCTTAGGCTTCTTATTTTACCTTGACTGACTTACAAAATTAAAGTTGTCTGAAAGTATACCCATATAACTCTAGTCTACTTATACTCTACATTATTTTACTTTATTTATGTAAAACCACATAAATACACATCTAATAATTTTAGTATCGATATGTTTATTTGAAAGGACTTCAAAGAGTTATTTTTAACAGATTTCTAAAATATTCATTGTTAAAAAAACCATTCCGTAAATCAAACCATCCATTCATATGTTATATACTAGTTAAATCTCTTTTTCTATAGCGATTTTATGGCTTTTATCAATATGCCTATTTTACATTTTGAATTGAATTATTTGAATTAATGTAAAATTGAGTATACTCAAATAAATAAAAAATTAAACTAGTTGCATACATTATCCGATAGGCTCTCATGTCCTGAAAAGTCCTGATTTTTTTAGATTTAGGATAATTAAAAAATTACCATAATTTAGCGTCACTGAATTCGACATTTTTCTCTAAACGTTTTTTTGTTTTCGGTGTTTGTAATTAATTATATATAAAAAATAACACGTCTCATCAATTGGCAGGAATATTTAAATAAATATTGCTTAATTTTTAATTTGAATAGGTTTTAATATTCATCAGGATCCATAAAGAAGCATAAAAGATATCGTAAATCTACATAATTTTATCAATGTTCACATATCGATATCCCTTTACAAATTTGTATTCATTTTTTGTTATCTTAATATTGCTTAAATTGACTGTATAAGGCAAAATAGATCTTCTGTCCGACGAGCATTAAATTTTAATGATTATTTATTTATTTATCTATAACTATAAAATACGAAGGAGAGTTACGAAGGACATTGTACTTATTTTTATTTCAAATTCATGTACTTATGTTATAATTTATATCTCGTAAGCTATTTTATTGTGCTGGTATCAGTTGCTCTGAAATTAATTTACCTTTAAATCGAATATATAAAGACTATTTTTAAGATCTGCAGTGCCTTTCTACATCCACGTCATTACAAATGTACTGATATGATCATGACTTTCGGTTCATTTGTAAATTATGTGTGTGTAAGTCGTTAATGACGACTGGAACTGCATTTGGTATTATCGGTTTTATTTGTTTGACTTATTTGTGTATTTTACTTGATTTTCAATTAAATATCTTTTGTATTTTAGTGTTGTTTAATTATCATAATGGACCAAAAAAAGTATTTATGATAATATTCAATTAATCGTGATTACATTCTATTAAATATATATTATTTGATAGGTTTGTTTGTTATTTCCTATAAATACTAAACTATATACGATATTATAAGTAAAGATTAGGAATAAAATTAAATTAAAAAGTTTACTTGCACGTAAATCAAATCAAATCAAAAACACTTCAATTTTATTATTCAATTTAAGCCCTAAGAAGGCACTTATGAGCGTCAAAACTACCACCGGTTCGGAAAACAACCCAGCCATCGAGAAGAACCGGCAAGAAACTCAATCTGGTTTATCTTTTTAACAAATATATATAATATATTAGGCAAATGTCACAAACGTTTTTAATGGATGCACAGAGATGAGTTAATCCCAGACATCACCATCATTCACATATTGATCCACTCTATAATAGCCTTTTGACACCAAAACCCGCTTGACATGGCGCTTACATTCGCAATCCGGCAAATCGATAATATCCTTTGGGACTTTGTTGTATAGTCTAACACTATTTCCCAAAAAACCTAAAACATTTATATATAATTAAGCCTCTTGATTTGAGAACCATCGATATAATGATATGCGTTATCAAATTCTCTACAATATTAGACGAAGTCTTTCGTCAGTGTTAAATACACATCGATAAATGCATTCATTGACAGGATGGACACAATATATATAAAATACCATTCCAGTAAACTATATTCAAATCAATATATGAGCATGGATAACTTATTTTATATCCTATCAAAATTTGTGATTATTTTATTAAAGTATTAAAAAATACCTAGAATAAGAGTTCATAGAGTAACAAACCTGCGCGTAAGTGG
The DNA here is from genome assembly GCA_036509395.1 of Antheraea yamamai. NCBI lineage: Eukaryota > Metazoa > Arthropoda > Insecta > Lepidoptera > Saturniidae > Antheraea > Antheraea yamamai. Next base: position 6,815,074 of record AP028429.1, on the reverse strand, counting down.
AAGCGGTTTCATAATGCTATGATAAGAGTTAAATATATGAACACCAAGCACACCATTATAATAATTATGAAATCTTAGTATGTAATTGTAACTAAACTTCGATTAAAACCTTTAATACTCATAAAATATGTTTATACCAAATATTTACACGGTTTAAAGGAATTTATTACTAAAAAAACGATAGTTCAATTAATGAAAAATAATTTAAAGTATTAATAGAAATTAATAGTTTAAAGCATCTTCCAGCTAAACAAAGCATAAAAGTCGTTTACAATGTAAAGTCATTGATAGAATATTGGCAAAAGAAAAACAAAATATAAAAGGCTATCAATAAAGCAAGTTATAGGAAAAACGTATAAATTTATAAGTATATGACAATATTTTATATATATATTGAAATACATTTTTAGTCTTACATCAATTTTGTTTAAGGATTCAGTTTCCATAAGGTTCTTTTAGTAATTCGTTAAACAGTTTAGCTCCGTACAAATTTTAAGTTTTGTTGTTATCGATTTAGTTAAAATTTGCTTATATTGTTTATTGTTTATAATAACTAATATATCTTATATAGTAAATAATTATAAGTTTATTTCATCTTGTTTTATTCTCAACCAAATATTAGTGTTAAAACATGCTTAGGATAACGAAATTTGAAGTTGTAGAATAGCCAGTTGATTTTCATATAATTTGTACAATTCAATTTCTATAATAAAGTATATAACATAATAAATTAATAATTACGCATTATTTGTGTATATATTTATAGAAAATCATCGCTCATATTTAAAATTAAAAATATATAAAATTTAATATAGATTAGATATACGTTCTAATAGGTAATAACACAAAGTAAATAACTATAATGTTATTTAAAAAGAAAGTGAGCTATACTCAACAGTATCTCAATGCACTATAGGTAACATTGCACCTAATATAACTTTACAAAAAGGTATTATAACTTATTATAGTTTCTTATACTAGTACCTACATAATGTGAGGTAGCAGCTTATTGTGTACACTTTTTATGGCACAATCTAGTTGGTAGGTATTGCTGCTAACTAGAGAATTAATTTGAGTAGTAGTCTTCAAGAAATATTGTATTGTCACGCATTTTTAATGCTTTGTTTTTTCGATGTATTAATTGGTTGGTGACAAGAGCATGGCAGTAATTAAGTAAATCTAACGTGAAGCATCACAATAATTGTAGAATTCTTCCAATGTTCACTGTAAAAATATTTTTAAATATAATTACCATAAACTAGTACGTTACGTCAATAGTTAGAGAATACGTTTTAGATTAACATTTCTACTACTCACTCATAGATGGCGTAAAACTGAAACGTTTAGAGCTATAATGTACCACCAGATGACACTAGTTTATAAACCAAGTCGAAAAAGATGTAAGAAGAGTATTTTCATATTTATAAAATAAATATATTTGTTTGTTGAAATGTTGTATTAAAGTTTCCTTCGTTTTTTATTACTAACTAGCTGTACCCGCAGCTCCGCACGCGTTTTATTAAATTATATTAAATAAATATAAAATTGTGAGACCATGTAAAATTATAGAAATGCTCTTTAAAAACAATTGTAAGTACGACACGTACGTAACTTACAGTAACATGTAACGTGTACATTAGATATATAAATACTAACAGTGTGTCAAATGAGTTTTAACATCAGCAACATATTTAAAACCTTAAGCCACTATATAACAACTACCTTAGTGCTCACTTACACTGTATAAGGAAATAATGAAACAATGAATTAAAGACGTTATTATAATTATATAATATCCCTATATTGTCAATAAGTAATACGTTTATGGTCTAATAACTTCTTAAAAAGACCCCTTCTATCTTCAAAATCACTATTAATAATTATAATGTTAAATTGTAAACAATTAATGAGCTGACGTCTTTAAATCTTGGATAAAAGTAGATTTTAATATTTGACAATTTAAATAGTGCTCACTGAATTCGATACAATATTATTATATGTTACTATGGTTACTGAGTTATGTATACGAAAACGCGGTAAATAAAGCAAAATGGCCGGCAAAATGACCAAAAAGACAATTCATAAGATAATTCAGAATACATACACACAGATATATGAATTTCAATTATATTTATTCTTGGAATCCAGTACAACGTACATCTTTCGCACTTGTTTACAGTGAACAACATACTTTTGGTAAATTTCATATGGACGAAGTCGCGGGTAACAGCTAATCTAAAGTAGAATAACCTAAATTACTGTTTATACGGTCAGCTATCTGCCAGTGAAAGCCCCGTGAAAATCGGTCCAATCGTTTTGGAGATAACATTGAGGGCGTAGCCACGATTAACAGCTAGTCTAAATTACTTTTCATAGTATCTGCTATCTGCAGATGAAATTCCCTTAAAAATCGGTCGAACCGTTTTGGAGATAGCACTGCGGGTGAAGCCACGGTTAACAGTTAGTATAAATTAAAATTGCCTAAATTACTTTTTATAAAGTCAGCTATCTGCCAGTAAAATTTTCGTGAAGATCAATCCAACCATTTTGGTGATAGCACTGCGGGCGCAGCCACGGTTAACAGCTAGTTTAAATTAAAATTACCTAAATTATTTTTTATAAGGTCAGCTATCTGACAATGAAAGTTTTATGAAGATCAGTCTAACCGTTTTGGACATAGCACTGCAGACGAAGTCGCGGTTAACAGCTAGTCTAAATTAGAGTAGCATAAGTAACCCGCTGTAATTTTAACCGTCTTCCATCGAAATTACCGTCAAAATCGGTCTACCAGTTTTGGAGATTACCTGGAACAAACAGATAGACCGACAAAAATTTTAAAAATTGCATAATTGTTATCAGAAGCGTGTATACTTTCATACTCTATCAGTAAAAAAATGTTATTTTGATATTACATACAGACACTTCATTTTTATTATATGTATTATAGATAACATAGAAATACATAAATAAAATTAATTTTGATCTTTATTTTATTCAATAATGTAGATTAAATCTATATCTATATTTTTATGTTGCATATCTAATTTCTATTTCTTTGGGATACTTTGGGATACTATTTACTTTTATAAAATTAGTAACTGGTAAGTCACAAAATTAAATAAAACACCAAACCGTGCACTAGGCATGCATATAAAGAACGCAAAGCGCCCCTTGGTACCAGGAATCTAGAGGTACCTATAAGGAGCCGGGAAGATTAATGATGAGCGTAGGGCAGCAGACAACCGCGCGGCCGCGTTTGACAAGCGCAGGTGCGCTATTTTCATAATTGGCCCGACCCGCAGAACGCGCCCTTTCAAATTTCCACAAAATAGTTTCTATGTTCTTGTAAATATAGATAAAATTTAAACTTATGAGGCAGTTTTTAATCAGTAAATAGAGGTTGGAGCTCTGATGCCCCATAGTTGCGTACACGGACATCAGGTCTATCAATGTGAGTCCCATCCTAACGTTGTGAATAAACTTTATTGTTACAAACACAAAGCGTTTGCAAATATGCTCATACACTTTAGGTCCTATATTTAGTTTGAAAATGTACTTGCGCGACTTGTTTTGTTAGCTTTTTTTGTTCTTGCTTGAGATTGCATAGCTCTTGATGGATAGTAAGTACAATGTGTTATGAAACAACGATGTTAAGATATTTTCTTAAATTGCCTGTTTAGTTACTATGATCAAGTTGAAAATCTATCGCCAAATACTCTAGAGGTGGAGACACCGGCTTCACTTCAAAACCAGTCCATTTGTAGACCACATCGTTTTGTTACATCTGATAAATTTGTATTTAAGCGTAGAAAATAAAATGAAGTATGCATCTCCATCTAGTAGAAACCGGTATAAACAACTTGCAAACTACACACAGTACCTACCGTTCATATTAACCTGGAGAAGCTACATAGTGGATTTCTATCTAAGTGCTGTATTACACGTATATTAAAATAATATAATTTAGATGACGTCTAAATTAATCCACATTCATATCGGCACATGCTAACTATTAGTGAATCGATTTTAAATATAACACGGATATCGGCTGAGTGCCTTAAGCGCTCGCCTTAGTAGTCCGGTGAAGCTGTTAAGACCTTGCTAGGTCAATAGCGTAGTCAGTTCGAGAAAAAAAATATATATAACACGGATTGAATATTACCAGAATGTAAATAAATTCTACGTACTAACAATCTGGTGGGTATGATTTTTTTAGATTGTAATATATTTACCATCACGGGAAATCAAATGGACTTAAGCAGTTAATGTAAAAAAATGTTTATTAAACTTATACGCGCTGTAATAAATCTTATAACAAATTTTACGTATCAAAAATTGTGGAGAGAACACTGAAACAAAATGTTAGTAGATTTAAAAATTAGCACTAATATTTAATCGGTAAAATCATAAATATTTCGTATGTTTGTAAAATTCATTAAAGACAGCAGTAGTTACCAGTTCACAGGCGATGTGTTTCTAATCAGATGAAAATACACATACTTTCCAGTGCTGCGCGCGATTTTGTCCGCGTGGAATAGTTAGGTACTTACTAACACGAAGCGAACGCTCTCAAAAGGACAAAAAAAATCGCTCTTGATACATTATTCATTGATGGGTCGTCTTAGCGTGATCTTATAGCCTTTCTCGATATATGAGCTATTTAACACTAAAAGAATTTTTCAAATCGGACCAATAGTTCCTGAGATTAGCGCGTTCAACCAAACAAGCAAACAGGTTTATAATATTAGTATACATGTCTTTTGCATATTATTGAAATAAAACAACTGAAATAACACAATACATATTTTAATCACAAATGGTGTCACATGTAAAGACACGAAAATCTGATATATTCAGGGTCTTATTTTATGTAGATATATGTAATGAGCACTATTAATCATACAAGTCCTTAGCCACAGCCGTTTTAACGTTTAAGAACAACTTGACACACGGTCGAGGATCTTAAGCCTTACCTACATCTGCGCCAAAACTAACGATTTGTTGGGGATTATAAAAAATTCAAACAAAGTCTCTATTAGTGTCCCGTCGTCACTTTTCAATCGACATATATCATAAGCTACGTACATTTACATGAAAATAACACCGTGATGGATTGCAGTAAATATAAATATTTATAAACATTCTAGTTCAAAATTAATGTAACAAAGAAGTATACATGGAAAATTAAAATGTGACCTAAATATAGTTTATGATAATTAAGGTATCCATTATTAATTCCATTTATAAAAATAATTCACCTATTCGTGGAATGTCTTAGCTGTATACCAATGTAAGTGTAACAACAGAGGTATTAACGTGGACTCTGACTAAACATGGAAATATTAGGTCTTTACCTATGAAATTGCCGTTTTGTATGAAAAAATTTAAACGATTTTTTTTCATGTATTTTTTATTTGTATTAATCGAAGTAATCACCCATGCAATCAATGCATCTTTGTCAACGCAGTGGCAGTTTATTGATGCCCTTCTTAAAGAAATCAGCTGGACGGGAGGCAACAAATTCTTCAAAGGCATTTTGTACTGCCTCTCGGGTATTAAATTTTTTTCCCGCCAAGGAGTTATCCAAATTCTGGAAAAAGTGGTAGTCTGTAGGCGCAAGGTCTGGTGAGTACGGCGGATGACGGAGAACTTCCAACCCCAGTTCTTGCAAGTTGGAGACCGTCTGCTGTGCAGTGGTCAATATGCAATGAGGTCGCGCGTTGTCGTACAGTAGCAGCGAAGACGAGCGATTGACCAATGCTGGTTGGAGATGTGCCAGCTTCTCCATTATTGTGTTCAGTTCTTCACAGTACACATCTGCAGTAATGCTCACCCCGTTTGGTAAGAAGCTGTGATGAATCACACAGCGCTAGACCACCAAACAGTGACCATCACTTTTCTAGGGGTAAGTTTTCGTTTAAGGCATTGTTTAGGTGCTGAACCAGGATCCAACCAACTTGCTGAGCGCTTGCGGTTATCAAACAGAATCCATATTTCATCGCAGGTAACAATGCGGTTCAAAATTCCTGCATTTGTGTGTCTGTTGAGCAGTGCAAGGCACGTCTCGACGCGTACTTCGCACTGGCGATTATTGAGTTCGTAGGGCACCCATTTGTCAAGCTTTTTTACCTTGCCAATTTGACGCAAATGGACCAATATTGTTTTGACGCTGACGTTGAAAGCTGCTGCTAATTCAACCGTAGATTGTGTATCATCAGCTTCCACAATCGCCTTTAATTCGTCATTGTCGACCAAAGTCTTCGGACGACCGCGAGATTTATTTTTCAGGTCGAAATTCCCAGAATGGAAGCGAGCAAACCAATAACAGGTGGTGCGTTGGTTTGTAGTGTTAGCTCCGTAAACATCGTTGATGTTGCGTGCCGCTTGTGCCGCGTTGCTGCCACGATGGTACTCATATTCCATAATTACTCGAATTTTTAACGTATCCATGATGACAAAAATGATTGAAATGCGATGAGAATGTAACACGAACCAATAAACAAATGACTACTTTTGGAAAAAGAATTCCATGTTTTTAAAATAAAATTAATTTGAAATTAGAATTCTTAGCCAAACAAAAATTATTTTGATTTGAAATGGCCAGTACTGCAGAACGGCAATTTCGTAGGTAAAGACCTATTATATATCAATGTTGCATGAACAATTATTGATATTTTTATCTAGTTTTACCTTATTGCTGTAAGTCACTTGTTTTTTGTTTGTACATCATGTAATTAGCTCAAACACTTAAGACATGTGTTTGTACACTTAGCAACTGTTGGTCAATAAAATAAAGAAAATAATAGTAACAGATCTATTAACAATAAGATATATTCAGTGTTGCCACCAAAATGTCCACGTTAATGTTTAAATTTATATAAACTTATATTGTAAAAAAATATAATAATATTTTATCATAGTAGACATTTTATCGGCGGAATATTGCACACGATGACGAATGACTAAAAATCAACACCTTTTAAAAATTGTGTAACTGAACGAAAGCATTGAAAGCAGGAAGGGCCGCGTCAAAAATTACTATTATACCCCCGACACATAATTAATGAACTGCTTATTCAAATACATTTAAAACTATTATTCATGCCGTTTACGTTTGAAATATTCCGACCGTTTCTTTGAAAGGCCTCCTTCGTGTTATTAATTAAAAATGTTGCTTACCTTATGCGATTTTAAATAGTTTGAGACATAAGGCTTATCGAATTTTGAGGGTAAATATTTTTTGCAAGTGATTATTTAAAACAGTCCTACGCTACATTATAAGATTACAATTATATTTTTTTTCGTTGTGCGTTATTTTAGTATTATGATTAGCCGTCTAATGGAAAAGTGTCCGTTCACTCTTTATGTCTCAAAATTCATCTCTAAGTCCTTTGCTGTTATGACTGTAAGGTGAATTTTCACATCCTTGACTTGGTTTTAGGCTTTCAAAGTATTTTGCGATGGTAAAAGTAGAAGGTATAAGTAGTTCGTTAATATAATAAATAAGTAGTAGTAGTTCGGTATAATATTCTTTTTTATGCTACTTACAAAGTAAGTTTTATGTAATATATATTTTTATATACACTATATGCTGGAATATAAGACAAAGTTTTGAGTATCTGTTAGTTGATTTAATAGAAATAAATGATAAAATTGTTATTAAATGTATGAGGTATAAAACACCTTACGCCTATATCCAGCAAATACAATTTAATTACTAATTAAAAATACTATGAACAACTCGTGTTTATGCGTAACTCGTAATCGTGTAAAGCGACAGCCGAGTCAGCAAGAAAAAATTACCTACAAAAAACAAAACTCAGCACGTTTCCTTATAAGAAAATCTTGTCTACTGAAAATGGAGTTTGGTTCATCGTACACATTCTCGTCCAATATTTCTTGGCTGCAAGACATATATAACAACACCTCGGAGAACAGGGAAAGAGAAAAACGTGGAGGTCAACGGATATTGGTGAGATAAGATTTTCGGGGATTCGTGCGCTGTTTTTTCCTGCATTTCTTTTGATATTTTTCGCCATTCGGTTTCCCCGCCCCGGGAACGCGTTTTTATTATTCTTTCACCGGATCCCTGAGCAAGGCGAATGCTACTGTGTTATTCGTCGGATATTCACGGGTTCAGTCACATTGAAATGGATAACGTTTTTCGATTAGCGAGCTATTGTTATTCGCGATTGTCACCTTATTTGATGGCATTCGACGACACTGCTGATTATTTTTTCAAAGGGTTACAAACGATCTCTCAATATTATATAAACTATCGATTATTAAGATTTTATTTATTAATTTCGAAGAGGGAGGACGTTCTATTTTTTTAATTTTTGTTACCTCAGAACATCGCCATTTATAAACCCAATTGAAAAAGTATTTTTTTATATAGTATATAGTAACTGAGATATTGGCAGATTAATGACAATCTTAGACTAGGTATGTACCTTATTATGGTTAAAGATGTTCTGTTGAATTTTTAGAGTAGATTTTTTTGAACTCGGTTTTATTCTTCGTTAATTTTTTTATGTAGCATTAAGAACCTACCTTTTTTAAACATAGAAACTAAGAAAAGTGTCGTGAAAAAAGAGTGCAAATAAACAACAAGAAAATTCTAACATACATTACATTAATAATACAAAGTATACCAATATACCTAAGATAACTAGTTCCTATCGCGGCTACATACGGATGTTTTAGGGTATCTATGCCTTACTGGATAGCTTCCACCATGGTATGTATTATCAGTAGCACCAGTTTGCATGCCGTCATGACCTCATGACAGCGTAACTACTGTGATACAATACCGTCACTTTAGAAACCGTCACATAGAAAAAAAATATGTCTTTACTTAGGGAGACTGTTTTTACAGGTTAAAAGTCAACGTAAACACAACTTAATAATTCTGAATTTTCTTTCTTTGTAACTATGTATTAAAATTATTATAATAGTTACATTCTAAAACTTTTCACTCTACCGAATTACTTATATTTAATAGTATAGGAAACATGTTACAAGAGAAAGCCCAGGATTTTGTTTGTACAATTTATGTTTGATAACACAGGCCTACAATGATTTTGGTACCGCTAAAAGTAAAACTGAATTCAAATACGTTCGGTACTCTAATAAAAAATTTATACTTACTTTTTTAATGCTACGTGTAATTTTCGAGATTTCGCAAGGGTAAATAAATTAAAAAGAATTTAATACATTTATTAAAAAACAAAAGAACATTTAATTCAAAACATTTAAATACATTTAATTACTCGATATTTTACAGGTTAGAAGTTCCTCTTTTTACATTTTCTCCGATGGTTGTCTTCAGGACAATAGCATTATCCAGATAGTGTACTTTTATGCTCATATTACATCCAAGATTTTTAAAGCTAACTAAGAGCTTTTGAACTAATTCTTTGTAATTTTATTTACGTAGCTTCGCGAATTTGACAGCTTCCCACGACGTCTTGCGGACTAATTAACCAAATTATAACATAAAATTAGAGGCACCAAACAATTTTTTTTTTGTAGACCTGTGTAACGATTGCTTATGTCGCCGAATATATCGAAATGTAGACATAAAAAAATCCAGATGATTTATCTATGATTGAAAAATATAATCACTTCAATCGAATAAGTAGTTCTAGAGTTATAAGATACAAAAGATACGTAAGGATTGTATACGTTTTAAGATACCTAAGGATACGGATAGGAAGGTTACAAGAAAAGGATATTAGAAAATTTAGCAAAGATCTTTTTTGCTTAAAAGTGACTGCGAACGTATCAGTCAAAAATAGATTGTTCTTTCCATCACGCAAACGTATTAAAAGGACCACCATATTTTTATGATTTTTGAAAGATTATTAATTTTTTTTATACTCCATTAATTTTGAAAAGACATACGTTTATTACGTATATTATGCGTTCATTACGTCGGCCGAGAATAACTATACAATTTTTGAAGTTATGATACTTTTGGCGCGTTAGGGAAAAATGATGAGAGTAAATTTTTAAGATGCGCGTGCACACCGTCACGAAAAACCGACACCCTGAAGTTAGCTATAGTCAACATTTTGTTTCTATATATGTGTTCTTTGTATTTCTTTGTATTAAAACTTTCAATGTATTAAATACCTTTTTTCTATTGTTAGTGTCGTTTTTTCTATAAACGTAGAATAAGGCGAAAGATAAAAATATTGAAAAGATTTATATCTTGTTACACCAAAGAAGTATAACTTCTAACGCGTGTACATAAGTACACACACACTTTTTTTTAATTATTGTTTTGCAAGTTCTAAAACCCTTAATTTACTATTACATGTACTTCATGTTTATTCAATTTCAATTGAATTCTTTAATCCGTTTTTGATTAAACTCCAAATAAACCAAACGAAAATTTAAAATATGTCAAATTATTCATCAATGGTCGATAGAAAAATGAACTATGATAAACTTCTGAAACAAAAAATACTGGTTGATAAGCATATACATATAAAATAGAAGCAGTTTCCATATCGAAATCCCATTGCAATACTGCACACCGAACTTTTAATCAAGTCCTGGAGAAACGATTTATTTTGTGCTCCGATTAAACAACTCACAGAAGAGACAACATAGATCTCTTCTTTAAGATATTTCTTAATAATATATCCCTTTGCAGATCCCTGTAGGAATACATTTATTGTCTTCTGGATTTACAGATTTAATCGTTATGTTTTATCACAACTATTTCTGATTTGGCATTTTTATGTATTTTATGATTTAAAAGTGTAGATTCTAGTTAGAATTTTCTTAAGGACAAAAAAACTTAAAAATTCAAAGCGTATTCAAATAATGTTTTTACTTAATGAACTATGCTATGAACCGTTCACAGTTGAATGAGATTTAAGGCCTAAATATAACTTATGTCGCATCTGCAATATGTAGGTATAATTAACTAGTCTTTGGTCGAACCGCGGCCATAGTCGTCGGGCGGTGCGGCGCCCGTCGCGGTCCGCACTCCATTAATCACAACTTTTAGCTGCACGTTCAGTACACACCACAACCGTAGCAGCCAGTTGTACACATTCACAGGATTATAGCACGCAGTTTCATAAACATAAAATATACCTACAATGGTATATTTCATGCTTCGGTACAATTCTACGATTACGAAACCTTATAAATGGATAAAACACGATAAATGCTTTGATCGCGTTTCGTATAATTAATTTTCCGATGAGTTTCGAAAACTTTCATATAGTTAAATGTGAATAAGCTTATATTTATTGATTTCATTATGTAATATTATTGACATTTCATAGGATACCTACTAAACAATCCTTGTGCTAAAAGGGCTTTATATTTCAGGTCCTGTACGAACTTTAACTATGGAAGCATCAACTTCACTCCTATTACTACCACAAAGCCGCAGAGTGTTCAGTTGCCTTCACATCCAAAAGGTGTGGTCACCAACAAGCATTGATTCAAGATCCGTTCCAACATACTCTTTAGTTATTACATCATATTAGGGTTGGCGTAAGTAGACTGCAGTGACCATGATGCCAAAAGATTTCCATGTTTGTTTGATACTAATGCCAATAAAAAATTGAAGTTGTACATTAATTTGACTAAAACAAAAATGCATTTTCATGTAATTTAAATATAACAATATACATATAGGTAGGTACTTTGGTGTTAGGTCTTTTCCTAAGTCATCCTTGCTAGCTACCACTAGCAAGTTGAAAGTTCTTTCGCTAAGATATGTTCTGGCAACTACACTTGAGAGCCTCATTTCATCTTAAAATACATCGGCATTTATGATCCTAACGCTTTTTTTTCAAACTAACTACGCTATTGGCCTACTAATGCCTTAACAGCTTCACCGGACTACTAAGGCGAGCGCTTAATGCACTCGGCTGATTTAATTTTGACAACTAGATCAAGGATGCAAGGCACACCTCGGCTTGGGATGTTGCCTAGTTTATGCAATTCGCGACCTAATTGAGCTAACCTAAGCTGAGCTACATATTCATACGTATATAAGTTACTGAGATGTATATGTGCATCAAGCATATATACCTCAATAACTCTTATACGTATGTCGTGTTGGATAATTTTTTTGTCTGAACTAATTCCGTTCGATAAGGGAAAAAATAAAACCCTTCCACTTCCATGTGTAAGCATGTGTGGGTGCACGTGGGTGGAGGTAATATGTGTAATGTTGTTGCAGTGATGAAAGATTTTGTATCACTGTATTCGCACGAGCAGCGTACTCAAGGGCTTCACCCCGAAAGAACGGACCTAGGCTTGAGCTGCTACTGAGGGGGAGATCGCTAAGGCTATCAACGTTTAAGCCTATCAGGTAAAAAATAACGATTTGACCATATAAAGGTAAATATTATAAATCCGGCAGTATACTTAAAATAATTCACTATAATCATACTATCAAATCTATATCTATATAAATACTATCAGAATGTATGTGTATGGGTACACATTAACTGTTCGATGGACTGACATTCTATAATAAACATAGTTTCTGTCCAAGTTGTTTATACGAGTAAATCCGTTCACAAATCAATAAATTGTACTTAATAAAAGTACGGACTATTTCAAATCCTAACTAAAATTATAAATGCGAATGTGAGTTGGTCTGTTTGTTTTTACGATTTCACGCTTAAAACATTCAATAGATCATCATTTAATTTTCCATATACTTTATCAGGAGTACAGAAGAAAACACAGAGTACCTACCTAGAAAAAGAATGCTGTTGCATAAGGTTCTAAATTGGCCTTTTAGACAATTGCCCGTTATAAAAATTTGAACTAATTAGTGATATGAATAAATCGTAACATGATATCTGGAGTTGCTAGCTAACCCGCGAGCAAAAGATAGTTTCTGATATATTGTAGCTCTAATGTTTCATAAGAACTTCATGCATTTCGTATTGTGCAGAAGTTACAAGTTATTGCTAATAAAAGACATCGACATTGTACTAATTTGTATTTCCAACGATGTATACATTTATCCGCTGAGTCATGATCCAAAGGGGGCCAAAATATATCGAACTGTAGTTAGCGTAGTCGATCACCACGACATATGGGGTTCAGTCAGCCCTAAATTACTACTAACAATTATTCAAATTGATGTAGATATATATTTTAAGCAGATTGATAAACAACGACACCGCTTGACTAGTTTCCATGAGAATTTATACAATTGTTTTTTTTCTAAAAAAAGATTCAGTTTTATGATATAATTTAACGAGGACTAAATCGCGGGAAATTAGTATTGTTACATATATGCTATATAATACTTTAAATATATAACTAACCCATCATTATGAAATTTTGCTTACACATTCTCAGGGATACAAAAAAAGGATATAGGCTACCTTACATCCACAAAAAAATGTCTTGTTCCCAAGAGATAAATCAAATCAACACTGATAAGAGCGAAGCTGCAAGAAAAACCTAGTATATTATATATGAACTCCTAGAGTTTCAAAGTCACATTGGTTTTTAGTCTTTCTCAAATATTGTTTTCATTTTGGCACTGTAACAGACTCGTTCCTATTGCTCGCCTAGATTTTTCTACATTTGTTTAAAATTAGTTGCCAAAAACATACATATTCGTTATATTAATTCCACACTAAGGCTCAGCTTATTGATATCTTGAACCACATCATTACTTTACTTAATTTAAGAATAAGATTATAAATTTTAATTACAATACTTTTTATCGGTTATAAAACCTGACACGAACTTGTTTGATCTTATAACTGCAGTCGGTATCAACAAAATCGTCACCAAAAATAGAGATCAATATGAAACATTGAGAAAGCAACACTGAAATTTGTACCTTAACAAATAAATCCTACATAAATAGCCTCAAATAATTGAAGAATTACTATAAAAATTAAGATTCTTAATCTCATGAGATTTTGCAGACAATTTAACTGTTAAACCGTCAAACAATTAGTAGACTGCACATTCTAGTAATTACAAAGATATTTACGTAATAAAACTGATATACCAAATAGCCCATATTTATAGCGTTACTAGCGTTGTCCTCGGTTTCACATGCCTTAATATAGGTGAGACTTTTTCCCCTAGAAACATTACTTGTTTTCTTAATTCCAAATTTTGCTCTACAGCCTTCTCTGTATCCCTAAGGACATGTATGCAATGTTCATCATAATCTGTTGAATTGTAATGACATGAAACCTAAGAAAAAAAAACAATCAAACAAACTCACATTCGCGTTTATAATATACTAGCCAGGATTTTTTTCAATTACATACAAAATGGAAAATAAGAAAGGAAAACAATATTACAAAAAAAATTATGACCTAGATTTATTGTATATTCAATCTTTAGCAAGAGAAATATGTAGGATTACTGTGATATTCTCTCAGCTTTTTCTTCTAAATTACAGTAGCGAATGATATATTGCTTTCACAGAAACATTGTTTATTGTTACAAATATAACAATAACAACCCTTTGCCAATATCTGCTAACTACCCCTTTCCGGGCTGTTACAATTTTTGTTGAAATCGCCCATAATTTATGGTAGCTTATACCCTTAGGTGGTCTATTTGGCTACAGTTTATTTTGCAAGTCATACAATTTTACTGTTCAGTTATTTTTACACTGTTACCGTAACGCCATCGTTAGACTGTGTTTGTCAAACTCAAGTGGGAACTGTGTCTAAATTTAGTATATCACTTATTATACAATAAATATGTAACTTATCACTGCGGTTACAGTTGTGTTAAATTTGAATAATACTTACCTAACACTCGTTTTCTTTTAACTTTATTTTTGGCAACCTATCTTTTACTGTCATTGTCGAGTAGTTAATAGTATTACAAGTTAGTGTCGTGCGATCATTTCAATGTCAATGTTTATGTTCCAACAAGATGGTGGCTCATTGTTACAACTTTCCAGGGAATTTTTGTGGTATCTCAGAATTCATGGTCCGTGGTATTATTTTCCATTCACTTCACTTATGCACAATAAACAAACTATATTACATAAAACACCACCAATTTTACACAATATAGAGTCAAATAAAACAAGATTATGGATAAAATATAAAGACCACTGCATGGCATTCCAAGATCCCGTCAAAAAGTCTCTACTTGCGTAACACTCGTTGTAGTCGCTCTTCTACGCTCATAGCTTTTCAATGTCATCGACGCTTAAAGTTATTGCTCCGCTCCTTGTGGATATAGCGGTGAAATGTATACTCTCTTAAGGCTCATTATTTTCACAAACATGTTTTTTATACTTTGTAGGCTTTATTAGGGTTTGACCACGATCTCATCTGTTAAATGACGAGGTGGTCTGAGATTGTAAATACGCCAAACCTAGTTTTAATTACATTGTATATGTTTTATATTGTATAAAATCGAGGATTCTTTTATTCATATAAAATACTATTTTAAATTATATTTATCTTAATCTACAAATTATAATACATTTTTTGTAAAATTTGATACTGAACGTATCAGTAGGATAGGCCCTTGTGGTGATATTTGTTATATATATATATATATATATATATATATATATATATATATATATATATATATATGTAGACAAGCTTCAGTTTAAACTATTTCCAATATAAAATATTTCTACGTACTGTATAAAATATGTTATAATTTTTTTTGATCCAATCGATCACTCCATTATGTTATACATATCATGGCTGTGAGTTAATTTTCATTTGCATTCGAAGCTTTGCCTATCTCAAATGAGTACAAAAGCCATGAAAATCCTAAACACAACCGCAGACGTCACATCAAAAATTTCAATAGGTACGCTTCGGCGCGGCGCCGAGAAAGAAAAATTTGAGCATCGCTGGTACGAACTGCGTGGCATTCCTGACAATGGCGCGCTAATGATCGTCTTAACATTCAAATCGCCCACGCGCGCCTTTTGTCTCCAAAAACGCCAAGTTTTTCATTCGGCAAGACTATTTTTCAAGCAGCACGATACTAAATAAAAATTGCCACGAAATGATTGAAAGATGTAGGTCAACGGGTTACATCTGAATGGTACGGTTAGTTCTTGCGACACGAAAAACGTTTTAAAAGGGTGGTTGGACGGTTCACGGGCATTACGTTTCGTTGTTACGTTGTTCTTTGCCACTGATTGTTAATTAGTCTGCTATAGTCTAACCCGTTATGACGCAATTTCATATTAAATTGTTGTTGTAACATATATACATATACGCAGCGTGTATGTAAGTTTCATATTAGAAACTTTGAATGTAATAGATAGTATGTAAGGTTTAAATATTTTTAAGTATTAATTTATACTGTCATCGATTTAAAGTTGTTATAAGCTTAGTTGTGTAGCTTCACCTATCGCATACTCTGTCTGAAACAATAAATATATATATATAAGTATACAATTGTCTGCTCACTTAGCTGGGCATTTTTTTTATTGTATACCCTGTATGAAATTTGGAATTAAAATAACATAAAAAAATGTTAAAGCAAAGTCCGCCATATACCTACATTTTAAGTTAAGTCAGTGTATTCATTAAAAATTCTGCAAAGTGAGCGGGCGATTATTTACTTATACATATTTATCGATTCAATAATATATTAATACTCAAAAACTTATAAATCTTACATAATATCTATAACATTTAATCTTTCATATGTTTTATTAAATGAGACGCTATGTATATGTTGGCAATAATTAATGAATATGAAATTGCTTCAAAATTGGTTAGACAATAACAAATAAATTAACTATGACCACAAACAACAGCGTAACATTATGTTTATAAATTTGAAAATTACTTAAAAGTTACAGAAAATATCTGTGTATTAAGCTATGTCGTAAAATTAATGCATAACAATATGGAATAATATATAATCTATATATTAACAATAGAAAGTTAGAAAATATAGGATAAGGAAACAGATTCTATGAACTTATTCACAACTTTGGAGTCGCTTCCGTGTGGAATGTCTTAAAATAATAAGTTATGCTTCTGTGTAAGGACAGAACTGCGTGACGTCAGGACCATGTGACACTACCAAGTCTATTAATCACGGGCACAAGTCGTTTTATGTTCCGTCCTCTAAGGATAAACTAAAATAACGTTAGTTCATAAGTAAACAGGAATCACAACTTGGAAGCTCATTTCATTAACGAAATATGTTTACAGATAATCTAAAAATATATGAGTTTATTTATAAAATTTACATATCTGCCAAGAAACGTAGGTGACTCGCAACGTAATGATGTAACAAATTTACTACAAATGATTCTTCATCTTTCATGTTTTATGAATATGTATTTTCTTCTCAAAAGTCTTAATAAAAGGTATATGTTTGCTAACATCATCGTATATTAAGTGGGAATTATAAATGAAACTTTCTTTCTTATACTTTTATGTGATAAAAAATAGACGTAGATTTTTGTACTCCGGTGAAGCTCATAAGGCCTTCCTAGGCCAATAGCGTAGTCAGTTCCAAAAAAAAGTGAGATTTTTACATACAAATTCGGTTCACTACCTAATGCTAAAAGTTTCAAAATAATAATTTAATTGTTTTTAACTGAAAATATATTTTTTATAAACACATATTAAATTGTTTGTGTTTTATGTAAATAAAATTGATTGTAACAAGAAACTCTCAAAATTAAATTAGTTTCATATTTAACATCCGTTTCGAACGGAAAAAAACGATTGTGAAAGTGTGTGTCTACTTACTAGTTAGAAGTTATACTGCTTGGGCGTAACAAGATAAAAATCTTTTCAAAAATTTTATCTTTCGCCTTATTCTACGTTTGTAGAAAAGACGACATTAACAATAGAAAAAGTTGACTATAGCTACTTCGGGTGTCGGTTTTTCATACGGTGTGCGCGCGCATCATCTGTCGTTTCGAACGGGGGGGAGAAAAAATCAGGGTGTCGGTTTTTCGTGATGGTGTGCGCGCGCATCGTAATAACTTCAGGGTGTCGGTTTTTCGTAACGGTGTGCGCGCGCATCGTAATAACGTCAGGCATCTTTTCTATGGTGTCGCGCGCATCGAAAGTTATACTTCAGGGTGTCGGTTTTTCGTAACAGGACAAAAATGCGCGCGCATCGTCAAAAATTTTACCTACGTCAGGGTGTCGGTTTTTCCGTGATGGTGTGCGCGCGCATCGTAATAACTTCAGGGTGTCGGTTTTTCGTGACGGTGTGCGCGCGCATCGTAATAACGTCAGGGTGTCGGATTAACAATAGAAACAGTGTGACGCGCGCATTATAACTTTTTCGATTTCCCCATCGTAATAACTTCAGGGTGTCGGTTTTTCGTGACGGTGTGCGCGCGCTATCGTAATAACTTCAGGGTGTCGGTTTTTCGTGGGTGTGCCGCGCATCGTATATTCAGGGTGTCGGTTTTTCGTGCGTGTGCGCGCGCATCGTAATAACTTCAGGGTGTCGGTTTTTCGTAACGGTGTGCGCGCGCATCGTAATAACGTCAGGGTGTCGGTTTTCCGTGATGGTGTGCGCGCGCATCGTAATAACTTCAGGGTGTCGGTTTTTCGTAACGGTGTGCGCGCGCATCGTAATAACGTCAGGGTGTCGGTTTTCCGTGATGGTGTGCGCGCGCATCGTAATAACTTCAGGGTGTCGGTTTTTCGTGACGGTGTGCGCGCGCATCGTAATAACTTCAGGGTGTCGGTTTTTCGTGATAGTGTGCGCGCGCATCGTAATAACTTCAGGGTGTCGGTTTTTCGTGATGGTGTGCTCGCGCATCGTAATAACTTCAGGGTGTCGGTTTTTCGTGATGGTGTGCTCGCGCATCGTAAAAATTTACTCTCATCATTTTTCCTTAACGCGCCAAAAGAAGTATAACTTCAAAAAACGATTGTGAAATTTGAATAATTTTGCCAGTAAAAATATAACAATTATTAAATAACAATCGTGGGAATATAGCAAAATCATTAATAATGTATACAAGCGAAATGATATTATTGTTGTGAAAATGGAAAAACCTTTTGATGCGTTTGCACAAATCTATTCAACGAAACAATTTCACGCGTCATAAAATATCGCTATTGCATTCGAGAATTTCAACATGAGATGAAAATGAATCGAACTGGAGGCATCCGTATCGAATAATATAAATCGATTTGTTTTCAAAAACGATGTCATTATCTTTGACAAGGGCTTGAAGGGGCTCTGATGACAGGCTGTTACGTCTCTGCCAAAAAGCTATAGGTAGAGTTTGTGAAACTTTATTTCGAAATTGAACATATTTTACTGGATAACTCTCACCCTTTGTAAAATTATTATTAAACTGGTATACAGTAACGTGACGATACATAATGGGAATATTTAATGCAACGAAACAAGGTTTTAATCGTTTAATTTACATGAATTTTAGATACATTCTGTAATTATGAAGTTATCTATACACTTCTGCAGGTTGTACAGTGTACGTTAGCTCTAATGTATATTCCATAAATTGGTTATCATGGGAGATACAATTTTTTTTATTTCCTTCAAACGATTAAAATTTGCATGTGAATCGTATACGTTTCCTACTGTCATCAAATTACTATTTATTCATAAAATCCTGGATTCGTACACATGTATTTTTTTCATTTTAACGTCTATAGATTACCAATATCAATGTAGCTTTATAACTCACAAACAATTTTTATTCCAAGCCTTCACCACACAACCCAGCTGTCCCGCGGAGGTGGGTGACTAGTGGTGAAAACAAAGAAGATCTTTTCGGCTTTACTTCGGTTTCAGGGAAACACGTAGGACATGTGGGACGTGTAAAGACAAATGAAACTCAGAAGTGCTGATATAATACTGTATCCTTTATTGGAGAGTACACATATTTATAAGCATACAATTGGTATACATGCGTATGTATACATTACAGATGCGTCAAATACCCTGGTAATCCAGTCGCGAAACTTGGCACATGAACATCTATCTTATTTGTATATTCAATCGATATTAATCTGTACAACTACGTACTCGTATGAGGTGGTCATTTAATATTTCAACAACATATTTTATGTACAGAGTGGTAATAGTATATAATCACATAGCTTAACCCAATTCTCCACAACAAGACAATGGACATTGCAGAACGAGTAGTGCTTATAAAAATCGTTATTTTTTTAATTTTAATAACAATTCCTTAAATAAAGCTATCGTATTTTTTTTTTATTAGCTTCAAGTGACTCCGTAGTAAATCTAATAAAATTGATCAAAATCTAACCATTCTAACCATAAATATTTTTGTGTGATACGCAAATAACGGTATACCTCTATTATTTTATTTATATGAGCGCTCGTCCAGTGGTCGATTTCGACCATAGAGAAAAAACTTTTCCAATTTTTTTTAGATAACAGTAAGTTTTTTTTTCTCGAACTGACTACGCTATTGACCTAGCAAGGTCTTAACAACTTCACCGGACTTCATTATACTACCGGATAATACTAAGGCTCACCAGTAGCTACTAAATAACAAAGGATTGAAGAAAATCCGTTGACAGAGGAGGGAGATGTAACTGTTTGCCATACTGCCGATTTATATGTAGACAATAAAAATATAATAATGTTTCAGTAAAGGTCATCGATGTTTATATCTCAATTCTCGAGAGCCGTGTGGTCATCTAGCTGCCCCTTTGTAATCCACTGGAGCTTGGCAATCAACACTCCCGTCAAAAGGGATGTGTGGCCCTTAGGGACGGAGGGATGAAATAAAAGGGGACTGGGGAGCAAAGAGAGGGAATCAAAATGGACGCACGTAAATTGTGAAGAACGCACATGGGCATTAAGGGCATATACCTATAGATACTCATTGTTTGTATACTTAAATCTTTTCAAAAACTGTTTCATGTACAAACTCATATCATAGAGGTACTTAATAATAATTTTCGCGTAAATTCACAGATTATGTAAAATACTTGCTATATTGCTTACGTTCACTGAGGCATGTAATTAATTAAATACGAGGGACTGCTGTCGGAACAATATAGGAAACTCAAAATCAATAAATATGTTTTGCATTATAAACATAATGTTGATCTAACACTAAAAATAATGAGAATGATAAATTCTTACCCTTATTAATATTATAGATGCGAATGTAAGTTTGTGTGTTTGTTACGTTTTCATGCCTTAACTACGTAACCGATCATCATGAAATTTATTTTAACTTAAAACCGAGTATCATTTAACCATAAAAAAAGAGTGTGTCGTAAAGACACACGATAGAAGTGAAACTTTTATATTACAGGGAAACATTTTAATCTAAAAAATACAATGAAAAGCCAACGTCACGCAGTGTTCCCAGAAGGTACCGACTGTACCCGACATTACTTAACTTCGGTGATCGGACAAGAACCGATGTTTTCAACACTCTACCCGACACAGTGTTTATCCCCACCACTCTTCGTCACACAAAAAGGTTGCTGATCAGAAATACAAGGCCTCCCACAGGAAGTTTCACTTCAAAAATATACGGTTTCCTAGGCATAGATTAAAATTATATTAAAGCAAGTGGCACTACAGTCTAAAACTAATACAATAATATGTTCCTTAAATATAACGTAGATATTTCTTTGCTGTAATATCAATGTTTAGTAGGAATTAGGATTTATTTAGGTATTATGGTTAATAAGAGCTTATTATGAAACTAGAAAATACTTTTATTTGTGGATAAAAACATTCCATAACTGTCGATTCTTCAAATGTTTTTTTAAGTAAATGGAAAGAGCACTTGAAAATATTTGTCACATCTATTTATATACGTTACAATTTCTATGTTATTTAAATCATTTTATTCTTTTACTCACATAATATATAACCTTGTATGACAGAGAAAAATATTCTTCTCGTAAATTATTAATAGTTTCAGAGATAAATTAATACAATTCTGAATTTTAACTTAGCTTTTAATCTGTACATCAAATTGAACAGGTAATGAAAACTGGTCTTACGGACCCTTCAGTAAAGGTGTTAATTAATTGGAAAAGTATCCAGAGACTAACATAGTCCATTAGGCTTAAAACCTTAGCTTAACGCTGAGCATTGTTTTTCACGACCCTTCCGAATCCCTAAAGTCCAGTGGAACGTTGACCGATTCCAAAATAACTTGGTCTATGCAATTGAACGTTGTTCGAGAAACAGCAGGTCTTGTAGAAATGGACATACTGACCACAACTTTTGTTTAATTCATAGGGGCTTTGTTTGGTGAGTGGTGTCTTTAATTGGATTAAGGATATTATTCCAAATAAAAGGTCATTTTAGTGATTATAAGTTAC
The DNA here is from genome assembly GCA_036509395.1 of Antheraea yamamai. Classification (NCBI taxonomy): domain Eukaryota; kingdom Metazoa; phylum Arthropoda; class Insecta; order Lepidoptera; family Saturniidae; genus Antheraea; species Antheraea yamamai. The sequence goes on along the minus strand of AP028429.1, from coordinate 6,792,782 downwards.
AAGTAATTAGCAGTCGATATGCATTTAACTTTCAAATATTACTCCATAATTTAATTTTAAGTTATACAAGAACCGAACCATTTATTATTTTTAATTTTTATGGAACTGATAATACCTGAAACAATATAATATTGGTACGTGATTTTTTCATTAATCTATAGTTTACTTGTTTTAAATAATACATCCATTTCTTATTTATGTCTCTTTTAAAATGGCATACAAAGCCTTTTCGACTTTATAATATATATATGGAAGAAATGTGTCAAAAACACATCTAAATAAATGTAGAGTTTTATATACAGTGTTTTATACTTTACTGATTTTAGCGTATGGCCTTGTCAATTAAATGGTGATGTGGTATAATAATAATAATATTTATTAAAACAAAACAAATGACAAAGATAGTTACTTAATCTATGACACTGATTATAATTCAATAACCTATGTATTATGTACACTATAATATGTACCTACAGCATGTATAAGTACAGTATAAGATGGTAAACTCGCTAAACCTAAAAGGGACTGACTTTCAAGTGTAGTTGCCGGAACACATCTATAGTTTGGTGATAGATTTTCAACTTGAGGTGATAGCTAAGCAGGTGAGTTTAGAAAAAAACCTACCATCATGAGAAAGTACTATCATCATGATAAAAAGTCCTACAACTTTTATTAATAACACAGTGAAGGTTGAGATGGACTGGTTGTAGGGGTAGAGAAAATGTTGAGGCAGTCATAAGGATTACCGACGGAAGTGAAAAATCAAAACAATGGAATGGCGCTCCGACAATTAATTATATATTTTTTATACAGTTTATTACTTCTACTACACTTAAAAAAATAAGTAACGCACGAATGTATATCTGTGTACATATATACACCGTATACACATAGAATACTATACTATATACATATAGAAGTATATAGTAAGAATGGATTGTGTGAAGAATAAATATGTCCATAAAAGGTGTGAATAATGAAATGACAGTTGACAGGGAATAGTGGAAGAAAAAAAAAATGCTTTACTGAGTTTAAAAAGTGTTTAAAAAAGAGGAAGACTCTGATTTAATAATAAAATGCAGTATATTTTTCACCAAATATAACCCCAAGTTTCGTTGATTCTGTGGAGCCTAAAATATAGTTGTCATTTTTTTTTATATAAAAAAGGTGTAGCACTCGATTCAAACTAACTAATGTAAGCATAATATTATTAATTACTACTGCTACCATTAATAACTTGCCGGTTGAAATTGATCTATGGTATTTAACTGCATCCGTTTCTTTGATCAAATTTTGCTTTAAAATTAATGCGTGTTAACAAAGGTCACGCCTTTCACACTTATGTAGAACAAGTTTCTATTCAACCAACTGCAGTCCTTCAATGATGAGAGTTCGCAACACGTATTTATATGTGCTTTGTTTTTATTATTTCTTTGGATTTTATCCCATTATGAAATCAGTACTTTGAAATTTCATTGACAGACATTTCTTGAAAATTTTTAAATGACTAGGACTACAGAAAAAAAATAGGCGACAAACATATATGAATTAATTTACTACAATATACATGTTCTGAATCGAATCATTGAGAAAATAATATTTGTCAAGATTTGATCACTGAATTTTTCATATTGAATTTTGTACGAATTATCGACACTAACTGGAAACTTCAACGAAGGCTTACCTTATAATTTTTAAATATTACGGAATCATTGCTTAGAATAGATATCATATGCCTACATAATTTATGCTCCGTAATTATCTATAAGGTTCTTTACATATCAAAGGACCAATTTAAAGTATAATTTGAAAGTAATAGAAATGATAATATTGCCTACGATAGGGTAAAACTATATGATTATATTTTTTTAATCTTTATATGTACGTTTGACCATATTTCCAACCGATATTAAATGATAATGCGGTCTAAGCTAATACACCAAGATTGAATGGACTGGCTTCCAAGTGCAACTACTTGTATACCTATTGGTGCTTGGCAACAAATTATCAAATCCAAAGTGGGCAACATCAGGCGGATATCAATATATATTCTATACTAATATTATAAAGTTGAAGGGTTTGTTCGTTTGGTTGAACGCGCTAATCTTACACGGAACTACTGGTCCGATATGAAAAGTTCTTTCCGTGTTACAAACGTAACGTAACGTAACGTGTTACGTTACGTGCTCATTTATCGAGAAAGGCTATATATCACCACGCTAAGACCATTAGGAGCGAAGCACCAATGAAGAATTATCCAAAATCGGGGTTTTTTTCCTTTCGAGAGCTTCCGCTGCGTGTTAGCGTTAGCCCAAAGTAACTATTCGAAGCGGACGAAGTCACGAAAAAAGCTAATAAATAATACACAATAAAGTCATTATTCGCATCTGTGTCTGTGTATACGCTTTGTTTCTGGGAACTACGTAATGAATTTTGACTACGGTCTCCACAAATTATTAGAATATATCTTCAGGAACCTTTATATGTGTACATGTGTAAAATACATAAATACAGTACATAATAACCAAAAGTCGAGTAATAAATTCCTAAATATTTTATTCTCGTGCTTAAATCTCTAACATTGGCTAATAAACCTTATAAGATATATAATCATAATGTATCTATAGAATTCTATATCTTAAGAAGAACTACAGAAAAGTTCGGGATGGTATCTCCTAAGTAGGTACCCACAATGAACATTCTTACCTTTTATATTATTAAAAAATAATGTATCGATCCTTTTATTCGATCCTTAATTAAATAAAGCGTTGCAAATACATAGGTAGGTACTTAATTAAATAAATTGAATAGAAGCGGATATCGCCTCTTATGTTCGCATTGTATAATGATATCGATTATAATAATAGTCCACGGATAACATCTGTCAATCAAAATTCTTTTAGGCGAGGCCTAGAAATTACAAATATGTTATAGGTACCTACAAAATGTATTATTAATTAATTTTTCAAGTCATATATTAATATGTTAGCTGTTTTTAACATTCAAGAAGACGGTAATATTTATATTTGTTTCACACTAAAAGCGTAAAACAGACATGCAGTTACTTTAGCTTATAACTATTTACGATTAACATCTAGAGAGGTCGCAGTACTGAAATGTGGTGTTAATAATAGATTGCTACTCCTTAAGACTGAGTTAGAACATTTCGTATACACTCCCGCTTCGTGCCAAAGAAGAATTTACCAGGGAGTTTGTTGAATATTTATAGGTAGGTGCCTAGTACATTTTTTCGTTTAGTTTTTTCTTTATAATATCATACGTATGATATATTCCTAGTGTTTGCATTTAAAGTGATATAGTGTCACCACGATCGACATAAGGTATCAGTATGAAGGAAAATATAGTAGTCAAATCATACCATATTGACAGGCTTGTTTCTAATGCTCGCCTGGAAAGTAACCATACTATAGCTGAGAATGTGTAGTCAAAATTCTCAAAATGTATTTTAGAAGCTTCATCTTAGAGCCAATCGCCCTCTACTCCTAACACATAGTGCTTAAGTCACATCTTCATTTAATATAAAATGATATTGTGCAAAAAGTGCTACGTTACTTAATCAGATTTAGTATTTACATTTATCTGTGTCCATTATTACATAAATAAATATATAACAATACGATGTGAGTACATAAACACGATGCATATCAGGCGGAAGGCAGTGCGGGGCGGCGCGGCGCGGCGAACTGCTCGCCAGGCGGCATGTCAAACAGCAGGAGATCCCTGGTCAAATTGAAAAACAATCTCCCACCATTTTCGCTCGTCGAACGTAATAAATCTATGTACAAAATTCCTACATGCTATTTTATGAAATCTATCAAACAGACGCGGACGGACCGATCCCTTTGTTGTAGCAGCCATTGAAAAATATAAACACTGACAAACGTATTATTTATAACTGTAAGAATAATGCCATTTTTTACGTTCAATTTAAAATGATAATTATAATTACTGATATATAAAAGGAATGTTTTTCTTGTTATTTTACTTATTTCAATATTTGACAATACAAAACAGAATAACACTCTTAGGGATACAATTTATTCAATACGATCGATTTTTTTTTAAGAACTGACTACGCTATAGACTTTTCAAGGTCTTAACAGCTTCACCAGACTACTAAGGCGAGCGCTTAAGGCACTCAGCTGATTTTATTTGACCACTAGCTCAAGGGTGCACGGCACACCTCGGCTTGGGCTGTTGCCTGATACAAGCAGTTCGCGACCTATCTGTTCAATACGATCGAGTCCTTGAATCACAATAATAACAACTGCAAATGACAACGAAGTTTTCTTGTAGATATGTTTATTAGTATAATTACCACGTTTTTATTAAACGGCTTTCTGTATATCTCCTTCTTGACGTATTATATTTGTAATTTTGGCACAAACTATGACTATTCGGTATAGATGTAATGTAATCAGATATTAAAATAAACCTAAAATTTGTTCTGAAATTTTACATATATAATATTTATAAGCAGAAAATAATATTTGACTTCACTCTCGAATCAGTTTTAAAAAAGGTGGCATAATAAAAAAAGTGTGTGTGTGCTTATTATATACACGCGTTAGAAGTTATACTTCTTTGGCGTAACAATATAAAAATCTTTTCAAAAACTTTTTCTTTCGCCTTATTTTACGTTTGTAGAAAAAACGATACTAACAATAGAAAAAAGGTATTTAATACATTGAACGTTTTAATACAAAGAAATACAAACAACAAATACAAAGAAACAAAATGTTGACTATAGCTAACTTCAGGGTGTCGGTTTTTGGTGACGGTGTGCGCGCGCATCGTAAAAATTTACTCTCATCATTTTTCCCTAACGCGCCAAAAGTAGTATAACTTCAAAAATATATTAATACTTTTTTTTAGTGAACTTGTCTTAGAAACACACATTTCATATTTCTCTTTCTTTTGAAATTTCATACAAAGCCTTTTGTCCTTTATAGTATATCAAATATTTATCACAAAATACACGATTTTATAAAATGTACATGTAGATTTAATTTGATATTGAATGACGTTGTGGTCTAAAACACTAAATCTACAGACTACAGGGGACTGGCTAGCTCAAGTGCAACTGCCGGAGAACATCAGTAGGTATTTGGCGACAGATTTTCAACTCGTTAATGATACCTTCCTAGGCTGACTTAGAAAATGCCCTACCTCCATAAGAAAGTACTTATGAATAAAAATAAAACCATTACGTATTGAATTGTGTTACTTTACAGACATCAACTATATTATCATAAGGAAATAACGTTACCGAGTTTAAAATATAAATTATATTCAAATAACTGTGCCAGTTAGTGTACGTCGATACGATGTAACCATTGTGGGATTAATTGCATTAATCTTGCCGAGTGACAGCTATTACATTTTTGGTGCTCGAGTTCTGGGCGTTAGGCTCACAACACGACCGAGTTTCATTTGAAACAATACAACAATATTCCATTTATTTTTCAATATACAATTACACTTGCGATTGTTTGTAGGTGTCAGAAATGTGTAAATTTTAAAGGGATATTTTTACTGTTGTGTTTTGATCGTATCAGACTTTTAACTGACTCGTCCGGTGGCTCTTTCAAAATAGTTTTTTTTTTTGCTTTTTTTTTAAACATTGTCTGCTACATCACGTTATGTATACTTATTGCGTTGACTTTTATTCCACGTATATTTTACAGAAAATTGATTGATATAAAACAATTATTTACTTGTTTCTACAGTCCAAGGTTACGGTTTTTTCTTTTTTGGCAAGCAGTCTTTTAGATTATACTGCCATTGTCGAGTAGTTAATAGTATTACAAGTTCTTCTTTCATTCCATTTTTAGCAACCAGTCTTCTAGTAGACTATTATTGTCATTGTCAAGTGAGTATCGATATTATAAGTTTCTTGATATAATTTCAATGAACTAACAAGATGGTGGCCATCTTGTTAGAACTTTCCATGGAGTTTTTGTGGCATCTCAGAATTCATGGTCCATGGTATTATCTTCCATTCACTTCACTTATGCACAATAAACAAACTATATTACATAAAACACCACCAATTTTACACAATATAAAGCCAAGTAACACAAGATTATTAATAAAATATAAAATCCACTACATGACAGACCAAAATCCCGCCAAAAACTCAAGGTTACGGTTTAAAAGTTAGTTAATAAAGTGCATACTATACATTTTAGTTTTTTTACTCTATAAATAGCTGGCTCTTAAATATAATGAATTCATTGGAGCAATTTTCTATACGGCGATAGCAGTGAACTGGATAATTGATAAATATATACATCGAAGTGTAGTAGTCAACGTTTCTCCAAAAATAATTAAAATAAAATACTATTTACTCTATGTTATTATGGATGGATTTTGAACTATGCTATAAAAGAGTCTATTGCATATTCTATAGTTTCTAGTTGGGTATAGCAAAAAATTCATGATCCTTGGTAATATTCACTATATTTGATCGCAATGACAATATAACGTTACAAAATATAGTGTCATATAACGCAAGATTTTAAGTTAAAAGAAAAAAATGCTACTTGGAATAATATGATCCCGTCAAGAACACAATATTAACAACCAAACGCCAAAAAGTTTATAATACTGACACGGTTTGTGTTTTATTACATTTAAACATTGCATTAGACGTACGTATTTAGTTTACAAGTATATTCAAAATATTAATTCAGTATGTGACAATTAATAGATTTCGTTACAATACGTAACGACTTAAATCTTTCAAAACAAACAGTTCACAACTTCCCTTATTTCTACATGATATAATGTTACATTCTAAAATTAGTATTTCGAGTTATAAAATCATATCCAAGTTCGTATTTTAAAGTAGAGAAATTAATATGAAACAAGAAATCGTATGGCATAGCATACACAAGAGATGCGCGCGCGCACTCGATTGGATTCACCGTATACGAAGTTAGTACGCAATCATCAATTACGGTCGATTGTAACGTGGATCAAAGAAGCCGATTACTCAGACCCAACTCGAATATAAATTGCATGAATAAAGGTGTTAAGAACGATGACAACTTTTAAATGTTCAAAATGTAAAAACACTTTAATTTGTAATGAATATACCTATGCTATGAAATCATTCAAGAAAATACCTATACACATTTTGCAAAATATGTATTATTATATGATTTCTATAATATATTACATTATTATATAATTACATTTGTATGGTTATTATATAATGTATTAAACATTTATAAAAATAATTCTAACTTCTACCAAAGTAAAACTATAAGTCTGACTAATCATCATGATAGTCGGTATACTTAAAGTTTTTTTTATGGAAAAGGTCCTAGGTGGCGCTATTATAAATATACTAGTAAATGCTCGCTACTTCGTCCACGTTAAATTAATAATAACCATGAAATGAACCCTTTTTTCTCCGTGGTGCCTTCATACACCTTTTAGGGGGGTGGAGCAGGAACTGCCAACTGGCACTGCGTCTGCTCCACCGACAGGTATTGGTCCTCCAAGGGATCCTGACTGCGGTCTCAGGAATCAAAGATGGTAGACCACTCAAAGGGGGAGTGAGTGTAAACCCCCTTGACGAACTTCAATAGTGGGAGTCGCATCAGCACAATGCGCCTCCACCACATGGGCCTGTGCAATTTAAACTGCCAGGGCGACGGACATGCCCGTTTATATCGCAAAGGGTATATGAAACATACCCTAGTGCCACTTTGTAGCAAGTTATAGTAAAATGTATAGTACCCATAAAAACATTTTCCACAAAAAAAATCCTTAAGTGTGCCATTTTGATAAATGTCAGATACTTTTTAACTTCTAACATACTACTATATTATATAGTTTTAATGAATTAAATTCATCTATAGACCGATTAAATATAGTGCAGTAGGTAATTTTGCAAACATTGTTTTAAATAATAATTTAAAAAACAAATTATATATATTACGCAACGCAATATATTCGTAATAATCAGATAAAGTAGGTTAATGAATCAAAAACTCATTCTTAACATTAACAAGGCACAAGACAAAAGGTAAAGAGATTCGATCGTGAGGCACCAAGCTGATTTGATATATTCAGTGCTGCAGAATCGTGCGCACTAAAACGTTTACACTGATTTATTGACTGTCAATACAAGCGGAGCATTGAAAATATCTCGTTTCTATCTAGAGACGTCCAATAATAATGTAAGTAATGTAACACATTTAAAGAAATTTTTAAAATATATCCTTCGTATATTTATTAAGCACGTTACTATAATGACAGCTAATAAATTCCTTATTTCTAACGCCTACATTATTCTTGATTGATCGATTATATATTCGCTCTTGAGTAACATATAATATTCGTATATGTTACAGAATAAATCATATGTTAGAGTAATTGTTTCTAATTACATGAACATTGCTTATTTATAGATCAGTGTGATTAAACTGTATGAATATTAAATACTAGTTGATACCAGCGACTTCGTCTGTGTTATTTGATAACTTAACAATGTATTTTATGCGCAGTGGATAAAACATCAAAAAATTGAAAGCAATAGTATTATTGGCTATTGCTTGAACAACGTAAGATTTGCTTACAATATTTCTTTGTAACCAATGTTATTCGTTTACTTCCTCTCTCCTATTCATGCGTGCTACACCGTTCGCACGACTTCTCTACAGCAACAAAATATAGGTATATCGCTGAATGCGTGTTGCTAATAAAAATTATCAAAACTAACTAAAGTATTTCCTTAAAACTCTAACAACTTTATTTATTTATAAAATGATGTTATCGTGGCATTTCTTTTAAATAAGAACCAAGTGTCTAAATAGAAGAATGATCGAAATACATCCAGTACTTTTAGCGTAATGCACGCACAACGTCAGACCTCTATCATTTCATTTATATACATAAATACAAACAGCAATGCGCTTAGTTTGAAATTTCTTAAAGTATCAAACAATAAATGTAACGTTAAAATTGATTAACTCATTTAGTTTATCTTGACGAATGCACTAATACTTTATCGTCTATTGACCTACCATTACCTGCCCGTCGGTTTGACAAACCTATCTGTGTCGTGAACAGGTACATATAATGTATGCTTGAACGTTAACACTATATTCATTTGAATATGGTATAATTATAAATTTGAATATATAATTCCATGAACCATACAGTTAATAAGAAGCCCAAATAGACAGCGTTTTTCATTAAAACAAAAACGAATCAAACGTACGTCGTCGGTCTCATAGACTAATGGGCTATACTAATAGGACCAAGAGGAAGGTTAAAAAAATAGTTCTCAAATTATATTAGAGCGATTTTGAATATTTAATACTGTTTTATAAAGCAAAAATTTTAAATTTAAAGTAAGCCCTATTTGCATCAGACAACTTTTGTATTGATTTTGATATAGAGTAATTTTTACTTACTTTGCAAGAGTGAGCAGGTTTAAGGGTAAGGTATGGTGGGCGAGTTGTTCCTTTAAAATTTAAAACTATAAAGCATAAGACTAGAACAGGAATTGAAGTAACAAATAACAATCTAGTATTATTGTTACTACAAACTGCAATAGAGACTTTACTTATTAAAAAACTACAATCACTTCCTGTTAGATGGTGTAGTACTTATATTTAAAAGACAGTACCAACTGCGCGCATACTAAACGCTTCCTTAATTTTTCAATATTGTTAAATAGTAATTTGTCCAAAAATGTTATAATAACGGAACAGAACTCTTGACCCAATTATACGCGAGATGAGGCGTGTCAAAAAACAAGTGAATGGAGGCTATGTTTACAAACATACTAACCTAGGCTAATGATGAACGACAGGGCGTGTTCAAAGGTAATCAGCGTGCCGTTGACCCCTGATAATGACTGCCCGATGACGATGCACGTAGCTCAACACTCGCGCCTCACTGCGACGTCGTCACTTGCTGTGCTTTTAGCAACGAGGAATTTGACACATCGCGTTTCTTACAACTTTGTTAACAGTTACTTATTTACATTTCGTGTGGTACAATTACAATGCACTAACTTTCACATGCTTAGATTTTTGTAACCATTTAGGTATTTAATTCAAGCAATAGCAGTGTCTTTCACTAAAAAATATTTTAGATAATTTTCCTATTATATAATCATTGCTTGTAACTAATACTTTCTATATAAACATACTAGCTTTTGTTTTTGATCTATTTCTTCGGGAACAGTATATCTTGATGATAGGTAACGTCCTTTTCTATACCCCTGAGAACGTGTATGCAAAATTTCATGGAGCTCGGTTGGGCAATTAAGGCGTGAAAGTGTAACAAACAAATGCACAATAATATAAGTAAGAATTACCCGTCTTAAACTAAATTTATAAGTACATCTAACTGACAAACATAATATGTTCCATGATTTACATTCAGTTAGCAACGAGGATTTTGTTACTTAATTTAATGTACAGCACACTTTTCTTTCATAAGTACAAAATAAATCCTTTAACACCATTTTAAAGTGTAATGAAATGTTATTTAGTAAATAATTAACATCGACACTGAAATTCTTAGTACAAGTAACAGGTACATACAATTACGATATAATATTGATTATAATGTTGTGACGTCTTGATAATAGCCTACTATCTTTTTACCAATATATACTAGTACTTGATCACAAATGCACGTGATGTTAAGTGAAGATTTAGGCGAAGATTGTACCATTTTTGGTGTTATTACAAAAAAGTTAAATACTTGCTTTAAAAAGGTTTCGAATTAAATGCACCGCGCTCGCCCGAGGCAAGTTCGCGTTATCCTTTTTCGCAAGTTTAACCTAACGTAACCAAAGCGAGACAAAAGAGCAAGATGGCGAACATACAGCGACCGCGGTGCATTTAATTCGAAACCTTTTTAAAGCAAGTATTCAATACGTATTTATCTTTTTTGTAATAAAACCGTTTAAGTATAATTACTAAATCGTAAGGCTAAATAGAGTATCCATGTTTTAGTATAGTCGATTGATTGATTACTCTATTTGTCGCTGCGAAGTTTAATTTATGTGGAACAGTGCAGCGGCCAAAATTTCTTTACCTTTTACCATCACCTAGGGAGCATGTGCAGGGGAATGATAGGTACATTTGCTGTAGACGCAAGTAACATCAACCCCACAAGCACGTTAATTCTAGTAATAAAACTGACTATTAGGTGTAGCCGCCGAAACACACCAACTAAGCTTGATGATCAGATGTTTATCCTTCATTAAAAAAGCTCCACCTTACCTGTTCGAAGCATCCGAACTTACGTCAATCAAACTGATGCTATATAACGTCATTTTCTCCGCTGAGAAATTTAAAAAAGTTTGAATGACTAACCACTACTAATTGGCAAACAGGAGCCAGGTACCACCGTCATAACTATTTCTGCCATAAAACGTTGATGTTTACGTTGCATTTCAGTTCAAAAGGGGCTTTTGAGAATACAAATTGATACAGAAGGCGGTCCAATTCATCTTTCAGGAACTGATGAAATGACTTCAGTTATAACTGTATACCTTTTTAAAGTTACTTATGTATAAATATAGACTCTAGAAACCAGAAACAACTGCTTGATAGCGAAGTCAATTCACGATAAAAATAGACGTTTTCACCGGTGGCCTACTACTTTGATTAAAAAATACATACTTTTTACTTGTTGTACGAATACGTTTATTAGACTCATTAACAAGCCATTCCGAAGAAGTCTATACGATAATGACAGATTTCTACTTCGCTTCCATTCACCAGTATTGAGACGTCAAACCAATTAAGACAAATGCTTCATACGATGACTCTCTAAAATAAAAGTGTTTATACGAAAATTGAATAAACGTGGGTAAAATCGAAAGAAAGATTATAAACATAATTACATATACTTCACACTCAATGAGTTTCGACATTGTATGAGTATTTCATACGATATATATATACATATATAGTACACTGTGTTTAGGGTAAATATTAAAATTGTAATAAACTATAATAAATAAGTTGTACTACAACTTCTTTATTGATATCTTCTGTCTGTATAGGTACTTATACATACATAATTAAGAATGTAAATCTAACGTCTATATACTTTTTAGATTATTGAGAAAAAAATTGTTGCAGATTTCTAGGAATAAGTAATAAAATACATTTCAATCATTTTTAGAAATATGTGTCTGTCTGTTTGTATGAACACGCATCACTGTTAAAGTTCACAATAAAACTTCAACAAAAAATCATAAAGCATATCCTCGAATAACATTTGTTTAATTAAAATCGATCCACTCTACCAAAAGTTATTGTAATTTTAACGACGACGCGACTTAAGTACGAGAGAAAAGTAGATAAATAAATGGACTTCATTTATTAATCACTGTTTTTTAGATAAGGTTTCACACAGACGAAGTCGCGGGCACAGCTAGTAAACTATAAAAATTTCAAATATAAAAGAATTAAATTCATTATCATATAAATCCTAAAGACAAAATATAGACAATACAATTTGTGAAATTAAGTACCGAATGCATTAAATTAAAGTTCAATAAATTGTAGAATACATTATCTATCTTACATTATCTACCTCATAATATACTACTTTTTGCTCACGGCCTCGCTCGTGTTAAAATATATTTGACCTATGCCTCAGGAACGGTACATTTCTCCTATGTCTGTCCCATTTTCTATTAATTGTCTTCTATTCTACATATGTCCTTTTCTGTACATCTGATACATGTATGACTCCACGATGATCGATTGAGTAGTTATGACCTAAAAACGTAACAAACTAACTCACTTTCGAATTTATAATATTAGATAGATTATTTCAAGCAAACAGGGGAATTTAGTAATAATGTATTATTTTATTTTATTTATCATTTATAAAACAAAGAGTTAGCAAAGCATAGAATAACGTTTAATAATGTACCTACATATTGCCGCGACAAGTACTCGTCGTTAATAGATTAAATTGACATGTCCGTCTTCATAACGAACGGACGGAAACCAGCGTATTAGGTACTCAGCGACACACTGTTGCTATATCGTTTTTATATTTCCATTTAAATACTCACATCTAAATACTAATATAACTTTGTAGAAGACTTAAACTAATTAAAATAATTTATACAAAATATTATAAACTTCTAACTAATAATATCTTGCATAACTACAAACGGAACTTGGGAGTTTATTTTATGTTGTTTTCATTGAAAATTAAAAAAATCAACTACGGTTAAACTCTTCATAACCAAACTTAAGGAACCCAATATCTTTTTCTTGTAAGCAGTTTACGTTCTAAAGACTTACACTATCACTTTTTGTCTTTTGCTAGTCATGTTAATAATTTCAAAGTTGACGTACGAGTGATAAAATAGGCGCCAGGTGTGAGACCAAAATTTCCTAAAGACACTGTAACCTAAGAGCATTGGAACACGTGTTCTTTGCAAATAATAATAAGATAATTAAGGAGGCTGTTTATGATCTTAGGTGTTTTTCCCAAAAATTTCGCCATATCAAAGATGTAGCTGGAGCCATTTGTAAACTGATAATATAAGCAATAATATTTACTGTAAATTACGCACACATGTACACACCTCTAAATTATAAACATATCTCTTCGTAATAGAGAATAGACGTTGCGCTATAAAAAATATTTCAATAACAAATGGCGGTACGGAGAATGTATTTTTTTTTTTATATTATAGGAGGCAAACGAAGAGACGGGTCACCCGATGGTAAGTGATCACCGCCGTCCATAGACACTAGCAACACCAGGGGAGTCACAAGTGCGTTGCCGGCCTTAAAGTATACTGTAGTTGTAAATAGAGTAAACATTATAAGTATATGTAGCTACATGATGACGTCATAATCACAATATACATTTTATGAATCCCGTTATAATGGCTGGATCCAAAGCCGAATACGATTATACTAAAGGATCAGCTAGGTTATCTTTGGTAATTAAAGGCGGTATATACTTCAGCGATGACTTGAAGACAGCTTTCATTTATTCATCATCAAAGCTGAACTATGATTTTATTTGTATTCTAATATAGGTAACCACTGAAAGTAATATGACAACTGTTTAATATATAATCTCAAAATATTTATATCTCTTGAACATAAATACATTACTAAAATTACAGTTCGGAATTTTTTTTATATCGAATTGAGTTTTATAAAACTCGATACACTAAACACACAACACGGACCTGTCATATATCAATTCCCCAGAACTACTGTCATAATGATAATTCAACTTTACATAACTTACTATAAGTTGTCACTCTAATACGACCTGATCCCATATTTCCATAATCGTATTTTCATAGTATTAATGGCGAGATGACTAGCATCAAAGTTAGACACAATCGGATATCAAGCGGCGCGACTGACATGTAAATCGTGATCGACCGAGGACTCGAACGCGCTACCACGGACTACCGGTGCCACTGCGATGACTCAGCTAATTTGGGCACACCTGCCAACTTCCATACTGGGCCTTTGGGTAGCATGAACGAATATTTAACCCTATTGTGGTGTGATAGAGACACTTCTGTTTAAAATTAAATAGTTATTATTATATTTTCATTAGAAAGATAACGATAATAATTATTGGAAGTATTATGATTAATTACAATGTAAGTTTTATTTTAAACTAGCTTCATGGCCCGGCTTCGGCCGAGTGTATATGAATAAGATCAAGTTTTCCCTTTACTGTACAACCATGTAATGCAATAAAATGCTAACTGAACAATGAATGTCCATCTGACAATCCTGTTAATATTTTTGCAAATCTCTCTGTTGTCTTCTATCGCTCTCAATTTTTTATATTGAGACTTGTTAACCCAATTTTTTCAATTTCATTTATGATTTTAGAAACATTTTCTTTTATACAAAATTTGTCCTGAAACCTTGTCTAAACACAATGAACTCAAGCAATTTTAGCCGTTCTAAAGTAATGTGCTTACATACAATCGGCAGTTGATTTGTATTTATATAGATTAAATACAAATAGATACGTAATACAGATATTGCAATGATGTGCATATATAATAACAGTATAAGGTTGTAAGAGTCCAACTGTTCGCTTTTGTTTTCGAACTGACCACGCTATTGGTCTGACGGGCCTTCACAGCTTCATCGTACTACAAAGCGAGTGCTTAAAGCACTTCGCCGCTTGGCAATAATCTCAAAGGTGCCAGAGTGGCCGAACATCCGCTTGGGCTTTTGCTTTGGATGCAGCACCGCGAATCCGTCTGAGCTAAACCAAGCTAGCTATTCATAAATATAAGAACCCCGTTAGATACACTTGTGTACTGGCATGTGAGCCTCACGAATTCAAACGAAATGTATTTTGTTTCTCGCTTATTGTTCGACCAAGGGCCAAAATGTATAGGGAAGGTACGGGCGAAATCAGCACGCCTACTCATGACGTACTGGCGATTTCAAACTTCGAGAAATATTATCTTCTATATTTTTTACACATACAGTAGTATTACAAGAACCTTTCTCAGATTCAGGTTTCTCGTTCCTGTTTTTTTTTTCAACATTAAACGGTTTTACCAATTTTAGTTAGTAAAGGTGCATAAATTTCAATACAACTGTCAGTACACTTCGAAGCTGACACCTAAGGACGTGGTATTGATGTTCCACTGGTTGAGCCAATAAAACACCACGTATACACCTATATATAATGAAAATTACATTTATCATAAAACGTAAAATGTTATTTTTGCAACCACTAGAATATACATCTTTCATATACTTTATAATTATACTCATTAGACGACATTATTCGCTGAGAACTTTTTAGACTAGTGTATACTTATTACTGAATCCTTCAGTAGTTGCGTTTACTCGGGCGTCCTTATACCACTTATAAGGTTAATGAAGTTATATAATAAGATATATAACACATACATTCTGCAGAGCAAACAATAAAAATATTTTAAGTAATATATACGTACTTACACATATATGAAAATATAAACTGCTAATACACAATACATATTTACAAAATATTTCCCACTGAGCGTTCGACCTTCGTCAAAACTTTATCTAACGTATCCTTATAATCATACGCCGGTTTCTCTTTTTTTTTTCACAAAAAATAAAATAAAAATATAATTCCTTGATCCTCTTAATGCTAAAAAAATAAAGATGGTGTTTTTAATCTATAGTTCTACAAACGAATCACCAAATGTGTCAGTGCGTCCTAATGATGTTTCATTTACGCGTGTCTCTTAAATTTTTAACTCAATTAACCAACATATCATTTATTATTCATTGAATATAATTATTTCATTTAAAATATATATGTTCTATTAAAAAAAAATCTAATCGAGTTTTCGACTATTGAGATACTTTGCGAACCGGTGGTATATAAGCTCAGAAGTCCCTTCTTAATAGAAAGTCGTTTTGATCTTTCAATAACCGGTATAAATTAGGTTACTAAGACTTAAATTGTATTTGAGTTTGTTTACCAATGTTACACACATAGTTTGAACAAATAAATTGTTCTTATAAAACTAGAGAGTTAAAACCTTTTTTACCAAAAAAAAAAATATCATTACTTCCCTATAAACAATTTTTTTAAATTTGTAATGTTAAAATGTATGTTAGTAGACGCGTAAACGGTTAACAAATTACCAGAAAATGGTGGCGCCGTTTTTAATATAAGTTTGCTGGACTGTAGGGATGTTTTTAATCTAACATTTGAAAGATTGACAGGTCGGTTCGTTCGAGCCGCATCCCGCCGCGCTCCACCTACCCTCGGCCGCTATCAGGTAAAAACTTTGATTAAAAATATTTCAGCGAAACCTTGCAAGCAACCGGAACGTTATCGGACACTGTTGATCTTTATTTACAGCTCTCATATATAAGGATATACTACCAATATATAAATTAAACGATAATTGCTAAAATGATATCAAAAGCATGTAAACCATTATCCTCCATTCAGTGGACTCGAATCACAAATTATGATATCAATATCTAAAGGTCCGACTACTAGGCCTTTTCCCAAATGAAGACATACGACGTTATACCAAACCATATTGGCAGTTTCAATCCACATTGAATCGGTAATATTTAGGTACTACTAAATGTTTGCACTCTTTTATACATAGCAGGTGCTTAACGACAGATTTTCCTATTACCATGCCATGGCTTCATTACGAACCAACGTCTATCGACGCGGTTTTCGAACACCCTATAAACTAAGCCATCTTACTACGACAATATTCCTCAAGCATTCAAGGCTTGCAGACTATTTCGAACAAACATACGTAGAGTGTCCCGAACCCTATGGATTTCTGATATATTTAACTATTCCGACATCACGATATTTCAATGATACGTTCCTAAAAAATAAGTAGATTTAATATAGGTAGTTAATATTTATTTATTTTACATTAAACATAACCAATAGCGAAGTTGCAGATTATGAGTTACTTTCTTGTATTTTTGTAAGCATTTATTTTGAAAACATCTTAACATAAAGAAAATGCACTCAATGTGGCAGCCATTTCTCAAATTGAACGCGCGATTGCATCCAACAGAAGCCCGTTCGACCCTCAGAAAAAATATCGAACTACAGCCATCCCCTAAAATTATTTTAGTGAAAAGAAAGGAACTTAATACACTCCCCTCTATAGCTCGAGGCGCACCCCTCGATATGGCTGCGCTTGTGTTAGTTTGGGATATACGAACGGTTATGTGTGAGTGCCCTCGGAAAGAAGCGGCTGACAGCTGAGTACGGTTGAGAGAAAATGTCTATTTTTATTTTTTTGATATGATGACTATTTTGCGCACCTAGTTTCTTGGTATCATACCTTTAACGCAGTTATTGGACAAAATTATTAAAAGAGAAAGCACAATATATCTTAGAAATTTTCACAGTAATTCAAATAAACTTCACTTCGTCAAGACAGTGGAAATAACGCTTGCTCTTGAATTTAAACAGTTGTAATCATATCATACTTGTTCACTAGTAAATAAATTTCATAACACATTTTACGAATCAAAAAAAAGTTTAGTTTATCACAGTTAAATACTACTTATAGTCGTGTTTTAACAGAAAAAAATCAAAATACAGAATATTCTACAAATTATAAATTAATCTATTTGTATTACAAATTGCAAGCACATGTACATAGTTCATACTCGGTACAAATATAACAAATCAACGCTAGTACTTTCTTTCATCCGTACAACATGAAACCGTACGGGGCAAGCGCGGTACGGCGGCGCGGCTTCGGGAAATCAACACACACATCAACGTTACGAATACTACATATATAATTATATGTACCCCCATAGGAGGACACAAAAGCGTGCCCGACTGACTACTGACAGCTAGTGTGATATATTGTACAGACGTAGGTACGTTTATATACCAACCAATCGCGGTAAAGTGAGATTGGAAAACATTTTATTAAAAAAAAATCGTCTAAGGAAATTTATGTTTTGATTTGTATCACAAACAATAACGATGTCAGCTTATAAATATCATACTGGTGAATAAAAGCGTTTTCCAGAGTAGGTACGAGATCGGTCATTACATCAACTCGCGACGTATCGGAAATTTCTTATTTCTTAATTTTTATCCACTATACTGTGGAGAGCATATATTACGGTGTTTTGTTTATTAACACAAGTATATTTGCGTCACTTATTCACATAATTTATGTTAGTTTATTTAGAACAAATTACTGAAACGCTTTTTGTGTCACGCGGCTTCCATAGTACGCAGGTACTTACATTATACCTATACTGCGATTTGTGTTCGTTTATATCAGTGGTACAGTGTGTAATAAGTTTCGTAGATAAATGTAACGATTTAGATAAACAACAGAGATCAGGTTTGCATTTACTACATTCAATACTTTTTTTGGCAACCAACCTTCTAGATCATTACTGCCATTATCGAATAGGTAATAATGTTACGAGTGTCATGTGATAATTTCAATGTACAAAAAACTTGGTGTTTTTCTTGTTAGAACTGTCCATAGAGTTTTTGCGGCATCTCAGAATTCATGCTCCGTGGTATTACTTCCCATCCACTTCACTTGTGCACAATAACCAAATTATATTACGTAAAACATCACCAATATTACAAAATATAGAGTCAAATAACACAAGATCTATCTATCTAAGAATCTCTATACTAATATTATAAAACTGAAGAGTTTGTTTGCTTGAACGCGCAATCTCAGGAACTACTGATCTGATTTTAAAAATTATTTCAGTGTTAGATAGTTAATTTATCAGGGAAGGCTATAGGCTATATATCATCACGCTAAGATAAATATGAGCAGAGCACCGATGAAGAATGTTTCAAAATGGTAATTTTTTTCCTTTTGAGAGATATCGTTGCGTGTTAGCCTTAGCCCAAAGTCACGCGGACGAAGTCGCGGGCAGAAGCTAATAAAATATATTAAATCAACTACATGTCAGACCAAGATCCTACCAAAAACTCCCGTTCAATACTTATATAATTGGTTTGTAGTAAGTCGAGACTTAGTGAAATTATCTATGATATTCTCAAGTTAACTACGAATATACTTCAGAAGCTAGCCTCATGTACACTCGTCGATCGTAATTATATAAGAAAACCATCCTCAAAAGTTTCACAACCAAATAGATTCTCGAAATATTCAATCTTATAAAATCCAACAATAACAACACAAGGCCTCAGCAGTTCCCTCATATCCTGTCACGTACATTTCTACAGTTCTCAGATCGACTCAAGTATGGATTATAACCGTCCGACGACTTGGAGCCCCTATATCAATTTATTCGGGAACAAGTTAAAAGATGAAGAGTTTGTTGAAAAAAACTGAATTTTAAAATACGTAAATTTTTTTTTACATAAACGTTTTACATTCTGGTATTAATAAGAATAAAAGTGATTAACTTTATAATATCATTATTATAAAGTCTTACGGCAAGTAGGTCACAAAAAAACATAAATTTAATTGTTCTGTATCCAAATAACTTAATACTTAATTCAAATTAAAGTTTATTATGTTCATTCTAGAAATAAATGTCATTGTTGAGTTTAATTACAGGTTGAAAATGTTTACGATTGAATGAATTCTTTATTGCACTTTTGATTTGTGACACTGGCGAGCTTAATGCCGTGAGGCATTTTCTTCCAGCTAACCAGCGACGATTATATAGATATACAATTAAATTTTTTACTAGCTGTACCCGCAGCTCCGCACGCGTTTCTTTAAATTGTATTAAATAAATATAAAATTTAGAGAACATGTACAATTATAGAAATGCTCTTTGAAAACAATTATAAGTAAGACACGCACGCCATTTACAGTAACATGTAACGTATACATTAGATATACTACTACTTACTAACAGTGTATCAAATGAGATTTATCATCAGCAACATATTTGGAACCTTAACCCACCATATAACTACCTCAGTGCTCACTTACATTGTATAGGGAACTAATGAAACAACGCCTTAGAGATGTAATTATAATGATATAATATGCCCATATTGTCAATAAGTAATACGTTTGTGGTCTAATATCTTATTAGAAGACCTCTTCTATCTTCAAAATTACTATTAATAATTATAATGTTGAATTGAAAACAATGAATGAGCTGACGTCTTGAAATCTTGCATATATATAAATCACGATATAAAACTTTATATCTGTCTAAGCACTTATTAATATTCGACAATTAAAAAGTGCTCATTGAACTCGATACAATATTCTTATATATTACTATGGTATCTGAATGATGTGGACGAAAGCGCGGTAAATAAAACAAAATGGCCGTCAAAATGACCAAAAAGACAATATAATTCAAATTACATACATAGATACAGATAATAGGTCTTTACCTATGAAATTGCCGTTCTGCAGTACTGGCCATTTCAAATCAAAATAATTTTTGTTTGGCTAAGAATTCAAATTGATTTTATTTTAAAAACATGGAATTCTTTTTCCAAAAGTAGTCATTTGTTTATTGATTAGTGTTACATTTTCATCGCATTTCAATCTTTTTTGTCATCATGGATACGTTAAAAATTCGAGTAATTATGGAATATGAGTACCGTCGTGGCAGCAACGCGGCACAAGCGGCAGGCAACATCAACGACGTTTACGGAGCTAACACTACAAACCAACGCACCACCTGTTATTGGTTTGTTCACTTCCGTTCTGGGAATTTCGACCTGAAAAATGAACCTCGCGGTCGTCCGAAGACTTTGGTCGACAATGACGAAATAAAGGCGATTGTGGTAGCTGATGATACACAATCTACGGCTGAATTAGCAGCAGCTTTCGACGTTAGTGTCAAAATAATATTGGTCCATTTGCGTCAAATTGCCAAGGTAAAAAAGCTTAACAAATGGGTGCCCCACGAACTCAATGATCGCCAGCGCGAAGTACGTGTCGAGACGTGCCTTGCACTGCTTAACAGACACACAAATGAAGGAATTTTGAACCGTATTGTTACCTGCTATGAAAAATGGATTCTGTTTGATAACCGCAAGCGCTCAGCAAGTTCGTTGGATCCTGGTTCAGCACCTAAACAATGCCCTAAACGAAAACTTACCCCTAGAAAAGTGATGTCACTGTTTCGTGGTCTAGAGCCGGTGTGATTCATCACAGCTCCTTACCAAATGGGGTGAGCATTATTGCAGATGTGTACTGTGAAGAATTGAACACAATGATGGAGAAGCTGGCACATCTTCAACCAGCATTGGTAAATCGCTCATCTCCGCTGCTGCAGCATGACAACGCGCGACCTCATACTGCACAGCAGACGGTCTCCAAGTTGCAAGAACTGGGGTTGGAAGTTCTCCGTCATCCGCCCTACTCATCAGACCTTGCGCCTACAGACTACTACTTTTTCCAGAATTTGGATAACTCCTTGGCGGGAAAAGAATTCAATACCCGAGAGGCAGTACAAAATGCCTTTGAAGAATTTGTTGCCTCCCGTCCAGCAGATTTTTTTAAGAAGGGCATCAATAAACTGCCACTGCGTTGGCAAAGATGCATTGATTGCATGGGTGATTACTTCGATTAATACAAATAAAAAATACATGAAAAAAAATCGTTTAAATTCGTACAAAACGGCAATTTCATAGGTAAAGACCTAATATACTTGCATTTAAGAAACGAGTGAATTTTCTCTTTTGGACAATTTTAGTTCGCATGGCACTCTGTTAGGTAATATTGGAAGCAAATTCACTACAGGTACCACTTGTTCTCATTGAGTATGACTCAGCCATGCTAATTTACAGGGAATTCTCCAATATGCAAGGAATCTCAACTAGATTAGGAATATTGTGGGAGTTATTGTATATGTTTGTTTCGTGGAAATGCACATTCTACAATTTAGTAATCTAGTCAAACACAATATAGATTAAATACAAAAACAATCGATATAGAATTAAATTATATTTTTTCATACAAAACGGCAATTTCATAGGTAAAGACCTAATATATGAATTTCAATTATATTTATTCTTGAAGTCCAGTAAAATGCACATCTTATGCACATTTTTACAGTGAACAACATATTTTTGCTAAATTTCATGCGGACGAAGTCGCGGGAAATAGATAGTCTAAAATAGAATAGCTTAAATTACTTCCTATAAGATCAGATGAAAGTCCCGTGAAAAAATTAGTCCAACCGTTTTGGACATAGCACTGCGGGCGAAGCTACGGTTAACAGCTAGTCTAAATTAAAATAGACTAAATGACTTTTAATAATGTGCGCTATCTGCCGGTGAAAGTCCCGCAAAAAACGGTTGAACCGTTTTGGAGATATTACTGCGGGCGAAGCCAGGGTTAACAGCTAGTATAATTAAAATTGCCTAAATTACTTTTTATAAGATCAGCTATCTGTCAGTGAAAGTCTCGTATAGATCTGTTAAACCATTTTGGAGATAGCACTGTGGGCAAATCCACGGTTAACAGCTAGTATAAATTAAAATTGCTGGAATTACTTTGGAATTACTTTTTATAAGATCGGCTATCTGTTAGTGAAAATTCCGTCGAAATCGGTCCAACCGTTTAGAAGATAGCGTCGCAGACAAAGCTGCGGTTAACAGCTGGGGCCCCCCCTCCCCCCCCCCCCGGCGCCCGGGCCCCCCCCCCCCCCCCCGGAGCCCCCCCCCCCCCCCCCCGGGGGCCCCCCCCCCCCCCCGCGGCCCTCCCCCCCCCCCCCCCCCCCTCCCCCCCCCCCCCCCCCCCCACCCCCCCCTCCCCCCCCCCCCCCCCCTCCCCCCCCCCCCCCCCCCTTCCCCCCCCCCGGGCCCCCGCCGGCCCCACGGCCCCCCCCCCCCAGCCCCCCCCCTTTTCCTCCCCCCCCCCCGGCGGCTCGTCCCCCCCCCCCCTCCCCCCCCCCCCTCCCCTCTCTCCCCTCTCCTCCCCCTCTCCCCCCCTCCCCCCCCCCCCCCGGCCCCCCCCCCCTTTCTTCCCCCCCTCCCCGGAACCCCTCCCCCCCCCGGTGGGGGCCCGGGGGGGGAGGGCCCCCCCCGGGGCCCCCCCCGCCCCCCGCCCCCCCCCCCCCCCCCCTGACCCCCCCCCCTGGGCGCCCGGGGCCCGCCCCACCCACCCCGCCGCCCCCCCCCCCCCCCCCCTTCCGCGCCCCCCGCCCCCGCCCCCCTTTGGGCATCGCCAGTCCAAAAGTTCCTCAATATACTTTAAACCCCTCCCAAAAAAACAATTTATCCTACCTTTATTAAACCTTCCAATCAACTCTTAACAGTCTAATTTAAAGTAACCCTAAGTAACCCGCTGTAATTTTTTCTATCTGCTAGTGAAATTCCCGTCAAAATCGGTCCAGCCGTTTCGGAGATTAGCCGGAACAAACAGACAGACAGACAAACCGACAAAAATTTTAAAAATTGCATTTTTGTTATCAGTAGCGTGTATACTTTCGAACCCAATCGGTAAAAAAAAATATTTTGATATTACATACAGACCCTTCATTTTTATTATATGTATAGATAGAAGATATAGAAGATAAAATGTACAAATCGCTTACTGTTGATTCTTTGTACCGCATCCAAATATGTGCTATATTTATACAGGGGGAATACTCACAGTACCCCAGTATAATGCCAGGTCCTTAGACGTAGTGCCTATTGAAATTTGTCGTTTCAGCGCTACGACTTTAATATTCAGCCCTTCGTAGCGAGAGGGTGGAAAAGTTGTTTACCACTGACATAAATAAGGAAGCTATGTGGTTATTTTGCAAATACATATTTTTTAGTCAGAAACACCATTAATATCGCAGTAATGTGCTTTGATAGCTGCGTAATTGAAGTGATACTTCTTACAAAGTAGCTTCGTAGCGTAGTTCTGATCTGCAACCTTTTTATGTGACGAAAAGTGGTAGGGAAAAACACTGTGTCTGATAGAATAGAAGCAGTGTTTCGCTTGCCTTCGGGTATTAGAAAACAGTGAGATACACGCTCTTCTCGCTTTCTTTTTGACAGTTTCACATGTACTGCGTGTGAAACACACACAATTTTTATATATTATATTATGTAGCTACCAGTCCTGGCTCCGCAAGTATGCAATGTATTGCTATCATAGATCTTAAAACAATTTAGATCCATTTTTTATAGCTTTAATATCCACAATTCTCTAAAATCATAGAAGTTACGCAAGAATCTTTACATAAGCAACTTTTTTTATTCCTAATTTTAAATCTGCGATATCTTCTAGGGTATCCATTGAAATTATATGCAGTAAAGGACAATTTTAATCTAGATTAAATATGCAACTTCACTAAAATTAACATGTAGAAGATAAAAATGATTACTATGGGTTATCCTTTAGCAGATAGCCATATAAAACTAGTGACTGTAGGCATTTTTAAGGTGTACAATTTTGTAGTATATCAATTTTATACATTTCATAACGCTTAGATAGCGTTTCTAATTATCTCTTCTGAGACTCCTACTACACCGTATGTTCCAGTAAATGTCTTACCAAACTAAATGATTTTAAAGGTATCATTTGGTTCATATATAATACCACATAGTCCTAGGAAGACTTAAACAAAGTTTTGTGGTTGAGCAAACTCCTACCGCGATTCGGTTCCATCGTTTTTACTAAATTTAAAATAGTCGAAAAAAATATTTTATCCTTCAAATAAAAAATTGTCTTGAAAGGGTTAAACATCTGAAAGCTCCTTCTTACGACTTCATAAGAAAACATTTTCTCTTATTTTTATAAGGATGCTGAAGTATTATGATATACATACCTTTTGGAAGACATTCTCTAAATAATATTGGAAACGGTATCAAAATCCGTTGTCTGATTTACAATAATTAAGAAAACCCACAGCCAAACGCGAACAGCGACTTTATTTTATGATAATTATACAAATCTATAAATGAATTACATCGACATTTAAAGCTTGTAAATTATTTTGTTTTTCGCAGTCAACATTTCCCTCGTTTTACCGGAAATTCTCTTCGACAGGTCTTGTAGCACAGTGGTAGTAAGTTCTGCTATTGATATGGAAGATCACCGGTTCGATTTCCGCTCATGGCTTTTGTGTGATGAAAATTATTAACAATTTTATATCTGGGTATTATGTATCTGAATTATATTTGTATATCAGCTGTTAATTACATTAATAGAAGCCATACTTATTTTGAAATCGGATTGACGTTGATTGTTTTCACGTACATAAAATAGAGAAATTGACATATGTTGATTAATATGACTCCTTTTATCAATAAAAGTATATAACAAGAATAACAAGTTTTTATTTCTAAACACTATCTATGTATAGCCATATCTATAAGTTACAATGATAGATAACTTGGGAATTATTATTTGTAGCTTGCTCTAAACAGATATACTACTACTTTACACAACGTTAAAGAATATTCAATTACATCTGTATATAATATTAAACACGATATTAAATAACTAACATATTTTAGTTATATCTTTTGTCAGACGTCATGAAAATCCATTTTTAATTTTATTCATACAACTCTAAAACAATCGTTTACGGTAATCTATTGAAGTAGACAATTCCGCAAGTCACCGGGACTTCGGAGGCAACTGCACTTCCTAAACAGTCCCCCGGGACACCTCTAGGACTCGCCCGAGACTCACCTGCCGAATGATCTCTAGATTGAGATGCCTTTTACTTTACCGACGTAACTTTTGTTTCGTTACAGCGATTGTATTTTATTAAAAGGTGTATCCATATAATTTTACTTCTAGGAATTTCAGCAGAATAGTGAACTTTATACTTAATACTCTGTTTAAATGCATTTTCCTTGGGATGCTTTAATCAACTTTTCATTGATAAACATAGATCATTAATTAAACAAATATTTACTGTAATATCAAGTTTCCGTCCAACTATCATAGATAAGAATATAGAAAATAATTATAACTATTAAAGTATAGAACCTACGACTGCTCTGTTATATATATATACATAATGTATATTCACAAATCTTTAAATTTCTAAAAATAAACATTATATAAGTAATACACAGAATAATACAATACAATTAAATAACTGAATCAAAAATAAATTATTGCTTATATTTAACTAAAATATAGATACTATTGGACGTTATATAGAGAAAGCATTTTATTGTAAACCATGTCTTTGTGCTCGAGTTAGTTTAATGCCTTTGCTAAATGAAGAAATATACCTGATAAGTTTAATATTGTTTAATATAAGTTGTATAAGTAGTAGTATAAGTAAGTTTAATATAAGTTGCTAAATGAAGAAATATACCTGATAAGTTTAATTTGCACTGACTACGTCATTTTTTAATATCATTTTTAGTTTTTTTTTTTAAATTATAAATGTCAGCCGAAATTATGTTTTCGTTATAATGTAATTAGTTAATTACATTGCACTTTTAAAAATACCATTAAATACGTCTAATGACATAAACGATTAAAATCATAATTATACGTTATACCCAATTGAGAAAAAAAATCATATCGTCCTAACAGATAACAAACAGTAAACAAGCTACTAAACTGCAAAACTAAAAACTGCCATCTAATACCGACAAGAGAGTCTCAAGGGAAATCAAAAATATCAAACATTTTACAATGCGACCGTCACAGAGGACGGTAGCTAAATCTTGTTATTTGCATACAAATCCTTCAACAATGATGACTTTTGTTTAGTCGTAAATAATATCTGCAAAAATTTTAACTCTTTGACGCACCCGCGCAAAAACGTTTTGTTATATTCCAATGACGCCACGTTGCCTTTTAAAAATCTTCTTAAAATGAACAATGGTTTTACGTATAATTGGTCAGTTTTTGCTCAGTCATTTAGAAGTTTTTTTTTACTAGTATCTGGTTTTCGTCATTGAAAATAACTAATTCTTGACGAGTTTTTGGCGGTATGTTGGAATGCCGTGTAGTGGATTTTATATTTTATTCATAACCTTGTGTTATATAGCTCTATATTATGTACTAGCTGTGCCCGCGACCTCATCCGCGTGGAATCTTATGTAAAAACAGTGATTAATTAAGTCATCTTATATTAAATCCATTTACTTATCTACTTTTCTCTCGTACTTACGCCGCGTGGTCATTAAAATTATAATAACTTTTGATAGAGTGGACCGGTTTTAATGAAACAAAGACTAAGTTATTCTCGAAGATATGCTTTATGATTTTCTTATAGTGGTTCTATTGTGAACCCATTACTTTAGCAGTGATGCGTGTTCATACAAACAGACAGACATTTCTAAAAATAACTGAAATGTATTTTATTACTTATTCCTAGACACCTGCCACAATTTTTTTCACGGAAATCGAAAAAGTACAGAAATTTTAGATTTACAGTCTTGTCATATGTATAGACTAGCGAGCACGGCAGACGTTGTCCCGCCCTGATTTTAAAAAAATCCTTGACAAATTATATACCAAAACGTTCCTCACGAATCACTTTATCTACTGGTGA
This sequence comes from Antheraea yamamai, assembly GCA_036509395.1. Taxonomy (NCBI): domain Eukaryota; kingdom Metazoa; phylum Arthropoda; class Insecta; order Lepidoptera; family Saturniidae; genus Antheraea; species Antheraea yamamai. Next base: position 6,764,802 of record AP028429.1, on the reverse strand, counting down.
AAACCGCATGAAGATCCGTTTAGTAGTTTTTGAGTTTATCGTGAACAGACAGATGCGGTAGGGGACTTTGTTTTATACTAAGTAATGATATTGGTGGTGTTCTTACGTAATATAGTTTTGTTAGTATGCACAAGTGAAGTGGATCGGAAATAATAACACGGAGCATGTATTCTGACTTGCCACAAAACCTCCCTAGAAAGTTCTAACAAGGGAGCCACCATCTTGTTAATTTATTGAAATGGTCACAAGAGACTTATAATATCATTACCTACTCAACAATGGCAGTAATAATCTACTAGAAGATCGGTTGCCAAAAATAAAACAATTAAAAAAAAAACGAATTCTTCAAACGTCCTTCACTAACACGTGTCACACTACGTACATGTTTGCGTTACGATTTAGAATGTTCTTAAGGTAAACGTCAAACAAAACAAGTTGTATAATTAATTTAATTCCTAAAACTACAACTAAAAGCTTGATTTTATATGAAGTGTTCTGATAAAACCGCTTTCGGTGTCAAAGACGGTGTAGAGAGTAAGTTGGAGATGCATTGCGTGCCGGCCACACAATAAGCCGATGACATTGATTGATGAACTCGCATTGAACGAATACATTACGATTTTTGCTTTCTTTCCTTCGATACTAATGTCACAAGGTTATGATATCGATGCGTTGGTTACGAATGATCGTTGTATGAGCGTGGGTGAGGCACTTTGTGGAATTATTGAACCATAAACCGGAGTCTCAATTGAAAATATATTTTTTGTAAACATATCTGTATATACTATTAGTGTGTATTAATTTCTGACAGACTTTAAGATTGTATTTGAGGCAGTTTTTAAAACAATTGAAGGGAATCTATTTTGCTTATGCTGCTTCGTTGAATTGACTATGCTGCAAAAACCTTTTTTTTTTTAATCCGGTGACGCTGTCAAGACCTTGCTATGTCAATAGCATAGTCAGTTCGAAAAATAAAGCTTTTTTTAATTTACTATGTATTTATATTAAGTATTCCTTAGATTAGTAAAACATTGATGATATAATATAGTGTATTTATTTTGGGATTCGTTGATACCAGCGGCGTCATCTATGTCGCTTATTATCTTAACAATATATTTTAATTACAGAGGAAAAAGCATTAATGAACATATAAATTTAAAAAAAAATAGTTGATTGATAATTTTACAGTACTTATAATAGTCATGGTTTCTTAAAAGTTTATATGATGGAAAATAGTGTGATAATTATTTTAGATGAGAATCGGTTGTCTAAGTAAAAAAAAAATGAATTGATCTAAATTTATCGAGTAGGTAGTATTTGCGTAATGCACGCAAATTGGGTTATCTATATCATTTTATTTATATTGATTATATGATCAATTATACTTTACCATTTAGGCACCTAAATGTAATGTGTAAGCTGTCCAAATACACATTATAGATCTAAACCCCCTTTACCCTCCCCCCGAACATAGGCTGGCAACGCACTTGGGACTTCCCCGGTGTTGCTAGTGTCTATCTATGGACGGCGGTGATCGCTTGCCATCAGTTGACCGGCCTGTTCGTTTGCCTCCTATGAATTCCATTCTTGAATTTTGTAGCCACCAATTGATTTATTACTTTTGAATTAACCTAAATTGTGAATAATCTTTTACCAATTCTAAACTAGTATATTTTTATATAACAAAAATGACCAAGAAGTCATTGTTTTATATATAATACATGTAATTTAGAAACATCTATAGAAATAATCGTAATTGAGTCGTAATTTTTATTTGGGCGTTTACGTATATAGGTAAGTAAATCGATAGAGGTTGCCGTTGTGAGCGTAGGTATCACTGAAAAACTACTTGACAGATTTTGAACAATTTTATTTGGTTTCTCTTTTTAGTCATGGTCCTTATCTTATATAGCATCATTTAATATAAAGTTTTAAAAAACTACGATGTTTATAAGTACTACGCATTCAACGATTGTTTCTTAGCGTAGATAAGTGTGGCAAGCGATGTAGCGCTTACGTTTATTTCATCTGTGCATGAAATTATTACTAGGATAACAAACGACGCAGACGAAGTCGCAGGTATCAACTAGTTAAATATGAGAAATATACACTGACCTTCTGTAACAATACTATATATTTATTAGGGTTTAAATAAAATAAAACATTTATACATCGTTATTATGTTTATTGGTTTTGTATTCACATTTTCCTATCATAGTTACAAAACAATGTTTCTTGTTTAAAATTAAAATACACATTTGTACCTAAACCTAAGTCATTGTCTACATCACATAAGTCTCATTTATAGACGTGTATTATAAATAATTTTATTTATTTACACTTAGGAAACATCTACTCATCTGTACGTTTAATGTATTGGACCAATTGAAATTAATATTTCAGTGACTATTATTTACTATAGAACACAATTTAATCAGTTATATTTGATGATAGTTCCTTATATTAACAGAATTATATAAACTCGAAGTACATTGTTATAATAAAAATAACATATATCTAGACTCACATAATCGTACAGACATATAAGTAAAGTAAAGACAAGAAGAACAGTAGACTGCACTGTAGATACCGCTTCGAAGAAAGAATACCTATTCAAACGCTTGATGAGTAAAAATTTTATGCTACATATTAATAGTGAGAAATGGCAAATATAAATTAAGCTTTCTTTTCATACAAAATACCATTTTAAATACTGCATCACATGTACATTACTTACACAGTTTCCTATGCCATATTTATTAAAAAACGCATTCATTGTGCAGAGGTTAAAAACCAAATAGTAACTTAAAATTTTGACAGATCAGTAGATGTCTTAATATCTAATTAAATGAAAATAACATGGTAACTTTAAATGTTTTTTTTTTCGAAATTTAAATTATCAAATTATAGTTAGCTATTAAAAGCAAAAAAATATAAAGAGGAAGTGAACATGAGTATTAAAAAATGTATAATAAATACATCAACAAGCCTTGACAATGACTTAAAAGAAAATATACAATATTCAATATTCGGAAACAGTCACTTACCCTTAAATAATAATTATAATCACACTTTGACATTGTAAAGTTTCCAGCATTGGAACATCAATCTTGACTGTTAAATCTAAATTTACGTATACAACTTAAAAATGAACCTTAAATTAAAAATCACTTTATTACACCTTATCGACACAAAAGGAATGGTAAGAATTACATTTCAATAAGTAATGAAAATATAGTATCTCCTTTACACATCTAAAGATTATAAGGCGGTTAGACCGTAGTCTGATTTGATGACTGGTTGGTTAGGAATACCTGTACCACAACCGGCGGTACCAACGGGGGAGCCGTGCGTTGAAAGGTTTGCGACCATACCCGGGTCCAATGCTCCGTGCATTCCCATCATGTGCAAATGGTGCGGAGTCATGTGACCGGGGTTGATATTACTATGATGAGACATCGGGCTAATCGCCGGATCGTGCGACAGATTCTGTTGCGCACCGACGCAGTGCAAGTCATTCATAATATTGTCCGTAACATTCTCTATGCTATCAGGTCGCCCGTTATTATTCGATTTCTTTTTGTCATTGTTATTTGTATTCTTATTTGATCTATTCTTTGGTGTAGCTCCCTTAGTCGTTGTCGTTGTCACTCCAGCTGGGTTCGTTTTTCTCCTAACGTTTTTGGTGTTCGGAAGTTTGTTGTCCTTCTTCCATTTCATCCGTCGGTTTTGGAACCAAATTTTAATTTGCCTTTCTGATAAAACTAGAGTGTGGGCTATTTCTATTCTTCTTCTTCTAGTTAAATACCTGTTGTAATGAAATTCTTTCTCAAGCTCTAATATTTGGTGTCTCGTGTAAGCTGTACGTTGACGCTTCGGTTCCATTCCGGGTTGAAAGGAGCCATTAGCTGTAAAAGGAAGAATATTGTTAGTATATGTAATGAATGACCTTCCATATAAAGGGTTACATGTGAACCAACTATAGATATTGTCAAGATTATGGACCGCTTTACAAAATACTGTTTTATAGATTAAAGTTTTGCGGTTATATTTAAAAGCCTTTAACGACGAATGTTTAAAAAAATGTAAAAAAATATATCTATAATAAACTTAATTTTTTATACCTATAGTTCTAGTTTACTCCCACTCAACTTGATTACATTTAGAATTCTAAATATACACCTATAAACACCCACAAATTATAATTTACCAAGTATATACTTGTAAAAATTAATTAATGAACTGACAGAACATTAGGAAAAATATTTAGAATTAAAGAATAGTTTACATAAGTAAGCATATAACAGTAACGAGTACCGTGTGGCCATGTCAAGAGGTAGTTGCGTGTTTAGAATAAAAGCCATGGTGAATAATGTATGCGGCGACCTCGTACAGTCAGGTGTGTTAATTAATGTGCATAATAATCTACGTGCACGGGTGTGAGCTTCCTTTTTCTTTATGATTAATAGAGCCTAGTAATTTAGTTCGAAATAAATCTTAATTCTATTTATATATAAGTGGATACAGCTACTACACTCATTAATTTTAGCATACCGCGTTCAGAGGGAACTGTGAAGTAATATATTGGTAAACTACTATTGAAATTAGATCTATTTTTAATTTAGATTTTAAATTAATGATGGTGTGGGATACTACCTATTTCATACAACTTAAAAAAGTACTACAAACTAGAAAGCATTATATTTCCCAATAAATGAACAAATGTTAATTTCATCAGATGAAGGCTTGGAAATGAGACCAAAACAGTACATTAATACCTAAATAGTCCTAATAATAGTGAGAGCAACTGCGCCTAACTCAATGAAGGAATAAAGTGCTTAATTTTAATTAATTCAAAATTTACTCTTGAATATGTTGCCATGGTATACGCAAGTAGTTGACGAATAAACTTTTAATTTTTGCCATTCAACTAAGAATTTAGTTTATGGAATAAATCCTAAATAAACCGCACTAGTCGAATAGTTAAGAATTGTCGATTATCCTTACATGGTCCGATATTTCGAGTATCGGCACCAGACAATATTTCTTATCACACTAATTTGAACTAGTACATAAATAATTAAAGATTCGTGAATTATTAGTGTCGATGCAGCAAAATCCGAATGGTTATTATATTATATCATACGAATGGTTTATTATATTCTTAATTTTCAAACACAGCTGATTTTCATTCAATCATTTTCAAATAATTATAATCTTGAATTATCTTTATACACTTTAGGTTCTTCTGTAAAATTTTCAAAAATATTTTTTCCGAAATTCTTAGATTTATTGATTGTTAGTTAAAAACTAAACTGAAGGAAACTTAAACGCTTAGAAAAAAAAAGTGTGTGTGTAGTTATGTACACGCGTTAGAAGTTATACTTCTTTAGCGTAATAAGATAAAAATCTTTTCAAAAATTTTATCGCCTATTCTACGTTTGTAGAAAAAAGGACACTAACAATAGAAAAAAGGTATTTAATACATTGAAAGTTTTAACACAAAGAAATACAAACAACAAATACAAAGAAACAAAATGTTGACTATAGCTAACTTCAAGGTGTCGGTTTTTCGTGACGGTGTGCGCGCGCATTGTAAAAATTTACTCTCATCATTTTTCCCTAACGTGCCAAAAGAAGTATAACTTCAATAATCTCAAATCTTAGACAAATGATAACATATGGTGAAAAAACACGAAATCGTAAATTTGGCTAAATTATTGTGAACTTGCTGAAAATCGTATCATCTACATAGGTACAAAAAGTTTAAGTTCACTCTCGCGTCTCTGTAATACTTTTTTACCTCGAACAAATTTGATATTTCGGTTGGCACCGATTTCCAATACATCTCTAGGTAGCACACATATTCATATGTTTTATTTAATTTGGTTAATTTGATAAACTATTTATTTTCCGCTTTTTAGTGCCTTATGGGTTTTTGATTGATATTGAAGTCGGTTAATACTTTTTTTTGAAAATTTACTTTATTTTTCCATTTTTTGTGTACATAAATATATTTTATTAGCAGTGCCCGCGAACTCCGTTCCGCCTTAAGTATATTAAAATATGCGCATTTTTGCGGTATGGTATCTATCGGTATGGTATGCGATATGATTTCAATTGGTTGTACAATAAGTAACGTTTGGTACGAACGCAACCTTATCGATAATCCGCGATAGTTTCTACCACCAACTCGGCTACCATCGCTTCACACATAATACTCCTTTAGTAATGTAATTACAATGCTTGCGTCACGTTGCAACACAGCAACGAACATAAGCACAAAAGGCTCCTAAGAATTGAAGAGTTTTTTTTTATAATATTGGTGGCAAACGAACATACGGGTCACCTGATGGTAAGTGATCACGGCCGCCCATGGACACCTGCGACACGAGAGGAAACACAGATGCGTTGCCGGCCCTTAAGAAAGGAGTAGGCTCGTTTCTTGAAAGTTTTCTTACTTTGTCACGGATCCCATAATCAGAACCTAACCAAACTCTCATCAAACTACCCTTGAAGTACGTCCTTTCCAATAAAAAATGAATCATCGAAATCGGTTAGCGTGATATTGAGTTATTCGTCTATTTGTCGTGTACATACTTAAGGCAAATTTAAAACTTATTCGGTTTTGCACTGGATGCCGTTGTCGGAACTAGACCAAATTAAAATGGGACCACACGGGAAGTACCAGCTTTCAAATAAAAAAAGAATAATCAAAATCGGTTCACCCAGTCCAAAGTTATGAGGTAACAAACATAAATAAAAAAAAATACAGTCGAATTGATAACCTCCTCCTTTTTTTTGAAGTCGGTTAAAAAACACAAAATCGTTTTGGCTAAATTATTGTGAACTTGTGTGATGTATTCTTTTATCAAGAGATCTTTACCCAATAGTGGGACGTTAATAACACTAGTATATAAATGTCTACTAGTTGGTATAAATAATATGAATACTTGCAATTTTATATTTCCACACAACGCGATGATTTGAGAACGTATTTAAAATATTCGTGCTTCTTTGCTTGTTTTCGCTTGTCATCAGCCAAAAATATAATTAAATAATTCAATAATATTTAATGAATACAATTTAATGAATATTGTATAGTAGATATCGCAGTACGAACTAAAAGTACGGACATCATATAAATTTCTCCTAAGTCAATGCTACTTGATCAATTTAGTTTGTTTACTTAAATACAAAGTTTTAAGTACGTACTTACTATACTGATATTATATTATAATCTAAAAATCTAGGTGGTAGAGCCACGCGGAAGCTATTACTGGTTTCAGCATGAATGGGTCGGCTCCTCCGGGGTACTACCACCCGACCCACAGAAAACCGACGTGAAGTAACAGTGCTTGGCATTGTTGCGTTGCGTTCGGTCAGTGAGAGCACCGGAGGCCCTCCTCTCATCTCCTTCTCCCCTACCTTCCTGCGCCTCCCAAATACAGGCTGGCAACGCAATTCCGACTCCCCTAATGTTGCAAGTGTCTATGGACGGTGGTGATCACTTAACATCAGGTGACCGACCTGTCCGTTTGCCTCCTATGATATAAAAAAAAACTAAAAAATCGGGCGATTTTTCTTGCAATATGCTAAATTATCTGTTACATATAAAATAGTCCTACAACATAAAAAGATTTGAAACCTAAAAACAATTGCATCTAACTTTAATTTGCAATTACACGAAACATTTTCAGTTGTGTTGACTTTGACTTTTGATTTGTAAAACCATGGCCTTCGTCAAACAAACCAATTGGCAACATAAGTAGGTAATATTGTAAGTAACATTATGTTAATCCTTATCACTTGATAAATTATAATAACAGAACCGCAGCTGCAGATAAAAAAACAGAATACATTGAAATGTGAATAGATTTTTAGTTGAATTAAATCTCCGGAGTTATCTTCTATCATATTCCCACAAAATTATTAGTCAAGTTGTAACTTATATGTATAATAGAGTAACACATAGATAACTTTAAAAACAAACTCTATAGAAGGTAACTGTGGGTTAAAAATATTTATAATTCCACAATTTCCCTTCAGGGAAGTCGCCATCGTTACCTGCACATTTATCGGATTTTTTGTTACACTTTATAAATCAATTACGATTATTTACGATATTAGATATTAAAGTTATTCACAATAACACTAAAAGACTGCAAAATGTTATTTAAAAAAAAAATTATAGGAGGCAAACGAAGATGTGGGTCACCTGATGTTAATTGATCACCACCGTCCATAGACACTTGCAACACCAGAGGAGTCGCAAGTGCGTTGCCAGCCTGTGTTTTGTGAGAAGGGGGAGTGTGGAAGAAGGGAGGGGGAGGGGAGTTGGGTATCCGGAGCTCGCACTGACCGAACGAAACGCAACAATACAAGCACTGTTACTTCATGTCGGTTTTCTGTGAGAGGGTGGTACTACCCGAGACGAGCCGACCCATTCATGCTGGCACCAGTACTTAATAGCTTAAGCGTGGCTCTACCATCTACTATTGTGACGATTGTTACTCTACATTTTTAATTATTCATCCTATTAAATCAATATATTCTCACAAAGATAGTTAAATCTAAGTTTACAGAACTTTGTAACTATAAACTAATACTATTACCTAGTTAAACTACTAATAAGGCCTAACACATAAATAACTAGCTATTGCCCACGGCTTCGTTTGCGGTAATATAGATTTTGTATATCTCTCGGAAACAGTATAATTTCGTTGGAAGAAAGATACGTCCTCTCTGTACCCTTGGCAACATGTATGAAAAATTTCTTGATGATCGATTTACTAGTTAAGACATGAAAGCTTAACAATTAAACTAACAAACTAATTTTCGTATTTATTACGTTACTTACAAAAGCCTAAAATTGTTATAAAATCAACGCAAAAGATCACACTATCGATCGGTGTATTTCGACAATTAAAGTTAAAAATTAATCTCCTAGGCTTATTAGATTATATATTATGTATCATCAAATTATAACTTATCATCATAAGCAAAATTGTTCATACATTAACATTCTATAATAAAAAACTAAACAAGGATTAATATATTGTGTTACAGGTATAGATGACATGACATATAGGATTTCTTGAAATATTTTTCTTTTTTTAAGGTTATAAGGAATTAGGTCTACCTAAATCGTCTACATATTTCACTGTGAGTGTAAATAACTAATGGAACTTATATATAAGTACTTTGTTATATAAATTCACGCCCTCGCTAGAAAAGGACAACAGTAAATAACATCGTTCGTTAAGGAATTCTTTGAAGAATCTGCCCGGTTTGGGCGAGGTCGGTATGTGCGGTCGTTGGGTACGCGCCTGAGATTTTCATAGTGGTCGGGCGGAGGCACATTGATGCGGGTTAAAGCATCTACTTTTACTCCACCTATTGTATATAAATATGCAATATCATTTTAAAATTGATACTATATTGCTAACTGATAACTTTTGAAATTAGGTGCATATTATTAAATGAAAAACAACTGACGTAAACGTAAATAAAATTGGCTGCTCGCTTTGCTGTACATAAAAAAAAACTTTTAATTAAAACGGGACGGGTATTGGATTCCAAAAAATAAATAGCCTACAATCATCTACGCAAAATTCCGCATCAAAGGGTTACACTTTTATGCCGACACGTTCATAAATGTACGTTATTGAGCAAAGGAACTGTATTTTCATTATATGTGTGGAATAGTTACTTTATGCTAACGCTAACACGCAGCGGAAGCTCTCAAAAGGAAAAAAAACGTTTTTGAAACATTCTTAATTAGTGCTCCGCTCCTATTGGTCTTAGCGTGATAACTATAGCCTATAGCCTTCCGCGACAAATAAGCTATCTAACACTGAAAGAATTCAAATCGGACCAGTGGTTCCTGGGATAAACGCGTTCAACCAAACAAACAAACCCTCCAGCTTTATAATATTATAGTATAGATATGTAGTCTAGGTGAAAAGTAGTTCGTTCTCGTGAAAATTGTTTATTATTGTATGGGAACTATATGTTTATTCGATGTTCAATTGCCATTTTATTTGATTTCATGGTCGTACTCGAAGATGGAGCGGGCAGTTAGTTTAAAAAAATCAAATAGTTGCAATGATATATCAACTACTGTGGTGTAAAATACAGTTTTAATGACAATATTTCGTTTATCTCTAAGTCCTGGTGATAAGATTATTAAGTCCGTCGGCATATTGATTCGTGGTCCGCAGGCTTGATTCTTGCCATGTAGCAATACATTTTCAAAATTCATATAAAGTTACTAATTCAAATTGATAAGATTATGGGTGACAACCGAAAAAGAATATTGTGAAGAAACGCTAAACCGTACGCAATTCTTGTGTAGTTCGTAACACTTTATATGTAGATACCATCACTGTACATTTTTGCTTAACTCAACGTAAGCGGTTAACCACCACTGTGTGCTTCCTTTTAAGAAGATGCTTTTACCAAGTAGTACAATTATTACTATTTTTAGTAAACGGTTGCCTTTAGAATATTTGTTACTAATATTTAATGTGATTATTCGTTTTAGAAACATCCAGTTCAGATAAGATATAAAGATATGATAGATTCGGAATTGCTTTGACACATTACATTTTTATTACTTTCCATTACGCAGAGACGATTTAATACATTTAATGATGTACATGATTTCAAGCTTAAACAATAATTATAGGTTTTGATTCGATTTTTAAATAACTGCTTTACTTAAATAATTCACATAGAGTTTAAAAATAACATTTCATTCGTACTTTAAAAAATATGTTGAATACAAATTTAAATATTTATTTCACATTCTCGAACGCTAAAGCAATTTTTTTATTGAGTTCACAATATAAAGTTAAGCCTTTGTAGGCAAGCAAGTTGCACAAACGCTATTATTCATATGAACGTTATTTAGACCTCTTTGTTGCTTATCATCGTGTAATAAATACCGTAACGAAATTTTAATGAATGTAAACGAGAGAAATATAATATCAAATTCATCTCTGAATGCAAAACAGTTAGAGAGCTACCGGACAAGCCGTTCCATCTTCGCTTCGTTAGCCGTATCACATCATCGGGACGATGACAATCGAAGTTGAATTACGGGCTACCTGCGACGAACGTGTGGTCTCATAACCAATCTGTTAATCTCGAGTCGATCTCGCGACGCATGCGCTATCGTACCGGCCCGGTGGTCCCGCCTCATTACGTCGAACTTACGACCGATCTAAAGCCTCTTTGTCCCACTATTGTGTCGCTCGTGAAAAATGTTCACCCAATGACAGGTGTCGATAAGAAAAGTCCAAGCGCTCTTTTTACTTTTTCGTAAATTTTTGCGCGTTTTTAATACTAGCAGTTTCCTCGGCGATCAATCAGTGGAACCTGTTTTAGTGTGTACGACCTAACGTACTGTTACGATTGCCTTGGCGCTTTATCATTTTAACAAAGGTCTCAGATTTAATGTGTCATTGACCTACAATATGGCTGTTATTTTTATTGTGGTCAGAATTAAAACTTCACATAAAAAATCTGTACTATTGCGAAAGTCAGTAAACCAAAGAGTTGTAGTCGTGATTTTTCTAGAATTATCGATGTATACTGACCTTTCAAGAGAAGATATTCTGAGAGACCGTATGGGCCAGAGAAAATGTATATTATGAAAATGTTCTCAACATCGAAATTTCTGGAATGTAGGTAAATTTGACCAAGATGGATACACTTATACGTGCCTGAGTTCTGCAATTTTATTATATACAAAGTACACCATTTAAAAAAAAATATAACTAAACCAGAATCTGACTTCAAAAAATCCTTCCTTGCAAAAAGAGCCTTAATAGCGAAATAGCATTCATATTAATTAATCGACAAGAAATAATCTAAAACATAGTTTAATTTTTACTTCTGCTTACAATCTAATGCAAGAAACCTAAATAGAAAATATGTACCTACTGTGGTTACGAAAGCGAGATTAAATAAAATTATTATTTATATTATGAAAAAAAGCCATTAATAATCTGACGATTTTGATCCAAATGGTTTTATTAAGGAACTAGACACCTCTTGCAAATCAGTAGCAAATTACCACATAAATCATAGCCTGACTGATGGTCAGGGACATGAAAGTTGTATATTAGTGAAAGAGATTTTTAAATTGGATCAGCAGCTCCAAAGATTACCTTGAACAAATATACAAACGTTACCTCTTTTTTTTTTTTTATTGTAGCTCGGCAAAGTGACTGTACTGTGCCTGATGGTAAGCACAGTACAATCCAAAAACAATGGCGACCAACGAAAGACATACTATCCATCACCGGTCGCCGCTGTCATGCCGGCCTGAAAGCGACCCAGTCAGGGACAGTCCCCCCCGGTTGCTGAATATACACCGGCTGATCCCGGAACGCGACACGCCCAAACGTGCCACTATGGCGGGTGTTCCACCTGGTGTACGGTGGTCGCGATCCAGTCGGGTACAGACACCCTACCACCCCGCAAATTTTTTCTCCTCTTTGTAATATCACTACAAATTACCAGTAATTTGTACGTATTTTAATAGATACATAACTTTGTACTGAAAAGGAGGTTACGAAGTAACAGACCACTGTGTTAACCTTAAATCTAGTAAAATCGAACAAAAACATTTCTCTGTATTATAGCGATTTCAACAACGCAATAAAGTAATACTTAATTCGTTAATATTGTGTAAAAGTAAATATAATCATCGATATAATAAAATAAACACATCTCTATAACACTATTTAAACTTTGATTACTTAACTAACATTTTACTCTGTACGTACTATATTTCAAAATAGTATGTATTATTAAAAATTGTGAAGTTACATAGACATTATAGTTTGTCTATCTCGCTTGTTTTTTACTAGAATAATATTAGCATGAGTAGTGACGTTAAAAGTCCACGACTCTACCGTCACGATTACATAGAGATTCGACTTTTCCTCAAAATATGTCTATAAGTTAGTAGTTTGTTTAAGTACTTATAGGTCTTAGAATAACAGATAAGTTTAATTTTAAATCTACTTCGTTCTGAATAATGTTTTGCGTGAAGTTACACAAGTGGCCAAGCCATTCAGAGACATGTATTATCTGATCGATTTTTTAGGGCTTTGACATTGACAGTAAAAGTCAATTAAGCTGCATAAGCATCATAACACTGCAAGTTTATTTTTTGCTACACGTGATTTTAATCTTGTGCTAGCTTCTACAACATTCATCAAATGAAATACAATAGATGATTCTTGATATACATTAAACGCCCAAAGTAATTAGGATTATTCATTAAACTAGCGGGCCCGGCAGACGTTGTCCCGCCCTGACTATAAAAAAATCCTTTACAAATTATATACGAAAACGTTCCTCATGAATTACTTTATCCACTGGTGAAAACCTCATGAAAATCCGTTCAGTAGTTTTTGAGTTTATCGCGAACATACAGACAGACAGACGCGGTAGAGGACTTTGTTTTATACTATGTAATGATGATAATTAACACTATATTGGTCAAAATAACTTCGAAATTAATCCATTTTTAAGTATATTAACGACAAAACGGTTAGTGCGAGTTATTCCTTCAATCTGGAGTTTTCTATGACTTACTATTTTTATGTATCTGATAAAGCTTAGCCAGCGTTACCAATGTAAGCGCCCGAAAAATATTTTTACGATTGTATTACAGTACATAGATTTATCTCTACTTTCTGTAAATATAGTATGTACGTATAATATCTACCTATATATAAACGTTATGGAGAGAATTGATTTTATTCTTACAATTTAACCTTAAACTCATGGTGTTCGCAAATATTAGTAGAGTTTTTTAAATTCAATGTAGGCTATTGTTTGAAAGAAACCTTACTTGTGAAAGTAAATGTGCTATTGCGCCAGATCTTCAATTAGGGCGACTGATCATAAAATTAAAATCTAAAATGCTTTATACAATTTAGGCCCTGAGAAGGCGCTTATGATCTTCGAAGCTGCCACCGGTCTGAAAAAACAACCCAGTCATCGAGAAGAACCGGCAAGAAACTATATCTGTTTTATCTTATCACGATACGCATTTTAACAAACATATATAGTTACATTCGTTTTTGGTGGATGCACAGAGATTGGCGTCATTTCCAGACGTCACCATCGTCCATATTATATATTGATCCACCTTATAATACCGTTTAGACATTAAAATCTGCTTGACATGGTGCTTGACCTGACTATCCGGCAAATTGGTAATGTGCTGGGACTTATAAAACCCACCATTAGTACCTAAAAGCTGTTATTGATCTTAGTGAGCCTGGAATATGAAATGACCAATTTGTTATTGTTTCTAATATTTAAATTATGTTGGTCTGGTCTGGCGATAGTTAGAAAATTATCAAACACTCAGCTATAGTTACAACACGTTTTTTCCCTTCAAAGTTATTCGATGGCTGATAAACACAAACTGGATTTAGATCGCGGCTTCGCTTGAGATAATGTAATTTTTGAAAATAGAATGCAGCTCATCTTACTCCCTAATAATGTACTGTATAAATTTATTTTTACAAATGAAAGAATTCTTCAATTCTGTTAAGTATTTTTTTACTTTTTCTATATATATATATATAGATTATTAAATGTACTTCAATTTTCAAAATGTCAGTGGTAAAATTATGTGTTTGTACTCAAATGTGCAAACATCGAAATGATATTCCAGCGCTTGGCTTACACCACTTAATGATAATACGTGCTATATTATCTATATCTATACATATAATAAAAATGAAGTGTCTGTATGTAATATCAAAATAAAAAAGATAACTGATTGGGTATGAAAGTATACACGATACTGATAGCAAAAATGCAATTTTTTAATTTTTTGTCGGTATGTCTGTCTGCCTGTCTGTCTGTCTCTTTGTTCCGGGTATTCTCCGAAACGGCTGGACCTATTTTGACATGAATTTTACTGACAGATAGCTAAAAATACAGCGGGTTACATAGGCTACTTTAAATTAGACTAGCTATTAACTGCGGCTTCGTCTGTAATGCTAACTACAAAATGGTTGGACCGATTTTCACGGAATTTTCAACGGCAGATAGAAGACATTATCACAAGTAACTTAGTTTTTCTTAATTTAGACTAGCTGTTAACTGTGGTTTCACCCGCAGCGCTATTTCCGAAACGGTTCGATCGATTTTTATGGGACTTTCACCGGCATATAGCGGACATTATAACTAAATATTTAATCTATTTTAATTTAGACTAACTGTTAACCGTGGCTTCGCCCGCAGTGCTATCTCCAAAACGGTTCTACCGATTTTTACGGGACTTTCAGCGGCAGATAGCTGATCTTATAGGAAGTAATTTAGGTTATTCTATTGTAGACTAGCTGTTATCTACGACTTCCTCCGCATGAAATTTAGCAAAAAATATGTTGTTCACTGTAATCATGTACGTAAGACGTGCATTGTACTGGACTTCAAGAATAAATATAGGTAGTTGAAATTCATATATCTGTACATAAGTATGTAATTTGAATTATATTGTCTTTTTCGTCATTTTGGCGGCCATTTTGCTTTATTTACCACGCGTTCGTCTACAGAACTCAGTAAGTATAGTAGCATATAACAATATTGTATATGAGCACTATTTAAATTGGTCGAATATTAAAAACTGCTTAGACATATATAAAGTTTTATATCTTGATTTATATTTATGCAAGATTTCAAGACGTCAGCTCATTCATTGTATACAATTCAACATTATAATTATTAATAGTAATTTTGAAGATAGAAGGGGTCTTTCTGATCAGATATTAGATCATAAACGTATTACTTATTGACAATATGGACATTTTATATCTTTAAGTCATTGTTTCATTAGTTCCTTATACTGTATAAGTGAGCACTGAGGTAGTTATATGGTGGGTTAAGGTTCCAAATACGTTGCTGATCATAACCCTAATTTCACACACTGTTAGTATTTATATATCAAAGATACGTTACATGTTACTGTAAGTAACGTGCGTGTCGTACTTATAGTTGTTTTTAAAGAGCATTTCTATAATTTGCACAGTCTCACAATTTTATATTTCTTTACTACAATTTTTAAAAAACGCGTGCGGAGCTGCGGGTACAGCCAGTATGTAAATAAATCAGTTACCAGTCACAATTTCAGTTCACATACCTAAGTGTTTCTTTCATGGGAAATACATTTATGGAATCGGTTTTGCTATGTATTGCTACTCGATGGTATTGTAGCGCATCAACTTCTAGATCGTTCTACCGATCGAAATGAAGATTTTGTATGTATAGAAGATATTTAAAATTTCAAAATATCCAATTTCCTAAAATTCCATTATTTATCTTACCGAATAATAATATTAAAGATTAATAACAAAGCGTACGAAGTCGCGGACACAGATAGTGAATTGTATACCTATACCTATTTAAATACTATCTATCACAAAGTCTTTTCATATACAATATTCTTTCATAAGAACTATAAAATGTTAGCCGAATCTTCACAGATATTTCTTTAGAAGAGTACACGAATAAAAAATAAATATTGATAATCTGTCCAACAAATGCAGAACCACAGACCTCTATTTAAAAGCTATGAAAATAACGATGCTCATTAACATGAGTGTAGAGTCCTATTGTGGCTTAACAAAAGTCTTTGCATCTTAACAGGACCCGGTTAATGACATCGCATTAGTAAAATGTCAAAACACATCAAAGGACACACGCCTTGAGGATCTCGAACATTTTCAAGTATTATTAATCGCAAGTGATTTGTTAATTCTTTTCATTTAACGCACCGCAAAGTTGAATCTCTTTAAAGCTTGTTTTGCACTTATGTTGCAACATAACGTTATGAAAAAAAAATGTAAAATTAATGCGTTCGTATCAATCTTGTCTGTTATTGTTAACTTTGTCGCTTCATCGTATTATATTTAAAATGTATTTTGATTTGAATTCCGTTTGCTGTATTCAATTAATGTTCACATTACTTGTTATTGTAATGTATAAATACGTTGTAGTTTTCTATATTTAGCAATACCTTAAAGATGGTATATATATTTTTTTTTTTCCATTAAAAAGGTTTTAACACAAAAGCAATTCAGTAGTAATACGTATAACCTAGTAATAATTTAAAAGTAAGTTGTGGACAATGATTAGGCTCAAATCTTATTATTCTATCGTACATATGAACATAATGAATGTATACGTTTGTAAAATATTTCAGTTTATTTTCTTTTGGAACATGTTTGACGTTATAAATTTTCAAAAATACAAATGTAATTCAGTCCTGACGCTAAAGAACTCATTAATAAAGTTTCCATGCAGATACATTTATATAATTCAAATGTAGAAGGATCTCCTTATATTTATTTATTAAAAATTGAGAAATTAAGATTTAATAGAAAT
This sequence comes from Antheraea yamamai, assembly GCA_036509395.1. Taxonomy (NCBI): domain Eukaryota; kingdom Metazoa; phylum Arthropoda; class Insecta; order Lepidoptera; family Saturniidae; genus Antheraea; species Antheraea yamamai. Next base: position 6,747,381 of record AP028429.1, on the reverse strand, counting down.
CCGTCTCTAGTCGTTTATTAGGCTAAACTACATATTTTTCATCGTTTTAATATTTTGCAATTCAAACTAAGAAATTCATCAATCAATACGCTGTACGTATCGATTTTGATAATATTTTATAAACGGGAAGTAAACTTATGCCATTCGTAATTTGAAGGAGCAAAAGATATGAGTCTAAAAGAATTACTGCAACGAAAAGCATGGCGCCGCGAGCACAGGTAGACTTTAATGAAATTTTGCACATAGAGAGTATAAGTTCATTGTAAAATTCTTAAAACACAAGAGTATGGATAACTCTTCTAATACTTTTCAAATCGTTTTTTTTTCAACCGATGTTCAGTAATTATGCATGATTCTTATTTGGTGCTTATTATTAATATTTTATATACTATCTATAAATATAGGTATACAATATACATATAGGTACTGACTGACCAAGTAAAAAAAAGTCATACCTACTAGACAAGTATTTAATTACGCTAATTCAGAAGCAAAAATAGAGCTATTAAAAAATTACCAGTGTTTTGCATAACAACCATCAAAAGTAAGATTATTACATGCTTCGTTGAATCGGAAACATGGACTAAAATGCAAAAGCAACAGACACCCGTTTCGTAGATAGATGTGAATGACCAAATTACCATATGAATAAAGATATATATTAATACGTGAAGCCAAAACTTTGCACACCTTTTTAAGCGAATTGCGCGAACGGATGAACTTGAAATTTGGCATAGTTAAAGTTTATATGGAGGAGAAGTGCAGAAAGCTATTTTTTTTATATAAAATGCATTGCAAGCATATTAAATTAATTAAAATATACATTACTAATACTACTGAATTTTACACAACATATACACACATGTAAATGAAAAAGACATTTTGACATCCGTCATTTTACTCTTACGTTCCAATTGCATTTTCAATATTTTTTTTACATCACTGACGTTGCGTGACTTACATGCCTTAATGTCGTACATTTGAAATCTGGTTAAATTGTAAGTTAATTTTATAATAATATAATACGTAAGTTCATAATATACTTTAATAATTCATTGATAAATAATTTATCTTTAGTAAATTTATGGAACCACTGAAATAATTATTATTCTCTTTGGTCTTAGTGAATGTCAAAATTTTTAGGTGACAAGACTGCTTTCACTTCATGTCACTTTGCTTCATGTTGTCATAAGAGTAAAGCAATATTACCAAAGTCAAAGTCAATATTTTAATTTTTAGTATTTTTTTATGGTGAACTCACTTCAAATGATGATTCAATAAAAAAATTAGCCAAAAAATACGTTGTAAAATCATAATAAGAAAATTTGTTTTCTCATGAAAGTAATCCATGACTTACATCATCTTTGTTTTGGATTAACCATTTGATTGTAATGTGTATCCATTACTTTTCCAAGCAATAAGACTACATTTTATTCAATATCATCCAGAAATACCACCCATGGTGTCGTGTAAAATTAATTGAGAGTTGTGTCATGAGTTGCCTTAAATTTCTTTATTTTCGTATAGTTATGTTTACTTACAATTTGAGAGCCTTACCACCTTATGTAACCGCGTGTTTTTGTTTCAAATTTATAATTAATTTAAATTTTCATTTAGACATATTTTTCTTTGTTTATATAATTTGAAAAAAAAAGTGAAAAATAACTGAGTAGCCATGATGAAAACCTTTGATTATAGAATCCCTTTGACACAGGAACCCTAATAAAGTTAAAACTTTAAAAAATCAATGATGTATGGTCGAATGTCGACCACTGGGCGCCCACTAGTATGAATAAAAAAAGAAATGTGAATGTGATGAAACTTTGTTTTCTTAATAGGTCATGTTTTTAGTAGGGTGGAGTGAAAAAAACAATTTTTTTTTTTCTTAGCCTGGGGGTCAAATTTATAGCTTATAAAAAACAAAAATTTTTGAAAAAAAAAAAAAATTTTATTCAACATCTTGAGCCAGCCCACTCATTTTTAAAATTAATTACGAGTAAAAATATTTGGTTGCAAAAAAAAAATTTTTAAAGGCGTTCTAGGAACTTCAGAGTATCCTCTTTTATGCCAATTAAAAATCACAAGTTAAAAAAAATTTTTTGTGACTATTGTTTTAATTTAAAAAAAAATCCCAAAAAGTACCATTCCTCTTTAGGGCACTAGAATAAAATTTGAGTTGGAAATGATCATAATTGTTAGTTCTTAGATGTTTTAAGAGATTCAAAGACAAAAAAAAATTTTTTTTTGCAACCAAATATTTTTACTCGTAATTAGTTTTAAAAATGAGTGGGCTGGCTCAAGATGTTGAGTAAAATTTTTTTTTTTTTTCAAAAATTTTTGTTTTTTATAAGCTACAAATTTGACCCCCAGGCTAAGAAAAAAAAAAATTTGTTTTTTTCACTCCACCCTAGTTTTTAGTACAAATGTTTTACAAATATTTCGGTAAAATATTAACGATATTAGTTAGTATAAATTGGTTTGCTCCATCGGCCATCATGCTTCGAGCTATGTGCCATGTGAGACCATGTACAATTATAGAAATGCTCTTTAAAAACAATTGTAAGTACGACACGTACGCCACTCACAGTAAGATATAACGTATACATTAGATATATAAATACTAACAGTGTATCAAATAAGGTTTATCATCAGCAACATACTTGGAACTTTAACCCACTATATAACTACCTCTGTGCTCACTTACACTGTATAAGGAACTAATGAAACAATGACTTAAGATGTTATTATATTGATATAATATCCCCATATTTTCAATAAGTAATACGTTTATGGTCTAATATCTTATTAGAAAGATCTCTTATATCTTCAAAATTACTGTTAATAACTATAATGTTGAATTGTATACAATGAATGAGCTGACGTCTTGAAATCTTGCATAACTATAAATCAAGATATAAAACTTTATATCTGTCTAAGCACTTATTAAAAAAATATGTTGTTCACTGTAAACATGTGCATAAGACGTTTGTTGTACAGTGTACTGGACTCCAAGAATAAGTATAATTAAAATTCATATATCTGATTCTTGGTATGTAAGTTTTTACTATTCATCCAATTTAAATAGTGTTCATTGAACTAGATACAATATTGTTATATATTACTATAGATACTGGGTTATGTAGACGAAGGCGTGGTAAATAAAACAAAATGGCCGCCAAAAAGACAATATAATTCAAATTACATACATTGATACACATATATGAATTTTGATTATATTTATTCTTGGAGTCCAGTACAATACACATCTTACGTGCACATGTTTGCAGTGAACAACATATTTTTGCTAAATTTCATGCGGAGGAAGTCGCTGGTAACAGCTAGTCTCAATTGAAATAGATTAAATTACTTTTTATAATGGCCGCTATCTGCCGGTGAAAGTCCCGTGAAAATCGGTCCAACCGTTTTGGAAATAGCATTGCTGATGAAGCCGCGGTTAACAGCTAGTTCAATTTAGAGTAGCCTAAGTAACCCGCTGTAATTTCAGCTATTTGCCAGTGAAATTACCGTCCAAATCAGTTCAGCCGTTTGGGAGATTACCCGGAACAAACAGTCAGACAGACCGACAAAAATTTTAAAAATTACATTTGTGTTATCAGTAGTGTGAATACTTTAATACCCAATCAGAAAAAGAATATTTTGGTGTTATATACAGACAGTTAGATTGGTATTATTTGATTACCTTATTTTACTCTTATTTGGTATCTTACTGGATTTGTATACAGATATAGAGAAAATTAATTTTAAAGCCTTTACAATGAAATATAATTTATTAATTAAAACGTTATCAATTAGGTCTGATGTATTTTTTAAGCTAAAGAAATATTACTTCTTACATGCGAACATGAGTATACACATACGTTTTTTTTAAATGTATCTATAGTTACATACCTAATAGCCCAAGCAATTTGAGAAATTAAAATAGTAGGCACAGTATAATATGCAACGTACTAATTAATATTATAAATCCAGAAGTTTGTTTGTTTATTATATTTTCACACCTTAACAACTTCTTGGATGGAATCAATTATCATACAATTTTGAACACATGTTATGAAATAGGAGAAAAGACATAGGGTAAATTTTATCCAAAAAAATCAATGCTCCAGTCAAATCTAAATGAATGCCAACGAAGTTGGAGACGCAAGCAAAAAGCCTACCTACCTAAAAGTACCTACCTACTATACATTATTACTGGTTATAAATGGTAGCTAAAGTTGATAGGAAACCACATTCTAAGCGGCCAGAGTTCTAACTTAGAAGTACGCGCTGCTTTTTACTCAGTTATTTAACACATTATTGAAAGAATTGAAAAACTTTCATTCGAGGAATTCAACTATTTTGATATGCACGAAGAATTTTCAATACCTATTCTAAGCTCTTAAGATAATACAACGTTGTAAATGCTCGTAGGTTGGTTTAGCGAAAAATCACGTTCGCCTCGACCGACCACACTTTTCTCGTCACGCATTCACCAGCTTATTCCCAAAGTCAAGTGTGCGTAAATAAGTTTCACTTCAAAAATGTTGTTCATTACAAACTAGCGGGCCCGGCAGACATTGTCCCGCCCTGATTATAAAAAAATCCTTGACATATTATATACCAAAACGTTCCTCATGAATCACTTTATCCACTGGTGAAAACCGCTTGAAAATCCGTTCAGTAGTTTTTGAGTTTATCGCGAATAGACAGACAGACAGACGCGGTAGGGGACTTTGTTTTATACTATGTAATGAAACATAAATTATTCCTAACCAATGCATCGTCCGGATGCAGCGTTGAATTAATGTAAACGGAGTAGACGAGACAACTAAAATAATATCATGTTGATGCCAACTTCGGAAAATGATGGGCATGATTCATTTGAAAACTTGAAAGATGAATATTCTTATTTTAATAATATTGTAATACTTACACGCTCCTGCAACGTGTATCTTTTTCATCCAAGGATAAATCACCCTATCTGTGTTATCCGAACATATTGAGGAGTCATCGTCTTCCATCGGAGGACTATCGAGGAGGAGTCTTTCGTCATCCATTTCGGAGACAGGCGAGCCCTCTCGCCCTAAAGCGTGTAGTTTCCGACCAGCCGGAGCGGCCTCTTCTATGTGCCTTTCTAATCGCAAACCGAGTTCAGCTAATCCTGGTGCCACTTCTGTGCTATGGGTTGGAACGTACCCGTGGTCGGCGTCTGAAGGATGCGACGGCTCTGGCGGTCGAGGCGGTGGAGCCACAGGTGGATGTTGAGGTAACGGGTGGTAGTAACCCCCGTACCCATACCCCGTTCCGATTTGTACCGGTGCGTACTGGTGCTGATAACCATATTGCAAGTGCTGATGTTGGTAGTACTCTCCTGGTGGTATGTAGTCAGCCTGGCTGTATTCTTCCGATGGCGGGAATTTCGGGTCCGGCTGCGGTTGATACCCACCGTTCATGAGGAAGGAACTCATGGTGGGCGTGGCTGAATGCGAGCATCACCTCAGACTCATGCTTGTTAATATGGCCGCCATTTATAATCCCGATAATTATAGTTTTTTTATATTTTTATTGTCTCTAATTTACAATGATGATAACCACAACATAAGAATTAAGGTTTAGCGGTAGAATTTTAACTAATAATTAAATTAGTTGACATATTATTTCAATGCTAAATAATGATGGAATCGAATCAGAATAACGTAATTTTATGATTATTATAAGTTATATTTATTATCAACGTAATTATGGAATGGGTATTTAAAGGTATTGCATGATCACACAGAAATATTGCCAAAAAAAGAAAGATAAACATTAGTTTATTTGATAAATTTCGTAGGAATAACCTTTTGTTTAATAATTTGTTCTCTTTTATTAATAACAAGATATTGATATTGAAAATAGTTAGAAGTAAATACGTAGTTAGTCCGATATTTTAAGCGACTCACGTCTCCCGTTTCCTTTTTATTATGTTGTGATTATCACTTTACTTCTATAGATATCACGTTCCTCACTTCAGTCCACTGGGAATTATTGTAATCACTACACTTAAAAAGTTAATTTCTTAATTTTATTAAACATCAATAATTTTATTGGTGAAACATTATTGCGAAGTCATTTGATTTATCACTTTTTGATAATAAACAATGGAACCAAAGGCGCGTTATCCTGCAACGACATTTTGAGACAATATACACTGCCCAACACGCCAGCGCACTCTGTCACTTTAAGAACTCCTATACATGTTCATCAATTTTTACATACCACCTTCCATTTTTAAGGCGGAGCTGTTTGCCGACAATCTCATTAAAAATTTTACTTACAAACTACAACCTTAATACTATTAACTAAAAGACCAAATTTACTTACACTTATATCAGAAAGCGACAATTGCAAAAGCGATCATCTCTTTTCCACGCCTTAATAATTCCATGTGTGTGACCGAAACAGCTTTTTAAATAATCTTCAACGGACCAGCTCTTGTATGTTGCTATCTCTTTTTAGCATTAGAGGTTTTACGTTCGAGGGGATGAGAGGTAAGCTTAGTGTAAGCTCGCTGCGTGGCTTAAGAAGCTGCTAAGTAATAACGGATAGCGTATATGGCTTCAGTTCTAAACGACACGGGTGCTTTAAATATTTAATATGCAATTTCCTTTATCAAAATAATAATATATTTCATTATCGTAATGGACGACAAGTGATATATAATTAGGCATAAATTAATAGTTTATAGAACGACCATATCAGGGCATCATACGGTAATTTGCATAGAATATTAATCTTTTTGTAAAAATCTTACTATTATCTAAGCCTTTTTCCCACTCACTGTATTAAAAGGCGTGATAAAATTCGCTTTGTTTAATATTTTCTATTTATTAATTAAAAAATGCATTTTTTGAAGCAGTTATGAAATTAGATAGGTATATTTATATGCTCTATTACAAGAAACATTTGTAGCTTCAGTCTAAGAAATCGGTAAACTATGATTTTTATAAAATTTGGTTACTAAGATATCACTTAAAAATTATGATAACTTTGTACTACGTACGTCCTTTACTATATTTATTTACATATCTTTGCGGATTAAAGTTAAACTTATATATCTTAAGAGCAAGCTCATGTCTGTAATTTGGTTCATGTTGGGACCTACATGTCTCAAAAAACAGCATTGTAATTGATTCAATAGTTTACAAAATATTGCTCGTTTTAACACAAAGTTGTAATTACATTTTTTATGTACAGATAACAGCGTACCTACTAAATAATAATATGAGTTTAGGAAAGGATGTCATTTACAAAATTCCCCTTATATAGAACTAGCTTCAGTCCGCGACTTCGTCCGCGTGAAATAGTTACTTTAGGCTAACGCTAACACGCAGCGGAAGCTCTCAAAAGGAAAAAACACCCGATTTTGAAACATTCTACATTGGTGAGCCGCTCCATTTGATCTTATCGTGATATATAGTCTATAGTCCTCGATAAATGAGCTATCTCACACTGAAATAATTTTTCAAATCGGACCAGTAGTTCCTGAGATTAGCTTGTTCAACCACACAAACAAACAAACCCTTCAGCTCTATAATATTAGTATAGATATAAAAAAAGTGATATATTAAAAAAATTATACACACAAAAGCAAAAATTACTGGTAGAAATCTGTGCATAGATTTTGTTTAAGAGAGGACACACTGGTGTAAAATAAGTCTACATATTATTCTTATAACTGAATAGTTTGCACAACTAAATAAATAAATAAATAAAATAAAAATAAACTTTTCCAAATATGTCTCATTATTTCAATTACTTTATAATTCAAACCAGAACTTTGTGTTTAATCTTCTAAGTCTAGACGCTTAATAAAAAGTTTTTATTAAAAACATTGTCAACGTCGACTATGTTTCTTTGCTTAAAAATTTCATTTTATTTTATTTCATATTTTATTAAACCTTACAATAAACGTACGAGTATATAGGTATATTGTAATTACTCGAAACAGGATGTTGGCAATTACGTAATTAGTGTAACAATCTTACTATATTCCTTTGTTAAACAACTAACCACAAACCCAGAAAAAAATAATGAATCTAAAAAGAATACATATTTATTCAAAATCATAAACAAGATAAACATGACACTACCGTGTAATCTCCATGACAACTTCACTGTGACCCGTCCCAGCTAACTAACCAATAAAACAAAAGGTACAAGTCACGCAGCCTTATCATACGGAATAAGCCGATAATACCACACTCCGAGTGCCCGACAAGAGTACCGACAAATAAACAAAAATGTCCAAGGATTTTATTGAATTAGGAGCACACAATAGTATGATAGCGGTCATCCGAGATTCCGCTGAATCATGCCGTACCGTCAGCAGCGGCTTCCAACCGCTGCGGTTACAAAAGGTGGTAACAGTCGATCAATGAATGTTTGATCAATAAATAGACGTGTATCTTTTGGTATCTGAACGGATGAACGATACGAACAGATGGGGTATTTCTCATCTGGTAACGCTTTAAAGACTGCTCCCAAACAAACAGCTTATGATTAAGCATTAAATATATATACATTATACATGATATATCTTTCATTTATTGAGAAAAATGTTTTACGTTTCTTCCACAGTAGCGCGAATTACCGAGCGAAATTTTCTGTCTTTCGTTTATTTAGGTGGTGCCATGCATGCGGATGCGTTGTGATGCGTAGTATTGTGCTATATTTCGGATTTACATTTTATTTGTTCAAATCAGGCTGCAGAAGTAGTCTTGGAAACTATAGACCTATTTCTGTACTTCCGTCCTTAAGTAAAATTTTTGAAAAGATTATGCTCAACCAATTAGTAGACTATTTCAATATGCAAAAGTTTCTGGATGGTCGACAGTTTGGTTTCACGAAATTGAAATCCACTACTGACGCGGGTGCAACACTTATATGTTATATATTGAGGGCCTTGGAGGATTCGCATGATGCAATTGGTATGTTCTACGATCTGTCTAAGGCCTTTGATTGCGTTGTCCATAGTACGCTTATTCTAAAATTAAAACATTATGGTATTTGTGGATCTTCTTTCGACCTTCTAGACTCTTATTTAAAAGATCGTTGTCAGAAAGTTAGCATACAAGGGGTAACCTCTGCAGGATCCTTTGCGCGAATTGGTGTCCCACAGGGCTCTATTCTAGGACCGTTCTTGTTCTTAATATACATAAATTATCTGCCGCTAATGGTCAATAACTGTGCTGACATGGTGCTTTTTGCAGACGATACTTCAATGATATTTAAAGTAAAAAGGACAGATTCAGAGGTTGGGCACGTAAATAATACTTTAAACGAAATTTCTCATTGGTTTGCATTAAATAACTTAGTACTTAATACAGGTAAAACAAAATGTATGAGATTTATTTTACCTAACGTGCCACAGGTTGATAGTAGCATCAAGATCGAAGGGAATTTTGTAGGGTTAGTTGATAATACTGTATTTTTGGGTATCACACTAGATTCAAAATTACAATGGGGTCCTCAAATTAAACAATTGGCAAGCAAATTAAGTTCTGCTGCAATTGCAGTACGTAAGATTCGCCAGCTAACTGATATTGCCACTGCTAGGTTAGTCTACTTCGCCTACTTTCATAGCCTAATGTCTTATGGCATTCTGTTGTGGGGGACAGCAGCTGAGGTAGACACCATATTTTTATTACAAAAACGAGCAGTTCGAGCAATCTACAATATGAGACCTCGCGAATCCTTAAAGACCAAGTTCAAGGAGTACGGTATCTTAACTCTGCCCTCCCAATACATTCTAGACAATTTAATGTATGTCCGTAAGAACCTAGAAAAGCTAGATTTCGTAAAATACCGGCACAATCTAAATACTAGAAACTGTGGCAAACTGGTTGTCCCACGTTTTAGACTTAGTAAAACCAGGTACAGTTTTTTGGGAAATAGTGTTAGATTTTACAACAAAGCCCCAAAGGATATTACCGATTTGCCGGATTGTGAATTTAAGCGCCATGTCAAGCGGGTTTCGGTGTCAAAAGGCTATTATAGAGTGGATCAATATGTGAACGATGGTGATGTCTGGAATTGACTCATCTCTGTGCATCCATTAAAAACGTTTGTGAAATTTACTATTATATAGAATATATTATTATTCTAAATATTATATATATTTGTTAAAAAGATAAACCAGATCGAGTTTCTTGCCGGTTCTTCTCGATGACTGGGTTGTTTTCCGAACCGGTGGTAGTTTTGACGTTCATAAGTGCCTTCTTAGGGCGTAAATTGAATAAAGTGTTTTTGAATTTGAATTTGACATGATATATCGTTGAAGAAAGTATATACCACGCAAAAAGGTTATATTTCAGTCAAAGAGACCTATGACTTACCTATATGAGACACTCTTTTGTAGACAAAAAATGATTAGCAGCATAAAGTTTGTAAAAACTATTTTAATAAATGGGTACTTGTATCTTGTTTCCTCTTTACATAAAATACCAAATGAATACATTTTTATAGATTATTGCAAACCTTACACATAGCTAAGATATTGTAGTTAATATTATTGCAATTGAGATGTAAGTGGGTAAAATTTATCAGGTCATTTCGATCGGAATTACGCACTTTACTTTTTTCTTTGTTAACTAGATTTATATTAAACAATCTCATACATCCGGCACACGTTGTGAAAACGCCTCTGGTTACTAGAACCTCATGCCTGTAATATCGAATTCTCCAAATAAATTATGAAAGGACATTAGGAAGACCTAATCTCGTCGCTGTCGTGTAATCACATGTACCTGTATATTATTAAAGGATATTATTTTGAAAAGTTAATTTGTAAAATGCTATAAATACATTATTGTAATTTCCATTCTCATTCAATGAAGACATTTCTAACTGGACGAAACTTTGTTCAGAAACTCACTCTCTCTTCCTATTGTATTTTTTCCTTGTGACGCTAACTGCCTGCCAGCTCGTTTTACCCAGCGCAAACTTAATCCAAGTTTAATGAACAATACGACAGGCCCTTAATCAAACTTTTGGATTTCCTAACTTCGTTGCTATAGCATTTAACACTTTATAAAACAGTATTCTTGAGTTCAAACTGTACTGTACGTGTTGTGTCAATTACAATGTTTCGGTTATCGCCTTCTCAGCTGGAGAAAAACCTATTTAGCTGACTTGATCGAATTATTTGTTTCTTGTTTTACTTTTAGTTACTCAGATGTCGTCGAAAGCTACTTATTTGAATATTATATAGGGATATAATAAATTTACTCATAAATACCCTTTCTATGTTATTTTCTATAAGACTTTAGAATATGTAGTGCGTTTAATTCTATTTTTACTTATAACTACCATACAAAAAACACAATTTTAAATTTCGCAGTAAGCCCAGGCGTGCGTTGTGGGAAGGGGATCGTCGAGCCAATTTTCTGTAATGGCGGGTTGCGTTTCCTACTCGTATCTTTGTTGCGTCAAGTGCCGACGTTTTTTTACGGTTTCGCCCCTCCCATGGTGAGGGCTGGGTAGGATTCAAAAATTTATGAGATACATTATATTACACGCATGCATGCCTACATGGTTATATTTTTAGGGCCAAACTGTTTTTTAAAAATTTCACTGTAAAAAAGTTTTTTTTAAATAAAGAATAAGATAAAAAATTACGCACACAAATTGTGGTAATTATTTGACATATAACTACAGAGCTGACTGATTTTACTCTATTCAATGGTTACTTTGTAACGAACCGATCCAAAAAGAATATAAAATTACGGGTCGTATTTCAAATTGTCTATTGAAACAAAAAAAATACATGCATGAGAACTAATTACTATAAAAACATTAAATACCAACAAAAAGTCAAGTACCTTATAACCAAAATATTTACGAGGTATAATTCATATAAATCATTGTAAAGATTCCATTGTATATAGGAAAATGTACAGCGAAAACAAAGTTCTCAAAGCAAAAGCAAGTTTCAGACGCCAGTACATCATCGTACGTCAGAGGTTTGACAGGCAACACCGCCACTGTGCCCTTCATGTTTCAAACATACCTCCCTATACAACATAACCATCTAGACATATTTTACTAATGATTTACTGATATAATGAAATCATAACGAACATTGGTTAGTAGTAAATTTTAAGTTCTGAAAACATTCTTGCTTGTTATCAATATTATAGATTCCTGTGTTTCGTTACTTGAATAGGAATTAAATAAACTTAAGCGATTTGTGATTTATTAAATTGAATCAGTTCCCATCAGTACGTTTGGTCGACGCTTTCCTGAAGAGAAAATCTACGCAACAAAATTAAGCTGAAAACAAGATGTTTGCGATTTTTACACCTTATTATAAATACAGAATATTTGCATACATTTTCATATAACAGGCACATAAGAACCTAAATACAGGGTACTCCCAAGAATATAGTTATACATTAAGATTATATTTTGCCATTTTATGTGTATTATTCGTTTCACAAAAACGTCAAATGTTACCAGTGCCGAGGGGAAACGTTTGGTATTCTTGAGCTATTTTCTCCAAAAGTCTCACATTCGAGACTTTCTCAATTTATTTTGAACCTTATTTTATATACTTAAGATTGCGTGTTGCTTGATATTATTGCGGTTGTTAATACTATTTCCAGCTGAGTGAACAAGTCTTTCATTAATCAGCGAGCAGTCGCGACAGTGCAACAGCGCTGGCGTCGCGTCGCGGGTCGCGGCTCAGGTTTTTTTTCCTATTTCACCCTTAGATTGGATATTGGACATGATTTCCTGGGAAGGTCGGCAATGTACGAAAACTGGGTGGTCGTTATAGTAAATAGAAAATATTTAATGTTCTAATCAAATCAATGAGGAATAGCCGCCTCTGCCATAATTTTTCACTCATTCTCATACGAAATAATGTCACTAGGTACACTGAATACACTTTTACATTACTATACAAAACACAATGACAATATATTTTATCATATTGCGATAACTCTATATAAAATAGTTATGACATTTTTTTTTTAAATTGATTGTTGCGTCTTCTGGTATTTATACCCTTGATTGTGGAATCAGAAGTTCTCCCTTCTATTACAATATATATTTCGTAGCTGATATTTTAAAATAAACTATATTAAACATTATTCAGTATTATACTTAAAATCTACCATATTCAACGAAATCAATATATACCTCATAAAAAGATAGTAAGGTAAGCACTACATAGTTAGTTTTCTGAACGCATTTGCATTTTTTACATTATTATAATATGTTTATTTTTATATTGACGTTAACATATTTCAATATCTTTCTGAATCAGCCTTATTCTGTATTTGTATACCTTATACCACGATTTGTAATTATAAACCGAGAGACAAACAGAACAAAAAAACGAAAACGAAGCGATAAAGTGTATCCATTTATCCCTCCTTTTTATCTGAGAGCAGAACCGATTTGCATTTCAATGCATAAATTTAGCTGTGTGTCCCCTTTCACGTCCTGATGCTCGGTATCTCTAAATAAATATTACTTCTAACCCCACTCTTAGTCTCTCCACACTCGATTCGTGAATTATCCCTCAGCGAGTGAGGAGGTTCGCGAATAGGGGATTTCTTTTGTTACTCTTTTTTAAATTTAACAAACACGATCGAAGCGTTGGAGCTTTAATGTAACGGAACAAAATGTAGCAGACATTTTAGTTTTATGAAGATAACTTGTTACGACAATGAATGAAAAAGTTCAATATATGTTAGGTACTGAGAAATAATGAAATGAAATATTTTTTGTTACTTTAAAACAAAATATATATATATGACAATTAAAAAAAATATATATGCGTCGTAAAAACACACCTGTATCTACCTGTTTTATTTTGGTTTTGTTCAGCGTAAACCTTAATAAAATATACGGAATTATAAGCACTAAATGAAAATAATAACACTTTTCTTTCATGATTTAGATATATAATATAGGAAGACTAAATATCATATAATTTTTACATATATATTCAAACTACAAGATTACATAAAACTGAATTAAATTATTTGATATTTAGATCTTAGCATATTCATAATTTAGAAAAATAATGTTGTCTAGAATTATATGATGTTAATCCACCATTCAATGCACAGAATAGCGGACACAGTTTTATTGGAAAAATAATTATAAAAACATATTTTTAAAAGATAAAATTAAAATAATATCAGAGAATAATCACGCATGTAAATATAATAAGCTTGTAGCTGTTAATTTTTATTTTTTTATTATTTTCATAACGTCGACATCCTTATTGTATGAATTAGTTATTTATATTATGGAATTCAAACTGAAGCTAGTGACGAACGATTGAGTTGTGACCGAATAATCTCAGCCAAAACCTAACTAGAGAGACGTGATCACCTCTCCGATATATAACATACGAGTAGAACCCAAATAAGATTCGGTATACAAGACGATTCCGATGGTACCATTTTGGTGAAGAGCCCGAGTTCTTCGTATCGACAATTGGTAACCTGAGTGTTGCAGTTGTTATCTATACAATAATAAGAATGTAAATCTAACCTGTCTGTACTATTTCGATTTTCGTGAAAAAAATCGTTGCAGATGTCTAGAATACATTTCAATCATCTTTAGAAATGTCTGTCTGTCTGTCTATCTGTCTGTTTGTATGACAACGCATCACTGCTAAAGTACTGGGTTCACAATAACACCTCATATAAGAAAATCATAAAGCATATCCTCGGGAGTAATTTAGTCTTTGTTTCATTAAAATCGGTCCACTCTATCAAAAGTTATTGTAATTTTAATGGCGCCGCGACTTAAGTATGACAGTAAAGTAGATAAGCAAATGGATTAAATACGTTCAGATGACTTTATTAGTCATTGTTTTATACATCAGATGTCACTTGGACGAAGTCGCGGGCATACCTAGTAAAAAGTAAAAAGAAATACTGTAATCAGCTGATTTCGACCATTAAAACGTAACAAATTCGTAAATTATGTTACTATTACAATATCTGGTATCTTTTTAACTGATACATAATCTATTCCAATATTAAACGAGGATGTAGCCACAAATAATAAACGGCTATGTCTGGAGAGACCAACTCTCAAATGCAACTACCAGAACACAAGTTAAATTGAAAAATAACCGACCTTTTTCAAAATTTTTGATAAATTATTACTTCTTGTTGAAATGCAAGATTGAAATATTTTACAGATGTTTGTAATAGAAAATCTTCTCAGCATCGCAAGTGAATTTCACACACACTATGTACTTGAAAAAATTACTGCAAAATTGTTTTTATGATAACAAACTGACTAAAATTAAAAACGGCCATAATTTCATTGATACATACACCCGTATGGTTCAAGAAATTTATGTTTAAATTGTGCAGTAGTTTAAGAATTATGTATTGTAATATTTATATCAAATCTGCTACAAAAAGTCTATTGGCAAATATCTCGTTCCGATCAATCATTATTAACAGTAGTACCATTATTCTTAAATAAACTTCAATTTCACGCGTCCAACACATTCTACTTTCTAATACAGACAAACGGTGTGATCGATTGACCGGAAAATCGTACCGAATCACCGTAAATATTTTGACACAATCCGAGCATCGTATGACGAGACAATCGCTTTCCAATACCGAGTTTCATTTGGAGGGGAAATGATCAAAAACTTTATACTGTTCAGACGTTTGATGGATCGCTCTCGAGGGTGTTCCAAGCTACACGGTAGCCGATATGACGTTCGTAACAATGTCCTTGTTACGGAGTTCCAATTTGGAAGTAATAAAGAAGTATTGAGTTAGAACTTTGTCATTTCTGTTTATATAAATCATTTTTTTTTTATTCAACATAATTGTACATCACATACGTACGTTGTTTGTTACGCTTTCAAATTTTGCATATATGTTGTCACGGGTACGGAAAAGGATATCGAGCGCCTATTACCCACAAAAATTGTACTGTTTCTCAGGAACAGGTCAAATCTATATAACACGAGCGAGGCAACGAACAAAACCTAGTGTGAAATATTCAGTGGTATTTTTGTATGCTTTTTGTATGTGTATACTTAATTCTTTTAGTTGCCTATATGTATCAATATAAATCTAAGCATTCTTGCTATCATATTGAATAGTAAATTAAATGATGAATTTAAAAATGACTTATTATGAAATGATAATTATAGGTAATTTTAATACAAAGTTATGAAAGTTTCAAGAGACCACGATATTTATGAGCAATATGCGTTCAACGATGTGTGTTTTTTACCGTTGAGAAGTGGGGCAAGCGGTGTGGCCCTCATACGCAGGAGAGAATAAGTAAACAAACAGTTAACATGAAAGAAAAAAAAATGTTATAAGCAAAATGTATTTATTTGCTTTCAATTTGTTTATACATACTTTATCCTCCGCGCACGAATTGCATTGTTTAAGTAATAAACAAAGTCGTGGTTATCAGCTTGTTTTTATCATAAATATATATTAATAATTATATCTGAATATTACAACAATCATTAATAACAATTTATTATTTTAGACGACAGTATTCTTAGAAATGATTCACAAACGCATATAACTTCTAAGCTTGGTTGCATCGGATTCCTATCCGCAAAAAGCATCGTTACTCCGCACCGCCCGCACCACTCGCCTCTAAAACATCGTGGTACAGAATGACTAATGATCCCACGAAGACATTTCGAAAACTATCTTTTCCCTACAACTGTGTATAATTAAAGCCATCGCGTAAATTAATTTAGCAAAGAAAGCTTTTACTGCAGATGCGTATAGGAGAATGTATTATTTTACTGATTATCTGTCTGTATTTATTTTTTCTTTACAGGTGAAAAAATATTATATAGAGAATGCCACGTCGCCTCTGAAGGATAGAAAATACATGGAATTTTTTAAATTGTAATTTGTGGTTGCCTGAAAATGAAATACTACAACGTAATTATGATAGAACGTAACTTTTGATTAAGCTTCTAATCAACATAAATTGTGTCTTATCAAAATTACATAACCTTCTTTACAGTAAATAAACTTATGATTAAATCGGTGTCAAAACAATTACCTTCTTATTACATATTTCGCAAAAACGAAGTAATAGCATAAATAGTTAAATATTAACCAAATTATTGTGTCAATTATCATATTCATTTTTCGCTATAGAGTTACTTGTTTTAGTATTACGTATATAGAAGCGGTGTTGCCGTTGCATCGCTAGGGCTTACTCATGGCTGATACATAGTTTATTAATAAACCACATTTACTTACGTATTTCGAGAGTAGTCTATAGAGAAGCGTGTACGTTTTAGCTTATATAATGGCAAGTACAGAATCCAAACTCGCTATTTTTTAAAAGCCATGTTAAATTTTTACTAGCGCTATTAAATCTTTACTATGACTTTGTTCTTGCGAAAAATGTAATTATGGAGCTAAACGAGTCACCTTCAAGAAATGTATAAGCCGGTTAAGTAAATTTAATAAGTAATCCTTTTGTTTTATACGGATATTCTTCGATATATTAAAATAAAAAAAACGAACAAAGGATTCTAGCTACCTAGGTATCTAACTCGATCCTTTGCACCGGAGTTGAAAATAGTTGGAAAACCATTAATATCTGTCGGTACGGTTCCTTGTTAAATGCATACAATACTTGAAGCCTTTAAAAGAGTCACAATAGAGTCTTGGCTAAATTAAAAGTTTTTCGATACAGCCGCGAGCGCGACATTGCACGGAACTGGAGGACGGGTAATTATTGTTTGGCAGATATACTGTCAGCATAAAAATATATTACAACATAATATTTGAAATGTTATATTTGTACTATTACATACTAGAACTAGCCAACTGGTAAAAATTAACTTACTAGATTAAACGAAATGTTTATCTAAATGAAATCCCATCAGAAACATAAATGTGAAATGAGAGCCAATTCAATATTACGATATAATATGCCTTGCTTGTTGACTTCAACGACAAAAGAATTGAGATCTAAATGGGTGCCAAGTTCAATGGTCATTTCTGAAATTTATTTATAACTAGGGCCCCCCCCCATTTCCCCCCCCCCCCCCCTTGGAATTTCTAAATCCTTCTTACTACCTCTCTCGCAAAGGAATATTCCTCCTATTTCAAGTCCACGCCAGCCAAAATCGTGATAGTCAATAAAATAAATCTCTTATATCATACAATACAATATGTTATAACAACTTAAAATGTCATTTCTATTTATAGCAAATAAATGGGACGTATGTATATTTGAAATGTATATTTTGGAAAACCGGAGTTAATTTTTATTCAAACGTTAATTATACAATTTTGATTAAATTTGATATTCTAAAATTGTACATATTCTTTAAATGTGTTATATTGTGATTGAAAGATATAAAAAAACTGCAGTCTATGGTAAAATTATTGTTAAAATATTTTTAGGTAGTTACACAAATGAATGTAGTTTTGTCCGGCCCGGCTAGTCAAAGCTGAGAATTAAAAGAGCATTGGCATCTGTGGTAACACTGTCACACAATATCAGGTAAGATTTTGAAAAAAGGTTGAACCTATAAACTAAAAAAGTAAATAGGCAGTCACATATCTTAACTAATATTACAAATGCGAAGGTTAATATGTTTGTTACGTTTTCACGCCTTAATTACTCAATCGACATGAAATGTTGCATACACGTTGTCACGGGTATAGAAAAAGATGTAAGAAACCTTTCATCTAATAACCCCCCCCCTAAAAGTGCCGTACCGTACCCCTCCCCCCGCCCCCCCCCCCCCCCCCCCCCCCCCCCCCCCCCCCCCCCCCCCCCCCCCCCCCCCCCCCCCCCCCCAGAGTGAGTCAAATCTATATAAAGGCAGGTGAAGCCATGAGCAAAGGCTGATTATATAATACACCAATTCAATACGGAAACATTACTGTTACCATCAAAACTTATTTAATTAATTTACAAAATTTCAATTTTCCTATAAATAATATTAACGGTGATTATGCGGATCGTACAATGTTGGTACGTCAACTGACACACAGGTCTGTAAAGACACATTTAAGCGGAAAAAAATCAAAATTAATGATATCGGTGGCAGCCAGTAGGGCACATGGTTGAATGCTCTTTTTCATAGTCCTATTACGCGTTGGTACGTTTTGTCATTTCCTCACTACCTACGATTTTGTACATTCTTTATTATTAATTGCAATAAAAATAAATGTAATAAGAAATTTCCAATACCTTAAAGCTAAATATTAAACAAATACAATAAAAATCCTAACATGCATTATAAATATAGTCTTTGTAAATAGATATTTTATAAATAAACTAGCTGAATATAATAAAATCCTAGACAAATTATATTCCTTCCTCATGAATCAGTTCATCCACTGGTGAAAACCGCATGAACATCCGTTCAGTTGTTTTTGAGTTTATCGCGAACAGACAAACAGACAGACGTGGTAGGGGACTTTGTAATGTAATGATTGTAATGTACAATGTAATGATTTAAAATTTTTGGCTGTAGCCGAATGTTCAAGTTAGTATTAATCATTGAAGTACTTTATAGTCGAAATAATTTAGCCGTAATTCTGTTATGTAGTCGTGTCCATTAAGCTGTGAGCTGTGTGTTAGAGTGTTTATACCCAAATGACTTGCTACCACCATCACATAGTATGTTATATATAATATTTAATAAAGCTAGAGTGGAATTTCAAATGGGAACTGGTATGTGGTTAAGTAAAGTGAATCTAAAAGAGACAATAGATGACAAGTTAAACAAATTCATATAATTATTTTATTATATAACTAGCGGACCCGACAGACGTTGTCCCCCCCTGATTATGAAAAAATCCTTGACAAATTATATACTAAAATGTGCCTCATTAATCACCGGTGAAAACCGCATGAAAATCTGTTCGGTAGTTTTTGAGTTTATCGCGAACAGACAGACAGATAGACGCGGTGGGGGACTTTGTTTTATACTATGTAATTGTAATTATTATATAATAGATATAATCGACTTAAAAAAAATCTAAAAATATTCACCAGGACGTCCTTGCCCACCACTAGTATTGGCTTGTCATAAACTTACCATTATCTCAATCAATATACATTTTATATTCGATTTTGAGAAGTTCCCTGTCGTATCTTCGGAATTCAGTGTACAATGCTAACGTAATGGAACACCCTTGAAAATGTCGCTTATCTTATAAAAAAAAGTAATTTTCCAAATCAGTTAATAAACGACGAAATTCAGAGGTAATAATCATTTAAAAGTACAACCTAATTAAAAACCTCGACCTTTTTCTAGTCAGTTAAAAATATATTGATCGCATAGTCTGTAAGTTGTAATACCTAAATAAGTAACAGATCGAAGTTTTTGGCGGGACCTTGGAACGCCATGTATTGGTTTTTATATTTTATCCATAATCTTGTGTTATTTGGCTCTATATTGAGTAAAATTGGTGGTGTTTCATGTAATATAGTTTGTTTATTGTGCACAAGTGAAGTGGATCGGAGATAATACCACGGAGCATGGACTCTGACTTGCCACAAAAACTCCCAGGAAAGTTCTAACAAGGTGGCCATCATCTTGTTAGTTCATTGAAATTATATCAAGAAACTCGTAATACCGTTACTCACTTGACAATGGCAGTAACAGTCTACTAGAAGACTGGTTGCCAATAATAAAATAGAAGAAGTAACAGGTCATAAAATAAGTAATATGTATGAAAGTATAATAAGTGTAAGTCATAGAAGATAAGTATAGAGGTAATGTGTAAGTGTATTTTTAGCAATATTGCGTAATTTAAACATTTATAAAATGTAATGCGGGTTATGTATCTTGCTTTTTTTAACAGGCAAATAATAGGAATCGCGATTATGTTATAAAAGTAACTAAAGTCCCTGACTATTGGGTTCAGGTTCGATTACTATGTCACTAGCCGATTTTACAAGTAAAATAATATATTTGCAATATTGAAGACATTTATTCTTACACTGTTTTTTCCAAGAATGACATAGAATGTTCTTTACTTGTTTTTTTTATAAATTTTAATTAGACAAATCAAAGAGGTTTTTACACTGACCATAAATGATGTAACGATGATTTCGATAAAAAAATCCATCACAAGGTGATATACACGGCACAGTGGATTTCTTTTAGCTGTGTTTTGCAATCTTCCAATATGTATCTAGCTGCCTGGATTTGCAGGTCGGCATGACAACGATTGCACTATAATTACTATCAGGCACAGTGTCGCAACTTCGACAAGAGTGTACGGAAGTGTTTCATTAATTTTAATTAAGTTTTATTACTGAAGTGATTTCTCGGATTTAGAAATCGCCAATACGTTATGGGCTGACATGGTGATTACGCCCACACCTTTCTTCGAGAAGAGGTTTATAGTCCTGCAGTGGGTCTCTTACAGGTGGGTGATTATGAGTTGTTGAATTAATCATTGTAAAATTAATCACGCTTCTTACATCTAAAACAGTAATAATGCAACATAACGATAGTCATATTAATAAATATTAAGGCATTCGTTATTTCGTCATTAGAATAAACACAATTGAAATGACATTTGGAAAGAATTATACGTAAATATCAAACACCGGTGTCTGAATTAAGGATCACAGTAAAGTTGCCCCAAATCTAAAGTTCTGAATGGCACCTTGATTGACTTATCATTCGGATCAGTTACCGCAAGTTTCACGCGGGGGCGCTTCCTCCGCTTCATCAGCTGATAACATCTTTAACTGACGAAGTGACGTGCTTCTATATCATTGCTTTTTTATTATCGTTATACGGCAAAATGAAAGCTCGAGGGTAAGTAAAATCAACAACGGCGACCATCGGATATATCCACATTACATCGCCAGTCACCGCTGTTGTATCAAACTAAACAGTATTAAACCTCCAGATTTACAGATCTCTTAGTTACTGGATATTTATTAACTACTTCTGAAACGGGATAAACCAAAAGAGAGTCACTATGCTTTATCACCAGCTCAGTTGATATAATAATCTGTAGGTAGTAGAGCCACGCTGAAGCTATTACTGGTTTCAGCATGAATGGGTCGGCTCGCCCGGGGTAGTACCACCCTCTCGCAGAAAAACGACGTGAAGTGACAGTGCTTGCATTATTGCGTTTCGTTCGGTCAGTGAGAGCGCTGGATAACCCACCTCTCCTCCCCCTCGCCCCTTTCTCAGTCCCCCTCCCCCAAACACAAAGCGGCAACGCACTTGCGACTCTTCTGGTGTTGCAAGTGTCTATGAACGGTGGTGATCACTTAACATTAGGTTATGCACCTTTGCGTTTGTCTCTTATGATATAAAAAAATAATAATAGCGTGTTTGGAGACCGCGTCAAACGACATAATTTCGAATCCTTTCAACTGAGCCGTAGCTTTCGTTGAAGGAAAACATCGTAAGGAAACCATAGCATTGTGGTTGGGCTTTTTCTAAGTCAGTCTATGTCTATTTTCTATGTCTCCGGTAGTCGCCATTGTTTTTGGATTGTACTGTGTTTACCATCAGGCACAGTACAGTCATTTTGCCGAGCTACGATAAAAAAAAAAAAAAAGTCTAGCTACCCACGTTTAGTTGAAAATTTACCGCCAAGCATCTATTGATGTGTTCCAGCAGCTGCACTTGAGAGCCAGTCCCCACTAGGTTTAGCGTTTACCATCTTAGACCACCACCACTTAGATTATGGTCATACACTAGAAACCTGTAAGGTATCAAGAAAACACGTTTATGTTGGTCGCGACCTACTCCGGTATTAATAATTACCAATGCGATTGTATATACGGCGGTTGAAAACAGTTATGAAATGTAATTGATTTCTTGTGCAATCATGTAGATGATAACGTGAAACATGTATTAAATGGGCATAATGCTGTTAACTCTATAACATGTACAGGATTATTTGAAAGTAGACACGGAAAGTAGAGGTGAATCTTTAGTGTTGCAAGAATTAATTACAAGGATCTATACGATAACAAAGCGTCGAATTATATATTCTAACTAGCTGACCCGTGCAACTTCGTCTGCACCAAATCGGTTATCACTGGTGTGAATTGTATTTTTAAACGCGAAAAATTTTAATAAACCTAAAACCTTATTGGAGCCACACCTACGGTTTCCAATTGTGAATCCAAACTATCAAGGGACTCACTCAAACATATACTCAGATGGTATGTGAGAAATAAGCCTACAACCCGTTCGTAACATCATCTACTGGGTTCAATAAGAAATAAAAACTAACCTACATATATTGGCGATAATGTGAAAAAAGCTATAGAGGTCTATGGACCCCCAGTTTCTAACGAAGTTCCTTACCTTTTTTTGTAGACGTTTACTATACACTCAGTAGAGTTTATATTATAAAATATCAAGTTGATGAGTTAAATTGTAAATTAAACGATAAAATATATTCATAAAATAAATAATGATAAATGAAACACTGAATAATATAACTTTTTTCAACTTGTATTAAAACTTTTTCACACTTCATTGTACTGAAGAAAAATATAAATATTAAAAAGATATGAGCACCACACGTCAAATGTCACTTGCCTGTAACTATTTGTCTAAGAGCTAGTAACGGTTTCGACAAATTTTCTATAAGACAGTTTTTTATATATCTTTTTTATGTTCTTCCGAACAGCGTGCGGGCTACCTGGCTGCCGGTAAACGTTGCGTTTATTACTGCATATCGCACCTTTACTGGCAAACATATTGATTTTTATATAATTTTTGAATGTTTTGTTTTTTACTAACTTTGAAACCCTACTAAAACATGAAATTATTATTGCCAGACATTTTTGTTATAGACAATAATGTGCCCGATGCTATTTTTTTTGTAAATAAAATAAGTATGTTCAAACCATATTAAGATAGCTGTAATTTTAATATCATTATTATTTTTTTTTTTAATGAAGGCTTAGTCGCCTGCGTGACTATATCGCCTAAATGGCATACAACTATATAACAATAAGAATGGCAATATACTTTACAATAGCTTATATTAATTTTGTACAATTCTTTAGCATCTTTCGAAATGGCGTCAGACAATAACGAATTGTACAAACCAGTGTGGAACGAACCAGAAGCATTAAGCCGAGATTTAACGCTTCGAATACATTCTGCCAGGATGTGGTGCACATCATCGATGAGCTCACAACTCTGGCAGAGTGGTGATGGTACTTTACACATCAGGTAGGCGAACTTTTTACATGGGATGTGTCCTGAGCGTAATCTCATTCCTGTGATTGCTTCCCGACGGCAAATCGTACTGTCATCAATCCATGGTGACCTAAGGGATGTGGCTGAATCGTTCTGTACCATATTCCTTTTGTTTTAGAACGCTCATCAAAGTATTCCTTCTAATGCGAGTTCCAAACAGCTATTTTTAAATACTGAGCATACATCCAAGTAAGTTCGTAAAATATTAATAGTAGCACCTTCGGAGGATCCTTCTCTAGATAAAAGATCAGCTATTTCATTCCCAGTTATACCTATATGAGAAGGGATCCATTGTAAAACAATTAATTACTTTGTTCTTTGCTTTGAAATCTAGTAATTGCTTCAAAATAGTGTAGGCTATCGGTATTCCTCGAAAAGTCGAGATACAGCGAGCTACATGTTGAAGAGCACTTTTTGAGTCGGATAAACTAACAATCTTAATGAACTCAGTTGATTGTGCAAATGATGAGGCCTCTGCAATTGCTATCAATTCAGTGTGTATAATTGAAATATTTTCATCAATTTGAAATTTCATGAAAGTTTTGGAATTTGACTCAAAAAGTGCGGCACCTAAATAATTACCAGCTTTAGATCCATCATTGTATATTTCAACAAAATTTTGATAATATTTATTTATATGTAATAATATTTATATATTGAAGACAAATATATTTACTATCTACATTTATTTTTAATATATTGTGCAAATCAATGTTATCGACCCAGGTGTGTAAACATTTCATGTTTTATACTTGTTTGAATTGGAGTATTTTTATATTCAGATAAAATAGTGGTCTTTTTCTTTTACGCCAATAGAGTGATTGGAAAGAAGTGGACAGTTCTTCTGATACACTAGTTAGTTCGTTTTTTTCGAATGACTTAAATTTAAATAGAATTTTGCCAACTGCATTGATATGTTTACCCCATTTTATGCATGATAAAGGTAGCGATATTTGTGGAAGCGCCTGTTATAGACGCATGTATTCAAGATGACGTCAGTCTCAAGTCATATGTCTACGTTTATCGTTGTTTTTCAGTGTTTACGGTGAAATCTCAATATCATAATGGTTAATAAACTGAAATATGTTCTTTGCAATGGAAAAAATAAAATGGTTTGAAATGAATTATTTTATTTATAAAGAATATCATCGGGCACATTATTGTCAATAACAAAATTATCTGGCAGTGATAAACTCATGTTTTTAATAGCATTAAAAAAATAACGGAAATTTTTTTTTCCTAAAATTATTTATAAAACCAAATTTTGACCTGTAAAGGGGTGATGCGCATTAAAAAACACAACGTTAACCGGTTACCAGGTATCCTCAATGCTGTTTGGAAGAGCATAATATATCTTCATATTAAAGAACCAGCTTTTCTAAAATTCTCGTTCTTTCAACGTTGCTGGCTCTTGTACTAAGGTGTCGCAAAAAAGTCTAGTTACATGAACTACAATTTTTTGTTTTTGCGTTATCCTGGAGAACCCCTTGCATTTTATGGGACAAAAAGTATCCTAAATGTAACCTTGTAATATTAGTTATTACTGTGTCAAGTTTCGTTAAAATCTGTTCGGTACTTTCAGC
>AP028429.1:6296170-6526111 GCA_036509395.1 Antheraea yamamai | reverse complement strand
AGCACTCTCAAGACTAGCGTCGTGCGCTTTAAAAAACAACAAATAACATTTTCACCGATCATCCCGATAAAAAATGACAGCGATTGACTTGTACTCTTCCGATCTTCCAAACAAAGCGTGCTCGCGCCTACAGCCACACAACCACAGATCACGCCGCCGTAGTCTAGCGGTCAATAGGGCTTCTGTACACTGGCTGCGACTACCTCTGCAAATTCTTAAGCCTAGGTCCGATGTTGTAAAAAACCTTTTACTATTTTGCCCTTATTTTTTCGTTTTGTTAGCCAATTAAGTAAACTCAAAATATATGCAAGCGCTCATGAGGAACATATGAAGATAGGTACATGAATCTTATCAACACATACACGTATGGATAGCTCTATATGCGATATTCCATGCATACAAGACCACAGCCCAAGCTGAGGCACGCCAGTGCGCCTTTCATATCGTTGCCATACGGCTGATTGTCATAGGCGTTCGCCCGTAATCCCGATGAAGCTGTAAATAAAGACCCTTCAGGCTAACACAGATAGTCAAGTCGAAAAAAACTAGGACGACATGACATCAGTGACTAAATTGTATACCTCTCGACTGTAATGCTATTGTTTTTAGACTGCACGGTACTCACAATCAGGTGTAGGCCGATAATTATATCGTACTTTTTTAAAATAATCTAAATGACCTAACTTTATAACGACCATTACACACACAGAGAAACCGGTTCTGAGCTTTACTATGTTCGTAACATTCATATACCCAACCCCATAGTAGATATTTCAACCGCAGTTAAGTCACTAATATGACTCGTGACAATCTGATATCCTAATTTTCAGTAGTATTTCGATCTAGTGCTATTTTTACATTATAATAAATTCTTATGAGCTATATATTAATTCAAGTTGACATAAAACTCTCTCTTCATGTAATGAGAAAAACCTTAGTTTTAGTTTTAAAGCCTATCCTATTCTATCTTTTTTTACATTTTGTTCAATAACTGATGAAGGATAAGACAACTGGGTCAAGAGAGGATCTTTATTTTTTTTAACAACATCAACACAGACTCGTTTGACTATTTGCCATTTTTAATGTCAAACAGACTTTATATATATCTATATCTGATTACATATATACATTATATTATTTATATACATATATCTCGGCAGCGGAATTCCACGATGTACCTATATGAAACAGAACAAACTGAGTAATAGAATGAGGAGGCATTTCTATGATATAAAAAATAGTTACTAATACGACATAGAAACGGTAGTTAGTAAATATAATGGCAACGGAATCGCGTGCTGTAAATAAACAGCTGAAATATTCACTGCAATACAAACCTATTACACGTAATGATGATGGCGTGGGAACTTTGTCATTCTGCGTCTGTCTTACTTGTACACGAGTTTTTGTACGTCGATTTGGTTATTTATCAGTTGAATCATTAAAGAGGCTACTTGGTTGTTTTAACATGCTGTACCTACATCTGTAATTAAATTTGAAAAAGTATATAGTAATTTATTTTGCTAATAGCGATACAAACAGACTCCATATAGTGTAGAAAATAATACACCTTTTGTCGTTCTAATTTATTTTAAAAAAAATCAAATGTCTCTTTAATCAAATTAGAGATAGCATAAGTGATACATGATATAATAAGTAACCCTGTAGAGATAAACGAAAAGAATATTAGTATATCCAATTACAAGTGTCTATATAAATAAAAATCAATTGCCGAATGTATGAACGCGCATCATTTCATAGCGGCTGCAACTATTTGGCTAGTGCTTTTTTTGTTATGTTTGCAATTGTCAGGATAAGGTTTGCATAAACAAAACCGTGCGGAGAAATGTAAAATTTAAGTTAAAAATTATCCTTTTATAAAGTGAATGAGTCGATAAGACAGAAGATAAAAAGGAGACCTTTAAAAATATAGACAAAATTGACATATTTACGTCTAACTGTTCAGTGGCCATTATATGTCACTACATTGTTATACTATAAAAGAAAGTTATGATTACCTTTTCTTCGTCAACCGACCCGTGCAAAGCCGAGGGCAGGGAGGCGCTAGTTTAATTTTAAAAAGCTCAACTATTTGATGAACAACTTAAAAACCAGAGAAAATTGACTAGAGTTAAATATTTTTATTTATTTTTCTATGTTACACAATAAAATAATTTAAAATTTGGTAGTGAGATAAATCCGGAACGTCTCAGGTAGGCTTTTGTCTATTGCGAATGTGAAATGGCCGTAGACGTCCGCAGATATAGCCATAAATCTTTAGGTCGGGACTCTTTGATTTATGTGAAAAATGACCGTAAATTAAAGGTTACTATGACGTGAAAAAGGTTAGTTAGTGGTTCCGATAGGTCAACGCTCACAAAACTTCTTACCCAACCTGTTATTAAATTTAGAGCGGCTTTGGAATTATTTCACATTCCCTCGAATACTTTTTTATATAATCTACTATAATATAAGCACTACATATAAGTAGGTGTATTATGTGAACAAAATATATACGCGATAGATAAACGACACACAATGATCTATGAGTCTTTTATGTTATTAAAAATATTAATTATACACTCTGTAACATATTAAAAAACGTATCAACATACGTCTACTAAATCATTACATTTTAATTGAAAATATTTAGATAATAAAAATTACTAAACAATTCCAGAAAGAATAAAGCACCAGTAGCATATTAATGTTATAAGAAAATATTTAAATACAATGCCATAAAATTCGAAAATATATTTGAAACTATCCAAATAACATTTTAATACTGTCAAGACAAAGAAATACGATGAGTCTATGTTGATATATATAAATAAATCATCTAAATGCTACTAAAACAATAATTTCACAGTTATAATAACTGTATTCATTGGCTGTCAATACATAGTCAGTTATGATTTACGCGCAGAGCCGCGCCACGGTAACACTTTCACTGAGGCTACAGCGTAGGACATAAATCAATGCGGAACCGGGCGACAACAGCGGCCCTTTGTGGCTATTTTATGGCATCAAAATAACACGGTAGTTTGGAAGATAAACTTGGTTAAGTCGTTTTTTCAGTGGTTTCCATTGATAATTACAACAACTGTACAAAAGAAAATAACTATTATTACCCACGTAGTAGTATATTAGGTATTTATATATATTTTGTAACAATTAAAATAATATACAATTAAAGCTTCGAATTCCAAGAGAATTACTTCTAAAATATAATTTTTTTATATAAGGATTTCGTCCTTTTCTATATATATCCACTGGGAAAATGTTTGCAAAATTTCACAATGATCTGTTTGTTAATTATGGCGTGAAAGCGTAACAAACAAACAAACTTTCAATCGCATTTATAATATTAGTTAGGATTCAACATTAGAGATTTTTTTTTAATTTTTTTTCTATACATGTTACATTATGCAATAAATTAATGCAATAAAACAATAAATAAAAAATAATGGTCATCAATTATATACATACCTATAAAGAAGTTGCTTAAAGACAAAAGTTAGTAAAATACAGAATTGTTTTTTGTATATATTGTAACTGGTGACCTGAGTACCTAGTAATGTGGCATCATGAATGTCAAAACAATTTAGTAACGTTATATACTCGTACAATCCACTATTTCGCACTCTAACATTTATAGGTCATCAAAGTGAAAGAAGATTCTTTATTCTCAAACTTTTTTTTGTTGCACTTAATATATTATATCTGTGATATTTTTTAATATAACATATTATTTATTATATCTTCTGTATACATATCTATTGGCATGATATTCCGCAAGTTACAACCATCTCCCCTCACCCAAACACAGGCCGGCAACGCACTTGCGACTGTCCTAGTGTTACTAGTGTTTATGGACGTCGGTAGTCACTTACCATCACATGACCCGCCTGTTTGTTTGTCTAATATAATATAAAAAAAAAACAAACCTCATATGGATAAAGATAACTTCACAAATAACCCATTATTTTGTAATAATATATAAAATATAAAAATGTTTACTGTAGGTTGCCCCTATAAAATAAATATGTAACATCTTTATGTGGACCTCTTTGAGATATACCTATAATTCTATAGAATTATTTCGATGTTTATTGTAAGGTACAGACAGCGTTAGCGTCGTGAGTGCCCGGAATAATATTTTTAGTACTAAATTACAACACATCGATTTTCCTCTGATTCTATAAATATAATATGTCTTATATACATATAAGAAATTCTATAAATGACATAGAGCTATGATTTATTAGATCTAGTTTAAAATTATATAAAATCTTGTTGCGTTGTATAAAATAATTCAAGGCATACAGCAGATAGACGCGGGTTATACTAACATTATTTTATACTATTTTTTAAGTCTGTTGTCCTGTTTCAAAGTCAAATAACAAAATAGTAGCCTCTGTTTGCTTCAGACAAATAAACGAACAAACATAATCCGACGCGTAAGCCGACACAAAGAACACAGCAAATCAATAAATCACTTTCGCTAAGGGTTACTCACACGGCGCCGGCCACTGTCCGCTACACATTGTCGGCAACGATTTTTACAGCAATTAGAGACACTTACCTGCCGCGCTCTGCGGTAATCCTATTAAAAGTTCGTGAAAAGAGACAGAGGTGCGGCGTGGGCGGTCGTGGATGTGAGACAGCGGATTTCTTCAGCGTACCCTAATTGTGTTACACTTGAATAGTTCGTCTATACATTGAGGTGTGATCTAGTTGCTTCCAAACCTGTCTCGTAATTTTTGAATAAATAGTTATTGATATCCCTTTTTTTATAAATTGTTGTTGTCACAGTAATAAACTTACTAATATATTGTTTTATATTTCCTTAACAAATTTTAACACTTCATTAATGTAGATTTGATATATCTTCAGGATCAGTGCATTATTTCTGAACGAAAGGTACTAGGTATGTCCCTTTTTGTAGCCTTGCGAACGTGAACGAAAAATTTCATAATGATCGACTGAGAGGTTAAAACTTAAAAGCGTAGCAAACAGACAAACAAACAAACACACTTTCGCAATTTATAATATTAGTCAGGACTAGTTAGGATCAGAATGATTCTGATGCATAGAATATATATATCATTCTTAATCATTTACTATAAACACAGCGTCTCTTCTAATGTCAGAATTCAGTAAAGTCTGGAAGGTATACGTTTATTTGGAAAATATCCGTGTATATTTACTGAGAATTAGAAAGGAAAATTTTATTTTGAAAGTCTGCTGATTTTGATAAACTATAATTAATTTTATGTTAGTAAAAATAAAATTAGTAATGAAGTTCTAAAGATTTATAGGACAATAGGATAAAATTTTATAGATTATTTTCTCTTCGAATTACATGACATAGACGTATAAGGTTATTAGCTTAATTCAAAATTATCTAAGAATTTAATCTCATTATACATTTTAAACTATATTAAGATAATAATAATTATATTAATTACTTATAAGTACAATTTTATGTAAACAAGAACACCTTAAAATGATTTTATTGTTTTATGTCTACTGTGTGTTTTATCTGCATTAATCGTGAGTTGTCTTTATTTTTTTAAACTCTATAACCTTTTTGGTAATTTTAAGTTACCTTTGTGGAATTTCATCATTACTGCTTGATAACTCTGAAAGTCTTCTATCTGCCAGGAATTATTATACCACAATAAGATCAATCAATTGGAGATTAGTTCAAACAAACAGCAAATCCTTTTTATTTTCATTTATAATTACTTCGTTATTCGATTTCCCTAGACTATTACAGCACCCATAATACTTCCCCGTATAATCACATGCTTCATAGACGATAAACGAAGACGTAAAAATAAAACATGATAAACATAAATCACGGACACAGGCAAACCGTAAACTGTATATATCAATCTGCTTATTTAACGGTAGATTGTTTAACATTTCTCACCCCTCATACGAGCCTCGAGTGAGCTCTTTGGTGGCTGTAAACTGATTTATCATATCACAGGGAGTTCGCAAACAAGCATCATCTTACACGTATAAACCTCCGTATCGCGAACCACAGTTATTGTCTATACTCACAAAACATTCTCAACAATATGTTCTAAAACTTGGAGTGCATATTTGAGTATCTCATTTAGATCGTATTTTGTGATATGAACTGTAAAGTGACAACCGTTGGGGAATTCGCAAACGTTTATATACCTTAAGTGGAGGTGTAAAAGTTGAAGATAACATTCTCCTTGGCAACGACACAGGCAGAGGAGAGTATCACCGACAAGGGTGCGATGCCCGACGTATCGTGTTGTCCGGTTTCCGGACACAAGTCTCGTCAGCTAGTTCGTAATTAACTAAGTTTCTGAACACTATACGTTAATGAGTGCGTTAAATTAGAATAAGCCGTACCGTATGAGTAACTACTTAGTTTAATATCAACCTCGATTATGATCATAGTATAATTACAAATGTAAAACTAAAATTAATCTGATTTATTATACTATTGTACATAAAGTAAAAATTATACCTAAATTGTGATATCTTAACAAACTAAGGAAAGAAGGAAATTGTTCTATCATCCCTATACATCATTTGTTAAACTGCTTAATAAACAAATACTTATGTATGTATTAATACATATATATGTGTATCAAAAACATTATCAATTCTGAAATACTCAATGCAAAATAATGGTTTAAAATGTATATAATCATTACATAGTATAAAA
The DNA here is from genome assembly GCA_036509395.1 of Antheraea yamamai. Classification (NCBI taxonomy): domain Eukaryota; kingdom Metazoa; phylum Arthropoda; class Insecta; order Lepidoptera; family Saturniidae; genus Antheraea; species Antheraea yamamai. The sequence continues at coordinate 6,519,396 of AP028429.1, read as the reverse complement.
CAAAGTCCGCTACCGCGTCTGTCTGTCTGTCTGTTCGCGATAAACTCCAAAACTACCGAACGGATTTTCATGCGGTTTTCACTGGTGGATAGAGTGCTTGATGAAGAACGTTTTAGTATATAATTTGTCTAGGATTTTTTCATAATCAGGGCGAGACAACGTCTCCCGGGCCCGCTAGTTATATTATAAAAATAATTACATACGCAAAGATGCGACAATTGTTATACATAGATAGTCAATTATTAACAAGTATTACTTATCAAGTATGTACCCGAACATTTGCATTTCGCTTTTCATATTTCAAGTACGCTTTATAATTAAATTATATTTAGGTAATATTTTAAGGCACTACTTATTTAAGCATTTTGTATTACAACATTACAGATTAACAATACACTCCCTAAAAGAGCCTCAACGCCGCATATTAAGCCATAGCATTATAAATCAAAGACGTACATCTTAAAGCTAAACCGCGAAATCCGTTTAATCATCTCGCACGTTATTAATAACGCCTTTGAAATTAAACAATAAATTTAGCGAGGCTAATCGCGCGAGGAGACCGCAACACAACCGCTCGCTGAGTCAACATTTATAGAGACAAATTGTTGCGCCACTAAACACTGCCTCTACAATGTATTAATCTTGAAGCTGACTCGTAGAGGACGCGCGGCGTGGCGCTACGAACTCTGGCGTAGGCAAGGGCGGGCCCTACTGCACGCTTGCCCCGCGACACTTACCATCGCTCTCATCCAAAGTATACACTGATCCCTAACACGGAGCTAAAGTTGTTTTTCACTTAATCTGCTCCTCTAATAATATTATCTTACTTTACTGAACCCTTGTATAGACTACAGTCACAACATAACTTTGTTTTACAATGTCCCATATAACCACAGTATATAATTGTTGTGACTAATTTAATTACTGTCCCTGTCTTTGTTTCTAAATCACTAATATTAATGTATACGTCTTCAGAACTAATATTGTAACTTAGTAAAAGTAGGATAACTTAGTAGTACAAATTTTCCAGATTAAAATGTACAATTTAAGTCATTAAAATACAAATTTGTTGCACTCATTGAATTACAGTTGTATTCTTTGGAGAAAATGTTCGAAAAAGATAACATGAAATATGTTACCACATATTTATGTATATCTAGATAATAAACAGTGCGGGTTAGAAGGATACCTAAAGGTTAGTACAGTAACTAAATAAGAAGTATTTTCAATAAATATAAAGTTAACAATAATTTAACTGAAATCACATCTTCTATTCATATAATAAGAATGTAAATCTAACGTACATTTTCGATTTTCGTGAAAAAAATTGTTGCAGCTGTCTAAGAATAAGTAATAAAATACATTTCAATAATTTTTAGAAATGTCTGTCTGTCTGTCTGTTGCATGAACACGCATCACTGCTAAAATATCGGGTTCATGATAAAACCTCACCAAGAAAATCATAAAGCATATCTTCGAGAATAACATTCAAATCGGTCCACTCTATCAAAAGTTATTGTAATTTTAATGACGACGCGGCGTACGTACGAGAGAAAAGTAGATAAGTAAACTATTAATTACTGTTTTTTACGTAAGGTTCCTCGCGTCCGAAGTCGCGGGAACAGCTATTGATTAATAAAATTAACCTAAAACCTGGACTGGTTAATAAAATTAACCTCTCTATAATATGTATTAAAATATGGTTTGACGAACAGATCGTTGTCTTTGTGATGATTTGAAATTCAGGACTACGTTTTATTAATTCTCTAAACCAAACAGCTGTTGTTAAAATCTTTATTTGTACTTATTCTTTCAACATAATATTCACTTTATATGCAAGATTAACTCTTATAATATTAATATCCATTTATAATCTTATTATAAGAATGTATATTTGAAACTAACACAATTGTGACAAACTGTCCAAACATACGATTCTTGACCTTATCACACACGAGGGTGATAGTGCCGTTTTCTCCCCATTACCCTCGCATGATATATGGCATCGAGCGATGGTAGAGCGGTGGCGAATGCGACACGACTATTAGTGCATCCGTCATTAGTCACCGTCAGGGCAACGTTTAGCCACGGCACCGTCGCTGCATAAACAACTACATCTCGAATGAGGATAATCTTACACATAAAAAAATATTTGTTAGATATAACAACGGATTTATAATATTTATTCATACTAATGTTAATTAATATTAAAGTGGTTCTATCTTTGTCTGTTTACCTTTTCAACACTTACTACGAAGAAGAGAATGAACTAGAAAACGTTGAAAGAAGACGTTATAGCCAAAGCTAATATAGACACACAACAATATCTAAACCAGAAGGAGACGGATGAGAGAAAACTATATGTGGCAGAGATGCAAATGTTAAGGTGGATGTGTGATGTAACTAAAATGGATAAGATTAGGAATTAATATATCAGAGGAAGTTTGAAAATAGCACCAGTGACAGAGAAGTTAAGGAGTAATAGGTTAGCATGGTATGGGCATGTCATGAGAAGAGATGAAGACCATGTAACTAGAAAAGCTTTGAGGATGATGGTCGATGGATATAAGAGTAGAGGGGGACTGAAAAAGGTATGGATGGATTACGTGAAAAATGATATGTGTGTAAAATGTGTGAATGCTGAGATGGCATCTGATAGGCGAGAGTGGAATAGGAAAACATGTTGTGCCGATCCTACTTAGGATAAGGGTAATAAGATGATGATGATCAATATCTAAACCATAAAAAGATGAAGTTGAACTAGAGTTGGAAAGAGGCAAAATATGCTTAAATAGTAGCTATAATCTGATATATAAATACTGATTAATTTATCCTCAAAAACCCTAGTTTTTATTAATTTATATATTATATATAATAATATATTATATATATATAAATAAATTAAATTTTATTATTGTTATTATTCTTCGTCACATTAAATATATAATACGTGAAACGTTTTTATTTCAAATATTGGTTTTTACGAAGTCTGATAGTAACAAATAATCTGTTACGTTTCAACTGCTTAACTATAACTAAACTATAGTTCTTGTTCCGATATTAAAGTATGAAATGTAATTTAAAAGACCAGGAAAATAATTCTGATACTATACCAGCTTAGAGCGTCTGAAAACACATCATATTTTTTCGGGTGATCATTTTGAATTTTTATGATGTACTCGGATCGGAAGTTATTAGAAAAAGAAAGCAATGAAATAAGAAGTCATTTATGTTGTTACATATCACATGATTAACAAAGTTATTTTACTTTAGAAAATTAATTGTAACATATATAGCAAAACATTTGCGAAATAAAAAAATAGATAACTAATATACCTTCTAAACTAAATCTTAACGTTATATGTTTTATGGTTAGACAAGGTGCTTTTTTATTTATTTGATTTAGCTGATATACGAATCATTTTTCCTTTTCTATTTTATGCGAACTGCATGTTTTTGTGAAATAAATTGTGGGCTATATCTTTTTATGATTGTTATTGTTACTGAATAATTCCTTTAACCCTTTTACCGATTTTAAGTTGCCTCTGTCAAATTTTATAATTACTAGTTAACACCAATAATAGCATAATGATATGTGGTGTAAATAAAATCTGAAAATTTCAGTATGTAACAGTGAAAAGTTTCGTTCAACCGTCTCGGAGGTTAACCTGGACAAACAAAAAACATTGCAATTTTGTTTATTCGTGTATAGATACTGTATTATGATTTGAGATATTTATATCTAGTTAATATCTGCAACGTCATCTACGTTGTGCTGAGCACGTGCAAGACACCGCTTACCCCATTTCTCCACGGGAAGATAATACACATCGCTGAATGCGTATTGCTTACAGAAATCGTGGTTTTTAAAACTTCAATAAATTTATATTATATGAGGATATCGTGCTATTTTTTATTTTATATAAAAACTAGTGTCTAAGAAATAATACTAAAAAAAATGATCACAATCTATCTAGTAGTTACAGAGTGATGTGCGCACAACGGCAGACCTCTATCATTTTATTTATATGAACGCTTGTACAGCGTTCGAAATTCGACTATAATTCATTCATTTATCGTTTCAACATTAAATAGAAATAAAAATCCTTTTTCCATTTTTATTGATAATACTAAAGCTCGGCAATAGCTACTAAAGAAAAAAAAGGAATGAAAAAAGTCGAATGAGAAACAAAGCAGGGAGATGTTCTTGACTGTGTTCCCATTGCCAATTTATATATACAAGATACATATAAGAATATTAGGTACAGTTATACCTATGGAAAGAAATTTAGGTATATGAAATATTGCTGTGAAACAGTCCTTGAGAAGAAGTCATTAATAACGTCGATAATGTAGGTAAGGGCTGTCCGCAACGGGTAGCAACATATCCATAGGTATAGGTAAGATATAGTCTCGTTCGTCTCGTCACGAGGGTGTTAATTTGCTAAGACCCCGACGTGCTAATGAAACCCGCGACTTACCGCTGACGTCTCGCCCGATCCCCGCCACGATAAACGCGCACAAGAATCCCGCAGGAAATTGACGTTTTGAAACTCTAACTTCTTCGACAACTGCTATAATATACGATATCATAACAGCGACTCTTAGTTTCACGTCTTGTTACGTCATTCAATTATGTAAAAAAATATACTTAAAAAATCACAGCGATTACGTTAAATATTACCTACGCACGGCTAATAATCCAAATCTATAGTTAAAGTGAGTAGTGTGCAATGTGTATGGGCGAACACAGTAAATACTCGGAGAGAATAAGAAACTCTATTAATTTGCAGTCGCTTATTAATTTGAATTACTATTACGTTAAACTTTACCTACACTCTAAATTAACTAATGTTGTAGTTAGACTACTTTTCTGGTTTATATTCTATTGTGAATAAATCCAGTATATGCCCAAAAAAAGTAAAGGTTTCATCCAATTTGGAGTTAGTTATTAATTGTAATATTCTTAGTTACGTTAAACATTACCACCAATCTACATACAACTAACTTTGTAGTTAACCTTATTTTCTGATTTATAAAGTACAAGCCCCTGTCCGCGACTTCGTCCGCGTAGTAATAGTTACTACTCTGGGCTAACGCTGACACGCAGCAGAAGCTCTCAAAAAGAAAAAAACATCTCGATTTTGAAACATTTTTCATCTGTGCTACGCTCCTATTGGCCTTAGCGTCATGATATATAGAGATGATATATAACCATTCTCGATGAATGAGCTATATAACACTAAAAGAATTATTCAAATCGGACCAGTAGTTCCTCAGATTACCCCCTACAACGCCACAACGTCACAAACTCACAAACTTTACCTCTTTATAATATTATATTAGTATATTGGTATTAGTATTATTATAGATTGTAATTACTACTACCTACCTACTAAATGCTAAAGAAAAGTAAAATCTCTACCAATTTGCAATTGATTGTTAATGGCAAAGATTCTTAGTTAAGCTACAGCACATACACAACAATCTACATACATTTGTAGTTAAACTTCTGTTCTGATTTATAACGTATTGTGAATAAACCCAGTAAATGTCAAAGAAAAGTTAAAATATCTACCAATTTTCAGTTGAGTGTTAGATAAAATTTACGTTAACGAGAGTGACGCCGCGAGCAAAAGCTGGTTATACAATGTCCCTGTAAACATACTTAGCTATGAAATTATTTAATGTTTATTTTTCCTACTCTATTTAATATTAGAAGAGAAGATGGAATTGTACTAGAATATTCATATTTTGGAAAAGCAAACCTATTGTTTGTGCAAATTTCATAAATTTTAGGACTATCCTTGAACAGTAATAAAATAATATATCCCATAATAAATAAATAGTACCACTGTACGAAAAAATAGCACCCTCAAAGCAACACGTAGCGATGGATCGATGAGAATCACTCCGCTTTGGAACTAATTTGATTTTAGCATATTAAAGGGGGTGTAATATCTAGATATAAGGAGCGCGTCTTGCGGTCCCACCCTGCGTTGTGGCGGGTCTACGTAATAACGCAAATGATGTAAGGTGTGCCCTTAATATCCATCACACGCGTCCCCGTGTTCGCTTATCTGTGGAAACACGGAAGTGTAAAAATCGTCGTGAAAAAGCTGTAGGGGTTTCGAATGTTACATGTTAAAGAAACCACTTAAGATTATTAAATCTGAGAGCAGTTGATTTAGTTATCTTACTATGAAGAAAATTTCAAATATCAAGGTAATTTACTTCAGTATAACAATAATATTAAATGAGAATTTATATTGGAATTTACAGATTCCTCATTCGTGTAGTTTATTAATTTTACAAATATGTTGTAAATAACTTGTTCCCGCAGCTTTGCTGGCGTTATTATAAATTGAATCCGTACTATTAGAACAGTACTTTCTCTGCTTGAAAGGTTTTTATGATGATTCATAATGATGATGATGATTCCTTTTCCTTATGATTCTATTACGATATTTTCTTCACCGAAAGCTTCATTTCTTCGTTTCAAAATTACCTAATAATAATAATATACAGGTGGCAAAGAATTTAAAATACTAGACAAGGCAAAATATTGTATTGTAATTTACATTATCTCTTTAAAATTTGATAACCTATTTATCATTCCTTGTTTTCTTTAAATTTAACATTAAACTTATACAAAGTTTCAATATCTGATCGAGTATAGAAACAAAATCCCGATTACTCGGTGGCAACAAACTCATTTAACTTCACGAATCTCCCTGCTCAAAAATTTCCTCTTTAAATATTTCCCTCCTCCGATTTCGAATCGATCGATTCTACTAAGTGTCCTCCTTTTTCGATACATTCGTTTTGTTTCGATATAAACGAGATTTTAGCAAAGCTTTACAATCTTAAGCAAATTAAAGTTTCTCTTATAAACGGTAAAGAACAAACTATCATAGTTTATAGACCTGAATTTTAAGCAATTGAAACTGTAAACATATAGTAATTTAATGTTAGTTTACTATATAGGTAAATCATTTGAATATAATTTATACAATAGAAAGAGATGTGTCAATTTTTAACCGACTTCGAAAAAGGAGGTTTCTACATTCGGTTGTACGTATTTTTTTTATTTTATACTAGCTGTGCCTGCGACTTCTTCCGCGTGGAACCTTATGTAAAAAACAATGATTAATAAAATCATTTACATGTATTAAGTACTTATCTACTTTTCTTTCGTAGGCAAATCGCGTCGTCATTAAAATTACAATAACTTCTGATAGAGTGAATCGATTTTAATGAAACAAAGGCTAAATGTTACTCGGGTATATACTTTACGATGTTTTATCGCAGTACTTTAACAGTGACCCGTGTCGAAACAAACGAAGAGATAGACAGACAGACATTTCTAAAAATGATTAAAGTGTATTTTCCTGCTTATTCCTAGATACCTGCAAAAAATTTTTTAACAAAAATCTAAAATGTACAGACACGTCAGAATCACATTCTTATTATATGTATAGACTAGCGGGCCCGGCTGACGTTGTCCCGCCCTGATTACCCCCCCGCAACCCCCCTTGTGGGTGGAATTTCGTAAAATCCGTTCTTAGCTGACCTCTACTCGGCGAAAGGAATATTCCTACCATATTTCAAGTCGCTACGCCTTATGGTTCCAGAGATATCGTGATGAGTCAATATATAGGTGGGAATCTCTAATATATATATAGATTATATTATTTTTATTTCATATTTAATATTTAACACGTGTTATTAAAATAACGATATAAATAATAGCGCGCATCATGCAAAAACTACTGAATACATTACGATTTTTTTTTTATTTTATGTCTTAGATACTTGGTCCATATCTAAAAAACAATATCACGATATCTCCATTTGATATCAAAGTTTAAAATAACTAAAATTAATGTAAGCGGTCAGTCATGTATGTTTTCTTGCCGTTGAGAAGTGAGCGGTGTGATGCTTATGTTTTTAGCTTTATTCATAAAATACATTCTTGAGATAATAGACGACGTAAATGAAGTTTTGTGCGATATATTTATAATTCCAACATAAGTTTTATATTAAATACGGTGAAACGTGATACGATATTGATTTTTAGTTGATTCGGGTATTCTGGTATAAACATTTATGGTATTGAGCATGTCAAAAAAAGTTATTTCCTTGTATAATGTTGTCCAACACCCCGCACTACTTCTTACCATTATTTTACAATGTAAAGAAAAGTTGTTATCGGTGGAGATTTGTAATTGGCAGTGTTTAGACCTAGTGTTTTTCATCTAATGTACAAGTGTAGCTGTAAATCTTCCAAAAATGAATAAAATAAAAAAAAAAAATAAATAAATAAAATGTTTGAAAGTTTTGCGAGAATATATGTAGACTTAGTAGGGTAGATAAGTCTAAATGTGTCGGTCTTACTTGCCGTTACTCTCAATCGGGTGGCGAGTAACATAAATAGGACTGGATGAAGGTATCCCGTCTTATCAGAACCTTTGTCGCCTACTACTTACTTTTGTATGTGGTTCTTTAGGTGAATACACTAGTGAAGCTACCGCGGCTTATACTTAAAAATATACCCAACTAGATGATTGTGTTATTTCTATTTATATTAATCTCTTTCTGATTTGTTAATTAACTGATTTTCTTTTGTTTTCTTTGGTAGCTATCGACGAGTTTTGATGTGTCAATTAATAAAATTGGTAAGTAATTTTTCATTTCCTTACCATCGACGAGTCGAATTCTTTTATATGTCTTTTCGTTATATTTAACGTTCTTTAGCCCTATTAATTGGCAATATTTGTACAATCTCCTCCAAAAACCTTAATAATATTGATCTAAAGATGGATAATGATCTAATTTCGACCACTATACGACCATTAATTGTGAGAGATATATTTATATTAATTTGGACATGTTATTAACATTATATTTGTAATGATTGACGTGTCTCTAACTTTTTTATTGATATTACCATCATTAACTTATTATAATGTAAATATATCCCGTGATATTATTTAGATGAAATATATTTTTACCTTAAAATCCTTTTCGCCAAGCGCATTCGAGTTTCGTAATAACTTTAAAAAAAATTTAATATTATCCACAAAGTTAATTCATCTAAAACGTTCGGTTTTCCCGTCGCCTTGTTTATTGAACCGCGAAGCATTTGTAATCGTTTAATACCCTCAATTCTTTATCAGCCCTGCGGGGGTATCTTACATTCGCCCGGATTCATTCCCAAAGCCGAAGCACTCCGCTAACGATTTAACTAGACAAAATCATTACTTTTGGACGGTATATACCTATACTGAAAAACATTAAATTCGTTTATTATTTACAATTCAGAGTTTTGTTAATGTTTGAACGTATGAAATTAGAATAGACATTAATCAAAATATTATAGTCAAATAATAATTCATTCTCTCTACATTTTCAACCAACTTCTGTAAATATACTCATAATTTTCATGAAAGTGAAATAAAACTCGAACGATACAAACTAAGGCGAACTCGATAATGACATCATTTGCTTATCAACTGACCATTACCGAAAATCGAATGCTACATTAGGCACGCACAGTCCGAAAACTGTGCCCGAATCTAATAAAAACCCCTTATCAATCGTCCCGCTATTGTAAACTGCCTTCGATTGCAGTATTTTCCTTTTAAAAGCGGCCATAAATTCTTTCCATTTATAAAAATAAAAACATTTCGACCCTTATCGTGTTCGATTTTTAAATAACGGTACGCCATTGGTAGATAGGTGAGTCGAGGACAAGGTTTTGTCCCTGATTCCCCTTTTCTGGGGAGGAATTTTTTTCGGCAATTTAGAGTCGCGTTGATAATAAAAGGGCTCTAACTGCTTCGATCACCCTCTAATGAAAACTCGAAAGTCTTCATATCTTTATCAGTAACTTTTCTATTTAGACAGACACGCGAAGTTTATTTGAGAATTGACTAATAACTCAATTCGTTAGCCAAACAAAGTGTAGTTAGTTGTATTCATTATTATTTTCAATTTAAACAGGACTATTCTTAGAATTTATAACCACTGGCTGAGTTAAAATGGATTAGTATTAACAATATTCGATATTGAATATATTTTGTGTTAATAAAGTAAAAAAACCATTAATAGGATGATCGGTGTCGAGTAGGCCAGTACTTGACCCATTTCTACTGCACTAGGAGCAAATCGAAAATCGATGAGTCAATGACCCTTCGTAACCGTGACTCTGCGCCAACTCCCGCGCTCACTTCTATCTCCTGTTCACATGTATGCATATTGAGTTAATGTGTTTAACCTGCGCCAATAGATCGCCTCTGTGATTTATTAATTCTAACAACGAACTAACGTGATATCCAGGCCTTCAAATATAATTCCTATAGAAACCGATATATTAATGAGGGGATTTGAGCTCATAGATTACTCTTTCAGTCCTAAGGTTTACTCTGTACTGTATTATATAGTGATATCTATTGAATAAACATCAATATCCGAATGTTTGTAAACGCATCATACCTGAACAGTTGCTTTTATTTGGGTAATTCTTTTTTATTGTGTTTTTAATTATCTGGACAATGTTTTTATAAAAGGAAATGTTTGAATAACATTTGGAAAAGTAAAAAACTTAGATAAAAAAAAATGTATATAAAAAGCGAGTGGGTAACTAAAAAAGAAAACTGTAGGGAGATCTTCAAAAATATTGACAGAATTGATAGATTGACGTTTAGGTCAGTTCAGTTGTAATTTTATTTAATTACATTGTCGTAATGTAAAGAGGCAGATTTTCTCTTCTTTGAAGTTTTATTTTCTTCATAAGTGGAGCCGTGCAAAGCCGGGGTTGAGAGCTAGTTTAGTAATAAATTAATATTCAAACCGAGATAGGTGACTGCTGTAATTTTTGACAGTTTAACACTATTTATAGAGAACAAGCTGTGCCCGCGGCTTCGCACGCGTCTTTTACTATTAATTGTTGTTTAATTACTAGGTATATGCTATATTTACTACAGCGCCACCTCGGGACTATTTGTACACCAATTTTCAATGATATAGGTGAATTGTAGTAAAACAAAAAAAACAGAGAGACTTTCTATCATAAAAAAAAAAAAATTCAGGCGTGTGATTATAAAAAAAAATTAATTGATCAACCAGTGGCATTGGGGCTTTTCGATCTCAGATATGCCAACATTCACTTTTATAACTGTAAAACTAGTAGCCACCCGCGTTTTTGTCTATATTTGTTTCTTTATAAACAATGGTACGAAAACATGGTCATATAACTTTAAAGGTATATATGAAAAACATGCCGATGTAGCTCTCATATGGGATATTTGTTCAAACTTATATGGCATTTATCGTTATATTTTAGCGAATTTAAACAAAATATTTAATCATTATAACATACTAGTTTATAGCTGTGGTTTCACTCTCGTTATTGTAACAAATATCTATACGTCTTTAAAATTTTCTCATTTAGAATATTGATAAAATAGTTAATAATATATGGTCATAATGTAACCGTTGCCTAACCGAAATTAGCAGTTCCAAAGTTAGTAGAATGACGAAGAAGATATTTGTACAACTATTTATATTTCATAAATATTATCACATAAGGTTCGGTTTATCTTCTAATTAAGACATATGTATGTACCTTGGTGTAGGTATGTAGCATTTATTTAAATTACTAACAAAGTCGCGATAGCGGAACAACGACCATTCAAACAAAAGTATCTTTTATTAACGTTAAAAAAACGCTGTAGTAAATTAATATTTTCGTTAATAGATTTGAAGTCTAAGTCTAAGGGCCGGGCGGACGTTGTCCTGCCTTGATAATAAAAAAAATCTAAAATTCAACCGCAGCGCCACCTACCGGGCCCAATTGTTATAAGCCATTCTCGGATCCACTGGAACACGCACACAAAATTACATCAAAATCGGTCCAGCCGTTTAGGAGGAGGTCAGTGACATACACACGTACAGAAGAAATTTATGTATAAAGATGATATGACATTTTTCTTTTATTATTATTTTGTTTAGGTTTCTTCATGTATTTTTTAAATTACTTATTTATTAGTGATGTACACTTGTATTTTTGGCAGGAAAGTTGAGGGCCTGGCTGAAAACCAGTGGCGTTTTTACAGGCCGTAGTACTCTGACGCTAGGAGTCTTGTCATAGTTGTTGGTTTGAGGGATTTTATACGCTTTTATTTCTATAACCATAGATATTTTGCTTTCTTTCTTAAATATTATATTGGAACGCAAAGTAAATAGAATATAATTGTACAAAATAGCAGTACACTAAATAGTACCGTTAGATATAAAATACTAAACAAACTAAATAGTAGCGCCTACGTGGATGTAATCCTCCTTACAATAATTTGGTGACCACGAAAGCACGTTTTTTGTACACGGTTATTCCCCCCGACCACGTGATGGCAGCTAATTGCTCAGCTGGGACACCCTATGCCCACAAATGTGATACGAGTTTTCCACTTGAAAATGTCTCTCTAGTAAATATTATTATTATTCCGAGATATGTATGTCAGTTTTTCGATTATAAGCAAAGCCAGGGTAACAGTATAGATAATACTATAGTGCCAATAACTGCATAACGAAACAACCAGCAAAAAGTTTCTTTTACAATTATCGAATTTTATGATTTAAAATGTCGATTCTTTTATAAGCTTTTTCTTACATTTTTGTATGTTCTTATTTTAATTCTAAGTATCATAGTATATAGTATTAGTATATTATATCCTACTATCATTACATAGTATAAAACAAAGTCCCCTACCGCGTCTGTCTGTATGTCTGTTCGCGATAAACTCAAAAACTACTAAACGGATTTTCAAGCGGTTTTCACCAGTGGATAAAGTGATTCACGAGGAACGTTTTGGTATATAATTTGTCCAGGATTTTTTTTATAATCAGGGCGAGACAACGTCTGCCGGGCTTGCTAGTATGGTATAAACGTAAGCTTTCACAATATAGATATTTGTCGCAGAATTTTGGCAGAAACTTGTTCGGATGACTCAATTAATATACGTATATGATACTAGTTGTGCCCGTGACTTCGTCCGCGTGAAATCTTATGTAAAGAAATAGTAACTAATAAAATCATCTGAATGTACTAAGTCCATTTACTTATCTACTTTTCTCTCGTACTTAAGTAGCGTCGTCGTTAAAATTACAATAACTTTTGATATTAAAATCGGTTCACTATTGACGAAAATATCGATTAACATACATTCAAAAAAAAACATACAACCGAACATAGTAACCTCCTCCTTTTTCGAAGTCGGTTATAAGTAAAGACTAAATGAAACTCGGGGATATGCTTTATGATTTTCTCGATGAGTTTTTATCGTGAACGTAGTACTCTAGCAGTAGTGCGTGTTCATACAAACAGACTTTTCGAAAAATGACTGAAATGTAAATTATAACTAATTCTAAGACACCTGCAACAATTTTTTTTCTTCCAAAAATCTAAACAGTACAGCCACATTAGATTTACATTATTATTATATGTATATATAGATTTGTATATCGATCAAGTTATAGTAAAACTGAAGACAGTTTCATATGTATTGAGAGTGTTTAAATTCGGGAACGATGTAGGAGTAACCGCCACGCCACATGTCCTTTCTCGGAACCCGGGAACTTCTCCGCGCCTATTCGAATTCCTGTATGGAGTAGAAATACGGCTTTATAGGAGTAAAATCATACTTTCTCCTCGGGCGAGCGGGGCCCGGGTTTACTAATGACCGCGCGGGGAGTGGGATCTACCTATCTACATCTACACATGCCACGACAACCACACTTTATATTGCGTTTAGCAGGCTGCCTACCCACACTCCTGCACACGACGGTTTGTTTTTTAGTTATTATTTCAACGTGCACTATTTTCTTTTTTGACCGCCGACGTTACTTACAAATTCCACGGGGTTTCACACAATGTGTAAAAAACGAACGAATGTTTTATAATTACAGTAATTTATGTTGTTCAACATGTTTTATCGAGATATTAGTCTATTTTTATTAACCTATATACAGGATGTTTTAATTGAAATGTTTTAAATAATAGACACATCACAATAATAGGCTTTGTATTTCGATTTTAGACAAAGAATACAACGTTTACTTTAATGAAGTTGTAACTGGAAATGATAGATAAGGAAAGAATGTGTTGTTTTGTTTATAATTTGTGTTTTTAATCTTACCTATACATATAATAAGAATGTAAATTCAACGTGTCTGTACTTTGTCTAGGAATAAGTAATAAAATACATTTCAATCATTTTTAGAAATTCCTGTCTGTCTGTTTGTATGAACACACATCACTGCTAAAGTACTGGGTGCACAATAAAACCTCACCAAGAAAATCATAAAACATATCCTGGAGTGCAAGTCTTTGTTTCATTGAAATCGGTCCACTCTATCAAAAGTTATTGTAAGTTCAATGCTCGAGTTAAGTACGAGGGAAAAGTAGATAAATAAATGAACTTAATATATTCAGACGATATTATTAGTCACTGTTTTTTTTATATTAGGTTCCACGCGGACGGAGTCACGGGTACGGCTAGTTCCATATAATATTAAATAACGATGTGGGCTAAGATAGTAAAACGTTAAACCTAGGGACTGGCGTTCAAATTCAGATATCGGAACACACCTCTTGGTGCTTGGCGACAAATCTTCAACTTTAGAATGGGAACTAGCGAGGTGGGCATTATACAAAACTTTACTATCATGCTACAGCTTCATCACTATGTTTTCCTTAACCTAAAATTGCACTAAACTTTAAGCTCTAAAATTAAATATTTATATTATTACTAGCGGGCCCAGCAGACGTTGTCCTACCCTGATTATAAAAAAATCATTGGCAAATTACATATCAAAACGTCCCTCATGAATCACTTTATCCACTGGTGAAAACCGCATAAAAATCCGTTCAGTAGTTTTTGAGTTTATCGCGAACCGACAGGCAGACAGACGCGGTAGGGGACTTTGTTTTATACTATGTATTGATGACTTTTTGAAGTAAAAATTTCTTGAGCAATTTTGTCAATTTTGTGGGTAAAATTTATTTAGTAGGAGAAAACTTATAAGTTCACGTCACCGATCACTTCGACATGGTAGTGCAGCATCACCGGTGACGGCGACATGCTCTTGACGTATTGCGCTTGCATCAGGCTAGCGACCCGTACTACCTGCCTGTGTAGATGTAATATTCATTTTTTATATTAAGCTTGTCAAATTTTTGATTAATTAATAAACAGTATAAAGATGTATATAGGTATTGCTCCGAGTGCCAATAGATGTAAAAAACTGAGTAATATTAATAATTGCAATTTAAAAATCGTGAAATTTAAATAATTTCGATTATAAATGAATTCAAAATTTAAAACAAAGTGCACAGTTATTTCATTGTTTTGAGTTATCGCTTCCGTCGGCAGTCCTTATGACCGTCTCGACTTTTTTGTTTCAATCGTCGAAAGTTAAAATCAAACGTAATGTACAATAATTAATCTATATAGATTCAGAACGCCTGCTCTTTTTGGATAATCCTATTTTGTCGTGTTCACAATTGTCAAGACAATGTTTGTACGAAAAATGTTTAATTATTCATATAGATTAGTGATCATGTTTGGTTAAAAATCTCCATATATAAAGCAAGTGAGTGGCTGAGACAGGAGTAAAGAGATCTTCATAAATATTAGCAGAATTTACGTGACATTTTACTTATTTACATGTTTTTACTAAAGGGAAGATTTGACCTCATTTTCTTCATAAGTTCCCCGAGCAAATCTGGGAAGGGCATAAACTAAACTAAACAACTAAACTTACTTACTTACTTTAATAAACTAAATAATATAATCATATTTTTTATATTTGATTATTTATATCTACTCCTTTTATTTGCGTAGTTTCTATCTAAACTATTATTTATAAAGAGGAACAGATGTTTAATTTGTTGAATATGACCTCCGGAAATACTCAACTGATCCTAAGAATACTGTCACTAAATCTCTTATTGTCAGAGACTACGTTTTATTATTAAAATTAATGTCCATATTATAATTAAAGCTTTCGAAGTCGCTAGTGTTTTCTAGTAAAATCTATTTTAATATTATTGAAAGGGGTCGTGATAATAAACGTAGTTAATTATAAGCCAGACCACTTTCAAATAAAAATATGACTATTTTAGCGGTATCTTAACCAGCACCAAGGATGATCATACGCTTACCATGAAAATTAGATATGAAGCTATTTATGAGCACATGAGAGGCCAAAATAGTAGACTGTCTGTATTAAGTCTTCTAGCAGTCGCTGTAAGCAAAAAAGGTTAGGAGCGTATGGTGAAGACTTGTAATTGACTAAAAAAATGAATGAAACGAAATTCACTACTATATTCAATTTTTCTATAATGTAATAAAATCAAACTGGTTTTAATGTCTAAAGGGTGGATGAATATGTGAACGATGGTGACGTTTGCAAATGACAGCCCTATCTGTGCATCGACCTAAAACGAATGTATCTATCTAGAGGTGTAAGGGGGGTCGAATAACATCATAAGACTTGAGACACCCCTTTTTTTTTTGGGTGGGGAAAATCCTGCATAGGATACACCTCCAGCTGTCGGGGGACAAGGGGCAACAGCTGGAGGGTGATGCCGAGACTCTTACCGGCAAAAACCCCCCCTCCCCCCCGCCCGAAAAGTGATCCAGGGTGACGCCAGCATTCTCCGCGCCCTGTCACCGCTCGTCCCCCAGGTGGTCAGCGGGCGACCACGCCCAATGCTTCACTCCCTTCCAAAAGCCGGGCGTGCCCAACTTCACTCGCGGGCCCATTTACAAGGGCGCCCCCACCCACTTCGGGAAAACCCACTCACAAAGCAAGCACACACACAATGACCACACGACCACCAAAAAATACAACTAGCGACCTAATAAACAAGAACAGAACAAAGTGTAAGCAACACCAATTGCTCCGAGACCAATTTAACCAGACCCAAACGACCCCAGCCAGACTGACCCCGGACCAACCGACCCACACTTTCCCTACTCTCTCTTTTATTTTTATAAGACTTGAGACACCCAAGCCAACCTCACCTGAACGTGGTGTATCTGCTGTATAACGAACGAGGCAATGGCAAAACCGAGATGGTAGGATTTTACAGCCTGACTGGGTCGCAACCACCATGTATATGAGGAAAAAGCCCGTCATAGTAATTCGCTTCTGCGGGTCGCGTTTCGGGATCAATCTGTGCATGTCCAGCTTTTCACAGGCCGACATGACAGCGGCGATCGGCGATGAATAGTGTGTCACTCGGTGGTCGCCATTGTTTTTGGATTGTACTGTGCTTACCATCAAGCATATTGCAGTCATTTTGCCGTGCTACAATAAAAAAAATTGTATAAATGTCTATTATGAAAAAATTGTTTTTCCGAACCGGTGGTACCTTTGACGTTCATAAGCACCTTCTCAGAGCCTAAATTGAACAAAGCATTTTTGATTTTGGATCAGAATGTTTTAATAATTCTATTAATATTTATATGTAGATATAGTGTAAAAGAGCAAAAACGCTATCTCTATCTACTCCAAATTTGTCATACCCTGATTATAGATACCTTTTTCAATAATTAATACCAGCAAACAGATCGCCTAACGCAAGACCGAAGATATAATATAGCTATTCAAACTATAACAAATTAGGTTCATATATTATTGGATTAACTTGTCGAAAGATATATTGAATTGTCTAAGCTTAGGAGCAATTAAAAAACGCCTGTCACACTTTCCCGCAAGTCATGTTCGGGCGTGCATATGTTACGGGTTCCTAAGGGCAAAAGTCGGTGTTCCAGTGAAATTGCTGACTCACTGAACCTGTGTCAAATCTCAATGGACAGAAGTCGGAATTCTGTTTAGCACGTGTGTAAAATTTTACAGAACTAAATCGTATTTTTACTTTTACTAACCACTGCCCGCAATTTCGTTCGTGTTAAATAAATACAATAAATTAGATAATAATACAAAAATAGATTATAGCAATTAAGAATACTGTATTTTTTTTTTGAACTGACTACGCTATTGACCAAGCAAGGTCTTAACAGCTTCACCGGACTACTAAGGCGAGCGCTTAAGGCACTCAGCCAATTTTATTTTGACAACTAGCTCAAGGTTGCGCATCACACCTCGGCTTTGGCTGTTGCCTTTTTTTTTTTTTTTTTTTTTTTTTTTTTTTTTTTAACGTGGGGAAATCCCTTATGGATACCCACCCTCCCGGGGGAGAGAGTGGGTTATGTCCGACTCGCACGGACTAAAACCCCACGGTGTACCGACAGACCGTTGTGTGGGGGCGGCAAGGGATCGTTCCAGCTAATCACCTTGTAGAGCCGCCCCCACGGTCCGCCCGGCGGAAGGTGACCGCCGGGCTCCTACCTATAGAGGGACAGACCGGGTACACACCGGCTGCCCCCCCTCGTCCGCCGGACCTGTGCAATAGGAGAGGCCCCCCGGCCCATCCCCTCAGGTCCGGCACGGTGGCGGGGGAGTTGGGCGAAGCGCCGCCTCCTCCCGCCTGTCCTCCTTTGGCGGAGACGGCCACTTTGAGGATCTGCCTCGCGAGCCCTCTCCGCCTCCTCCTTCTGCAGATAACCTCCTCGCAAGGAGGCCATCGCTCGCCAAGCCTTTCGCTGCCGAGCATGGCCGAAACCACGCTCGGCAGCGATAAGTCCGTTCCCACCGCCGCC
This sequence comes from Antheraea yamamai, assembly GCA_036509395.1. Lineage (NCBI taxonomy): Eukaryota > Metazoa > Arthropoda > Insecta > Lepidoptera > Saturniidae > Antheraea > Antheraea yamamai. The sequence continues at coordinate 6,500,665 of AP028429.1, read as the reverse complement.
GCCAGAATGCGGCGCTGCTCCCCCCACGCAGCACACTCAGACAAGTGTGCTGCGCGGTATCTTCGACAGCGCCGCACTCGTGGCAGGCGGCGGTCGGCTCCCTGCGTGCGATCCGGTGCAGGTACCACCCGAAACAACCGTGTCCGGTGAGTACCTGCACCAGTCGGAACGTCAGGGAGCCCCACTTCCTCCCAATCCACACCCGCAGGACCGGGCGGACGGCGTCCACGGTAAATCGTCCGAACCGCTCGTCCGCCAGGTCCTGCTGCCACCTTTCCACGGCGTCCTCCCGCAGACGCCGTCTCTCCGCTTCTACCTCCCTGGGAGCCGGAGGCTCCCCCCTTCGTTTCCTCGCCGCCGTGAACTCGTACACGGCGGCGAGAACTCCTGCCTCCAGCTCCCAGGGCAGGGAGCCGGCGAGCGTAAAGGCCGCCGCCGAGGACACCGTGCGGTACGCCCGGATCGCCCTCAGTGCCACCGTGCGCTGCGCTTTACGCAGCGCGCGCACGTTGGCGGCACCGAGGGCGTCGGCCCACACCGGTGCCCCGTAGGCGGCCATCGCCCGCACGACTCCCATGTAGAGTCGGCGGCACCCGGCGCCCGGCCCCCCTATGTTGGGGAGCAACCGGCCGAGTGCCGCCGCCGCCCCAGCAATTCGCGGTCCGAGCCCCGCAAAGTGGGGCTCGAACCGCCAGCGCCCGTCCAGGGTGAGGCCCAGATATTTCATCTGGGTCCCCACCCTGATCCGGGCGCCCTCCACCACTATGTGGGCCCCTGGTGGTGGCCCTCGCCGAGGCCCATGAAAGAGTAGGGCCTCGGTCTTTTCGAGGGCCACCCTGAGGCCCAACCTCCTTATGCGCCTGACCACGAGGGTTGTGGCCATCGTGGCCAGGCGCTCCACCTCCCTCCACTCCCCCCCCCCGGCTACGACTAGGGTGTCATCCGCGTAACATATGAGGCGTGCCCCATATGGGAGCACGCCGCGGAGCACCCAGTCGTAGCCCATGTTCCACAGGAGCGGCCCCAAGGCCGACCCCTGTGGAACCCCCCGCCTTGTTTTGGCTGTTGCCTGATACATGCAATTCGCGACCTATCTGAGCTAACCTAAGCTAAGCTAACTATTCATACATATATGAGTTGTTGAAACATATATGTGTACCAAGCATACATATCTCAACGACTCTTATATATATTTCGTATCGGATAATATTCTAAACTATTTCAGCTTGATAAGGGAAAATAATAAAACCCTTCCACTTGCATGTGTAAGCGTGTATGCGTGCACGTGCGTGGAGGTGATATGTGTAATGTTGTCGCAGTGATGTAAGATTTTGTGTCACTGTATCGCGCGAGCAGCGTACTCAAGGGCTCCACGCCGAGGGAACGGACCTAGGCTTGAGCCGCTGCCGAGGGGGGCCTAGTCTGGTGTGCGGGAGCGAAATTTACCCCCAGAAGGAATACTGTAGCTTTCCGTAAGTGTAAGGATTTTCACAATGGAATAAGTAGTTCAGAAGGTTATTTTTATGCTTTAGGTATAGATTTGAGAGTCTGACCATAATTTCATTTGATTTTAAACGACAACATAACTTAAGATAATAACGTGGTAAACCTATAGGAGGATTGGCTCTCAAGTGCAGCTGCCGAAAAACACCTCTAGGTGTTTGGCGTAAGATTTCCAACATGGAGATGGTTGTATCTAGTTAGACAGAATTTAGAAAAAGCAATACAAGCATGTGCCTGCTATAACTATATCTATTTTTAATAATGTTGTATAGTACACATTATGTAACGTTGTGTCATATGCTATACAATTTAATAGTTGAATGTTTGTCATCGGCTACTTTTGTGTTTATCGTAGTTATTTTAATAAGACATAATATCATATATGTATTTTTTTTAATAAGCTAGTTTGTATCTACACGAACTTAGTTTTTGCGACTCCATGCTCTGGACAGAGATAGGTTTACATTCTAAGTCAATCTTAATCGGGGTTTTTTATATCTGCGATAAAAATGGCGCGGTCTCGTTTTTATTAGTAGAATAAAGATCACGGCTAGAAGTTAGTAATGGAAGACAAAAAATATAAAGTAGAAATTTAATTGTCGACTTGTAGAGCTACGCTGAAGCTATTAATGGTTTCAGCATGAATGGGTCGGCTCGACCGGGGTAGTACCACCCTCTCACAGAAAACCGACGTGAAATAACAGTGCTTGCATTATTGCATTTCATTCGGTCACTGAGAGCGCCGGAGGAGGCACACCTTTCCTCCTCTTCCCCTTTCCCTTACTCCCCCTCTCCCTCAAGACAGGTTGGCAATGCACTTGCGACTCCCCTGGTGTTGCAAGTGTCTATGGACGGTGGTGATCACTTAATATCAGGTGACCCACATGTCCGTTTGCCTCCTATGATATAAAAAAATATATATATTCAAAGCTCACTATGATTTAAAACAAAATATGATAAATAATAATATATCGCAGAGTTGTAAAATCAGTATAGCATGAGAAATACATTTGCTTATACAGAGCATATTAGGTACATTACCTTCAAGGTACCTTATCTTAAGGTCAAAGGTACGTAATCATTTGCAAATTTTATTGAAGGTCTTTCTTTGAAATTCTAACTAAACATATTCCTAATTAATGTATATCATGTCTATCAATAGAATAATAACAATAATATCTATTATGATTACATATAGAAGCAAATATAGAACTAATATAATGACTCAAATGATATTTTTGATAAACTATTCACACAAAATGATTTCTAAAGAAAACAGTACACTTATCTAGCATACGAATACAATATTTTAATGTTAACTTATTTCATATTTTCGGAACATATGTATATGTCCCTGATTACACAAGTGAAGTTAAAATAATTATATAAACAATGTCTACTTAGTTCCTATTTTTTTTGCTTAAGCACATACATTGTTTTATATTTCTTTTTTAGTTTTATATTCTAAACAATCATGTGACTTGTTATCGATTTAAAAGAATGTGAATCATCTATATCTAAACATATTATAAGAATGTAAATCTGTGTATGTACTTTTTAGGTGACTAAAAATAAGTAATAAAACACATTTCAATCATTTTTAAAAATGTCTGTCTGTTTGTCTGTTTGTATGAACAAGCATCACTGCTTTTAGTATTGGGTTCATAATAAAATCTCACTCAAAATTATAAAGCATATCTTCGAGAATAACTTAGTCTTCGTTTCATTAAATTCGGTTCCCTCTATCAAAAGTTATTGTAATTTTAATGATGACGCGACTTAAGTACGAGAGAAAAGTAGATAACTAAATGGACTTAATACATTCAGATGACTTTATTAATAATTGTTTTTACATAAGATTCCACGCGGACGAAGTCGCGGGCACAGCTAGTATCAAATATAATACATTCTGTCACGCATGACTTTTGCGATTTTAAAATGTAATTGTGATTTTAACTTTGATACCGTATAATAAGCGAATATATAATAGAACTTTATTCCACTTTAAGTTTGTATATTATATTAAACTATGTATCAATAAGGAAAGCTTCATCTTTCAAATATTCAACATACGATATCCAAATTGTTATTAGAATAACGCACCATCCATCAGACATTACCGTCATAGGGGTGTGCAGAAAATCGTACCAGAAAGAGACGAACAGATAAATTTTGTTATGCAATGAAGAGAGACAAAGAGTGAACTTTAAGAATTTGCATAATCTGCTCGGGTACTTTATCATAGAACCACGTGGTAGTGACTAGTGCAGTCGCGGATTACTCAGCCCGAATTATATCGGCTGTTCGCTGATAAAATCGTTCTATTCATGCAAACTAAATATTAAATTCAAATCACAAATATTTTGTTTAATAAGAAGTAATTTAACATGTGATTTGAAACTTGTGTGAAAAACTCAACGTGGAAGATATAAAACATATTTTTAATAAAATAAAAGTAGTCAAATAACAAAGCGATCTACATATAATGCAATTGTATTTAATTCAGTATAAAGAAGCCACCGTCAAAATATATAATTTAATTTGACTGACCGAAATCAAAGTGAGAACACAATTGGACATCCAACTTTGTATGAGATGATGAATATCACACCGCTAGGCAGACCGTCGAAAAAACGCTTAACTTGTCCCGCTACAAAAGGAAAAAGCCAGCGTCTTCCGTTCGGCCGGATCCAAAGAAAAAATCTTCGCGAGGGATCCGAGCCTACCATTTATCATATTCCATATTCATTTATTCGTCAAGTTCTGGATTCATTTATTCGTCATGTCTTGATTTCGTCTCATTTATTATTAAAAATGAACTGTCCTGAGCATAACGCGAACACGACATCGGCCGGGGGCCACTGTTACAATCTTTAAGTAATTTCATGCTGAATTAGGTCAATACGGAAACAATGGAATTTACTCAATTATTTTATAGTAGAACAAAAAATAACCAACAGTTTCAACTACGACATTAACACCGACATAGCTCAATGATTAATAGTAAGTAGACGGATTTCTTAAGAATATTACTTAAAGCATTGAATAGGGTGACAAACGTATAAATTTCATATATACTAAATAAATATTCGTTAATATAACGCATGTAATTTATTGTAAGAGTTTTTTTTAATGTTTTCAATTAACTGTAATTGCCAATTCATTTCTTTAAATAAACGATTAGGAACATACCTACACAATATGTATTTTTTAAAATGGGGTGGTAAATAAAACAAAACGTGTGTTCTCTTTATTTTTTACTAACTGATACTCGCGACTTCGTCTCTTAACATTGCAAAATTAACAGTATATTTAAGTGTCTTTTTTATATCATAGGAGGCAAACGAACAGGTGGGTCACCTGATGTTAATTGATCACCACCGTCCATAGACACTTGCAACACCAGGGGAGTCGCAAATGCGTTGCCAGTCTGTGTTTTGGGGAGGGGAATGGGGGGGGGAAAGGAGGGAAGGTTGGCCTCCGGCTCTCCCACTGACCGTACGAAACGCAACAATGCGAGCACTGTTACTTCACGTCGGTTTTCTGTGAGAGGGTGGTACTACCCCGGGCGAGCCGACCCATTCATGCTGAAATCAGTAAGAACTTCAGCGTGGCTCTACCACCTACTAAACTGCACTTAAATACAATAAGTCGAAAAACAAAAGTAACGCATAGCTTGCCCCACTTCTCCTCGACAAGAAAAACATTTCCAATTGATTTTCCTATTGCACTAACACTGTTCTGTGTTTATTTTAAGCTTTCTTCAATTAGTGTCATTTGTGATAAGATAAGTTTCTGGGTTTGACCACAATCATCCAAAACGGCACAAGATTGTAATGCACTGAACTTAGAAAGAACTGGCTCTCAATTTCAGCTGCAGGAACACACCTGCATATGCTTTTTGACAGATTTTCAACTTAATGGTGGTAGATAGCCAGGCAGACATTAGAAAATACCCTACCACCATACTATGGCTTCATCTCGATGTCTTCCTTCACTAAAAACTTATTCATTACAGGGTGTCGATTATTAGGTTATTAAGTAATAAAATACTGAACTTAATTCTATGCTACACTATCTAAAACTAACATTGCATGTCAATAACATACCTTAAGAATAATTAATCCTAAAAGAATAATCAAAACAATATATAACACTAGTGGGCCCGGCGGACGTTGTCCTGCCTTGATAATAAAAAAAAATTCTAAAAGTCAACCGCAGCGCCACCTACCGGGCCCAATTGTTATAAACCATTCTCGGATCCACTGGAACACGCACACAAAATTTCATCAAAATCGGTCCACCCGTTTGGGAGGAGTTCAGTGACATACACACGTACAGAAGAAATTTATACATAAAGATAAGTACTTGCAAAATTTGTATTTGAAAATTTCAATTTAATGTTCGGTTCCTTCATAATATTTACGGACACAAAACAGAAATTCACCTCGACAGGCCCTTTGAAAGGTACACAGTGATCATGAGGTCAGTTGGTTCGTAACCCAAGGGCGAAATATCTCTGAATCTCGGCCAATGCTGACCCGGGACTTCACGGATGATGGATAGCGGGACATGAGCACTGCTATCACGGATGCAGTAATTTATTTGAATGTGGTAAATAAATTTGGACTTTCTGTATGTTGAAAAGGGATGTAAATGTTACTTCCTTTATAGTATTTTAGCTAAACATAATATACATAGAATTGTAGCGTATTTCACTGGCAAAAAAGAACTTTCCAGAATATTATCTAGCCTACATTGATTACGCTTTCCTATAGGGTTAAGCAGTAATGATAAAATTTAACAGAAGTTAACTTAAACAAGAAAATTATTTTCAGAAGACCGAAGACGGGGTCATCAGCTTAGTCATTTTATAAGAAGATATACTTATTATGTGAATTAGTGTAACATACTATTACACAAAAATATAGTGGGTTCAATTCCCGAAAGCAATTTTGCTGTAATGAGTATGTGGTCTTTATTAAAAATATTTTTTTATTTGATTTTCATGTTAAAAAAATACCTGTTATTAAAAAAAAACATTTAATACATAACATCGTTTTATAAAAGCACCTATATCAAACAAAACATGTCAAATGACGCGCAGCAAAGATGTTTACATGTATAGAAACAAGGTTGTCTCGCATAGTTCTTGCTAACACATTATCAACACAAGTGTTCTCATGTTATTACCAATCATGTTATAATTCTATCACGATATTATTCTTTATTTTGAGCAGAACTTCATTATAGAATTCAAATCCATGTAATAAGTAATGCTTGACTACAGGATCATACCATCCACAAAAGAAATATTGATAAATGAAATTATCAACCTGGTACAGAACTTCGTACCGTTAATTCTTTTTTAAGTCGGTATTTAAATCCCTCTAAAAAAAATTACATAATAAATTAAAAATACATAAATAATAAATCTATCAAGGTCAATTTCTTCGTGAAAAATTATCTACAAAGTTCAGAAAGGGCCGCAACATAACGGCCCGTACGAGAAATACATCCACGCGATCCATTTGTAGGCAATAAAATGCTGTCAGTCTTTGTGTCGACTGTCGGCGGGCTTATAATACGGCCATTTTGCAAACGTAACAAATGAGGGCGCATTACCAGTGACCTCCCATCCCGCACTACATACGTCATTTTCCATCCTGCATGGATTCTATACGAGAGAAGTCGGTCTTTTTACGCTGCGACTTTAACACTACCTTGAAACATACTAATGCGGTGTCTATTCAGATTTCTCTATAGACGAATCGACTAGGTTACATAAATAAATGTCTGTGACGGACGATAGTCCTTTAAAAATTTGTATCAGTGTTCAGCTGATGAACATTCAATGCCGTGCCGCTGCAGCCCGCGGTCCCGCCCCGGGCGCCGTAGCGACAATAACAAATGACCCCAACGCATCATAATAAATAAAACAATTTCTTCTTAATTAGATTTCGTGAATTTAATTTTCATGCCAGTAATTGGTCGGTGGCCATAAAGAGTCGGGTCTCTATCGGTGATGGATGATCGAACGGCGCCTCCGTACTATTTGCCTTCGTTCGTTCCACAGTAATTAGAGGGTTCGGAAGTTTACTTTCATTATTGCTTATGAACCTATTACTGTTTCTAATATAGATTTCAATTGACGTAGTTGTTTTGTTAGTTACAAGCGTGAGAACATATCGTTTTCTTTATACTACATAATTTTATATAAACATATTCCTACTTAATTAGATAGGTATTTTTTTAAATTTTGGAATAAGTAAAACAAATAACCGTAGAACGTGGAATTATTGTGTATCATAATTGTTAGTTATAAAACTTTAAAGTACAATATCGAAGCCGGTCTTAGTAAAAATAAAATAAACAAAGGAGGAAAACAAAAGAGAAATCTCAAAACGCTTGCTTTATACACTTAGTACCGAAGGCGGCACGGCGTCGAGCGTAAAGTTTAAAAAATAAACGCCGAAAAAATCTTGAAAAGTCACGGACGCTTAACTTTCTTCCCCTGTTTTATTTTCCCTATTCTACACTTCGCCGTCCTCTTTCTGGCACAGTTATTTTTATATCTCCCTCTCGCTTTATTTAACTGATAAGTTACTTTTTTAAACTGCAGGAAAATCGAAGTCGTTCACTGAACGAAATTAAATCTTGGCGTTCACAGACATAAGTCATAAAATGAAAATATGGTGAACATTACTCACATAAATCTACAAATACGACTGTAATGTGTAACGTTGTAATTTCTGTTGTTTTGATGTAAGTAATAAGAATTGATGTAATAGAAAACATATTAATGTTCAAATTGTATACATATTTATTCGATATTTGATTGAAGAAGGCGTTACTTTGCGGAAATCCATCATTAAATAAAAAATGTATCCTCTTCCGTCTGGAATTGATTCACCTCTGTTACGTCTCACTTATAATTACAGTTACTTACCAACAGTGTCAACAGAGTCAGTACATTTTTCGTTTATCAAGATATTCTTAACGTAATTTATCAATTGTTTCTAATTATTATATAATGTACAGAGTGAATTCCAAAAATGATAAATAGTATATAATTGTTTATAGACTAGTATTCTTACTTGTCGAATCGCATATTAAATCTAGGTCCATTATCTAGGTTTATTTTTAATGGTTATAAACTCTATAGGACTTCCTATATAGTACATTTATGCATCCTATTCCACTTAAACAAGATTCTTCTTATTTTGTTATGAAAAGAAAATGATGACTATGCGTTGAAGGTTAAGTTGGAAATACCTAGTTTTTATTTAGTAAAAACACATTTTCGTGTTATTAGGGTTGGCCGCAAAATTAAATATTATGCATATCTAATGGTGTAGTTTATTATTCATATATGGTGATTAACATATTTTCAGAATTTTATAAATGTAGATATTTCTATTATTTATTGCTATAACTTATCAATTTATTAATATTAAAATCTTATGAAAGTATATTTTACAACAAAAACACACTAAATTAATAATCATTATAGTCCTTTATATTCATGACCAGTAGGTAATGTTTAATTTAGACAATATGTTAATACCTGTATTATTAAAAACATTGTTCATTACGATAAAACTAATTTTATAATAAATTTTCTAAATAGACTGATACATATATTTATTTTTATTATTTAGGCCTTCGTTTTATTTGCTCTAATAAATATCTATTTTTTACATTATACATAATAAATATGTGTATTCAAAAACAATTCAAATTTACCAAGATGTACATCAAAGGCGAATCCGTATTTTCTTTGATTATGTGTAGAGATTTCTATCGATTTTAAGAAATAAATAATAATATTAAATAAATATTTATTATATTTCATTAAATTAACAGTGGATTTAGAGAAGTACCTACATACCGACGTGTATCAAAAATTTTCTTACAGGAGACAAAACAAATAAAACAGAATTTGACAGAAATTGAACGAACACTGATATAGATATACATATAATAAGTATGTAAATGTAACGTGTCTATACTTTTTCTATAGTAGTGAAAAAAAATGTTGTAGGTGTCTAAGAAGCCATTATATTTAGAAATATCTGTCTGTCTGTCTATTTGTTTGAGCACGTATTACTGCTAAAGTACTGCGTTTACGGTAAAAATTCACTATAGATCATAAAACATACCCTGAAGTAATATTTAGTCTTGGCTTCATTAAAATCGGTTCACTCTATCAAAACTTATGGTAATTTTGATAAGGACGCGACTGAAGTACGAGAGAAAAGTAGATAAGTAAATGGACTTAATACATTCAGATGATTTTATTAGTCACGTCGCGGGTACAGCTAGTTTTTAAATGTTTCAAAATCATGCGTATTTTAAAGCAATTTTTTTTTATACATTAACTCAATATGTAAAAAAAGATTTGTTAGATTAAGCGAAATTATATTTCAAATCCCACCCAATTACAAAGACAAATACACTAAAAGAATAAATATGTCGTATTGATTGTTAACCTTCGGTATACATAAAATAACTCTTATATTCCTCCCGATAAAATAACGGCAGCGAACGATCAGTACCAGCCTGTCTCTCCAAACAGAACGTGTTCACGCCGACACCCGCGTAACCACAGATCACGCCACCGTGGTCTGGGGGTAAATTTCGCTCCCGCACACCATATTAGGCCCCCCTCGGCAGCGATTCAAGTCTAAATCCGTTCCCTCGGCGTGGAGCCCTTGAGTGCGCTGCTCGCGCGATACAGTGACACAAAATCTTACATCACTGCGACAACATTACACATATTACCTCCACACACGTGCACTCATACACGCTTACACATGAAAGTGGAAGGGTTTTATTTTTTCCCTTTATCAAACTGAAATAGTTTCGAAAATTATCCGATACGAAATATATATAAGAGTTGTTGTGGTATGTATGCTTGGTACACATATGTTTCAATAACTCATATATGTATGAATAATTAGCTTAGCTTAGGTTACCCCGGGCCCCCTTTGTTCCTTCTTTTCCGTTTGTTTTTCAGATAGGTTGCGAATACACACGTGTATACTTCTTATCCAATTCTTTTCATTCCAATTGTAAAACTTTGCAATAATCCATTACATCCAATTTTTTTTGGTATCAATGCTAGACTTTGGTATAACAAACAAATCACTGGACTTATCGTAGTTCAATAAGGTTTTAAAAGAATAAACGTTGATGCGTATCCATCCTGTTTAAAGTTGTCGGTGGTGGTTACGCAAAAACTGATGAAACAAAACGAAGCGATACCCCCGGGGGCATGGAACCCGGCCTGATATTGATATGAGTGACTTGCACTTACCTCCCTTTGCCTGAGTACAATGTTATGGACAACTAGCGCCCCAATCTTATGTAGGGATGCCAAGAATACAAGTATATTGAGATTTTCTGTAATTTATCAATAATTCTAGAATTAATGTGTAATCAATTTTAACATATACATTATCAAGAAATTATTATAAAAAGTAACTAGTTTTATAATTTGTAATAGAATAATAAAAAATTGAGAAATTAATAACTTAATAAATACATGTAAAATACAACAATTGAAAATCGTTATTTTAATTAATGTTTATATCATCAATTAATTTAGTTAATGGAGATCTGTAGTTCAGGTCATTGTGCCTTTTTCAGACTCCAAACCTCACATTAATTGTTACTTTATTTGTACTGTTGTATAAAATTTATGTTTCTATTTGTGCAAAAACAATATTGTACAGAACTGAGAGGTTAAATGTGAGTTCAATAACAAGTAAAGTAAAGTTCAATAAAAAAGTAATTAAAAACAATTACGTACTAAACTAATCATTTCGTTTCGTAGTAAATGAGAATTAGTACATTCATTATTGGAATAGATACAGAACCAAAATTAGGCTAATCGTTCCGTAATCAAAGAAACAAGTCTTTAAACACACAGTCCATTTTTATTCAAAACTAGTATACATATTAAACTAAACGAATTCCTGCTTAACTAAAAGTTGTATAAAGTATACGAGATTTCGCAACAATTCATTCCTAACCTGGCAACACCGCAAATCGCACCCTCTAATACCGAGCAGTGTTTGCGCAACAAATATTGTCGTCACAAACATCATGCTCACGCCGTAATCTTATTTAAGTGTGGGAATAATACTCTTAATATTATATCGCCCGTAAATAAATTTTTGAATGCCATATTTTCTTTATAGTCCATACTAATATTATGAAGTTAATTTTTGTACCACCTAGTCATATTTCAAAAAATAATTTTGCATTTTATAAGTTATTTATTAATAAAGATTAGAAATGATCTAAAATCAGTCGACAACGCGTAAGAGCCGTGCAGTTACCATAAAAAAAGAAGTGCGTGTGTACTTATGTACACGCGTTAAAAGTTATACTTCTTTGGCGTAACAAGATAAAAATTTTATCTTTCGCTTTATTCTACGTTTCTAGAAAAAACGACACTAACAATAGAAAAAGATATTTAATACATTGAAAGTTTTAATGCAAAGAAATACAAACAACAAATACAAAGAAACAAAATGTTGACTATAGCTAACTTCAGGGTGTCGGTTTTTCGTGACGGTGTGCGCGCGCATCTTAAAAATTTACTCTCATCATATTTCCCTAACGCTCCAAAAGAAATATAACTTCAACAAGCTAAAGCGAAATTATAATGCGGACGGGCCGTATCCTTTTTAAATACTTTAGGTATAGATTTTTGTAGTTAACTAACTTTAGTTAAAAATTTTGTCGGTCTGTCTGTCTGTCTGTTTGTTCCGGGTAATCTCCGAAACGGCTGGACCGATTTTGACGGTAATTTCACTGGCATATAGCTGAAATTACAGCGGGTAACTTAGGCTACTCTAAATTAGACTAGCTATTTTCCGCGGCTTCATCCGCAATGCTATCTCACAAAACTTTGTGTTTTTGTGTTTGCTTTGTGTAGTTTTTTAATTATTTGTAAAAATCCGATTTTTTTTTGGGGGGAAAACTCCTTTTTTTTCGTTTCCCCCCCCAAAAAAACCCATGAAAAACCAATCCCATAGACTCGTTCCCAACCGTTATTCTTTGGCTCGGTTTGGGATAATCGGAAGCCCAAAACGAGAACAATTATTCCCGTAGAACGCTCACTCCTCGGTTTACTCAAAGTATGCGAAGTACGTATAACTAAATATGCATAATATTGACTTATTTATTACAGAACTAGTGGGCCCGGCAGACGTTGTCCCGCCCTGATTATAAAACAATCGTTGACAAATTATATACCAAAATGTTCCTCATGAATCACTTTATGCCCTGGTGAAAACCCCATGGAGATCCGTGCAATAGTTTTTGAGTTTATCGCGAACAGACAGACAGACAGACGCGGTAGGGGACTTTGTTTTATACTATGTAATGATAAGGTTAACAGAACCTAGAAAAGAGAACCTCTATAGAAAAAAACACCTATAAAAACATCTTCCAGCTTAGAAAACATGTATAGTAAAAAATGCAAAAACAATTTATGTTCTAGAAACAACAGTTATGTTATTATATTAGCAATATTAATAGTGAATGCGTATTAGGATTTATTTATCTTATGATTAAAAAAGGATCAACATTAAGATAGATAATAAAAAACAATTCCATGCAAAAGGTCAAACTTTAAATCCCGAATGTCTATAAAGTGGTGACGCTTGTATTTAGAAAACCACAGAATAGTGCCTATAATTGCCAACGTGACCAGTGTTGTCCATAAACAAGTTTGGAGGCGTACAAGGAATATTCAAGAGGAAAGTTAGCCCAGTTGGTCCCAGTCTACTCAATGTAGCGGCAACACTTGTCTGTAACGGGCTGAGTTTGGACACTGTACGTCACACCATGTATTGTATTTACCCTTAATGAAGCCTGACCCTTTATAAGTTTGCGATATAACTTATTGCGATCTAAGCGCATTTTGATGGCCACTTAAATGTTGTAACTATACTTAATAGTTTGATAAACATTACAAGGTTAGAATAGTGACAGCGCTTGATTTTATCAGGATAATAATATGCTTATTTGATGTCTTTAAATTTACACCAATGGGAAACTTGATCCATTAAACTCCACATACATATTTACAATTAAAAAAGTAAAACTTTAATACACTAAGAACATCATGCAAGCCTTCAAACTGCCATATTCTAACTAATATTATACATTCGAGTGTGAGTTTGTATGAATTTGAGAATATTGAGTGTAACTGTATCATTACATAGTATAAAACAAAGTCCCCTATCGCATCTGTCTGTCTGTTCGCGATAAACTCAAAAACTACTGAACGGATTTTCATGCGGTTTTGGATGAAAGTGGTGATATAATTTGTCAAAGATGTTTTTGTAATTATGGCGGGACAACGTCTGCCGGGCCCGCTAGTATGTCTATAAAAATATGGTGTGCTATGTTATGTATAATGAAAAGATAAACCAGATCGAGTTTCTTGCCGATTCTTCTCGATGACTGGGTTGTTTTTCGAACCGGTGGCAGATTTGACGTTCATAAGTAGATACCTTCTCAGGGCCTAAATTCAATAAAGAATTTTTGATTTTGCTTTGTTTTTTTCTTACACTTTCACGCCTTCTTTTCTCAACCAAACATCATGAAATTTTACATACACCTTGTCAAAGGAATTATAGTAAAGACATATAGTATATTTCACCAAATCTATATTAATGCGGGCAAAGATAAATATCAAATGAAAAAACTCAAAGCGTTTAATAGGTTGTAAAACAAATTATCATAAGACACATCTTAATTCGACATTATTAAAATATTATCAGGTGACGCCTTAACAGGTACGGAGTTGACTTCTATTAAATCGCGGCCACTTCTCTTCCCAAAATCATGTACTTGGACAACGTATTTGTGGAAAAAAGAACAAACTTTGGCCCACCGCTTTGCCCACGTCAATATTGACTTATAAAATAGTCCATGCTACTCACTGATAATGTTTGAAATAATTTTTAAAAAAGCTTAGGTAATTTTTTTTTTCAAACAAAAGAATCACAACCTCCCTCTTTACAATAGTAGTATAGAAAAAATACCATTGTTAAATTTACTCACACAATCCTTACATTTTTAACTTATCACCTTAAATACAATATAACAAACGAACAAAATAGTCGAAAATGTTATCAGTAATAGATACAACCAGAGTAAAGGGAAACACGCAAAATATTCAGATAAAGTTAAACTTTACCAGTTGTAACAAAATGTTGGCAAAGTTTTCGACTGTATCACACGACGAGACGACGCGAACCCACGCGAACAAACTTCGCGGAAATCGTCCAACTACCAACATGAATGCTATTATTTGCTACAATAAAAAGTTTCCATGGAAACACGTTGAAGGAAAATTCTCTCACTGTATATAATAACATCTATGTAACACTTATAGGTACTACTTTGTTAATTTATCAATGTTCTAAACATACTTATGTATCCTAGCTCTTATACGTATCTCTGTCTTTATGGCACAAGATTCTTAGCATTGTAATATTAATTTTACTTATACCTTATAATCATCAATTCAGAATTGCTTATAAAATCCTCGTCAATATTTTTGGTTGCTCTGAATACATAAGTTCGGGCTTGAGCGCGTGATACACTCAAGAATTGATTACAAGACAGAGTTAAAATATTATTATGTGAATTTAAAATTGGCATTTATTTATCCTTAAGTTGTTTGAATGTTATAAATATTGTATAATACGTATTTGTACTTAAATTTGTTTTCTGCGCCACCATATTCAAAGCGGTCAAAAAGTTTGGCGATGACGGAACCTACACTGTTAGAGAATTTAATTAAAATCGGATGACAATTAAAAAAATCGTATTTTGTATAAGGTTTAAAACGGTTTTACTGATCATATTTATGACCGATCAATTGCGAAATAATACATAGTAGATGATGTTATCACAATCAGTATAGAATTTATTTACAATGAAAATTTCATGAACAACATTAAGTTTATTGAAGTTATAGGTACTTCTTTCAGCGCGTTGGGGAAAAATGATGAGAGTAAATTTTTACGATGCGCGCGCACACCGTCACGAAAAACCGACTCCCTGAAGTTAGCTATAGCGAACATTTTGATTCTTTGTATTTGTTGTTTGTATTTCTTCGTATTAAAACTATCAATGTATTAAATACCTTTTTTCTATTGTTAGTGTCGTTTTTCCTACAAACGTAGAATAAGGCGAAAGATAAAATTTTTGAAAAGATTTTTATCTTTTTACGCCAAAGAAGTATAACTTCTAACGCGTGTACATAAGTACACACACACTTTATTTTATTTTATTTTGTGCCAAGCAATCTTGTAGTAGATTATTATTGCCATTGTCGAGTAGGTAATGATGTTATAAGTTTCTTGCGATAATTTCAATGAACTACCAAGGTGGTAGTAATCTTATTAGGACTTTCCAGGGAGATTTTGTGACAAGTCAGAATCCATACTCCGTGGTATTATTTCCGATCCACTTCACTTGTGCACAATAACCAAACTATATTACGTAAAACACCGCCAATATTACAAAATATAGAGCCAAATAACACAAGATTATGAAGAAAATATAAAAACCACTACATTGCATTCCAGGATCTCGACAAAATGGTTTTTGTCAAAGTTTAACATTAAGTTAAATCTAAAGGTCCAAAGTGACAAACAAATGGTGTTAAATTCGAGATCAGTGTTCTATAAAATAAACTCCTATTACAAAATTAATAAATAAATAACATGTAAATATAGAACAATAGATTTATTAGTATAAATACATGCTTAAAAAGATTGCTCATTTGTTTAGTATGGTTTTTGCATCAATATCCTACTTTGTTGATCAAAATTTCATACGAAAACAGAATGCCATAGAGTAACCTAACATAATATAACATAGAATTATGCCATAAATAGTGTAAATTTGTTAATGCAATAAACATAGAATTATCCTAGATTTACGTATTTTTACGGAAACTACACAAAAAAGATTATAACAAGATCCTATTTTTACACTAATAACCACCCGTGGGTCCGCACGGGTTTTACATACATTTATTATTTCCGACTTGTCAATTTATTACATAAAAATATACTTTGTCATTTCTAAAAGTATTCATGGTCTTTTCCATGATTATCAATTCTGGAGTGACAAATATTCTCTAATTTTAAATTAAATATCATTTTAATCTCTTCAGAATTAGAAAAAAATCGATTCCTGTAATTAATATAGTATTGATAAATATTAATGATATTTAATTTCAATGATAATTGCGAATTGATATATATTTCATAAAAATCAGTTCACAATAATAAGGAGATGTTTATTTTCGATTTCTAAAATTTTTGACAATTCTTGTAGTACCTTTTCAACGGAGGAATGATATAAAGTTCTCGCGTACAAAGATGTTATAAAAATTAGTCGAAACCGTTTTTGAGTTAAATTTAGAAATGTATTTTTAAAACATTTTTTTAAATTATATACGTGAACAGTACCTCTTTATAATAGTTATATGTCACAACATTTTTGAAAATAGTTCACACCAAATTACAATTTTATTTGTACTAGCCGTCGCGTCGCGTCGTCCGGTAGTCGAAATTCGACCATAATAAGGCGTACAAACCTTTTTCTTCGATTTTATATAGATTGTTATCTATATTGAGTACTGGACAAATATTTTAGATATAAGGAGTTTGAGTTATAACCAATAAAGACATAAATAAAAACGTCTACCTGTCGAATGGAAAAAGTAACTAGTTCCAATTTTTGAAATGAAAACTGCGTTAGCCGCGTTGAGCGTTTGGTAGGGGAAAAAACTTATGGGTCACGTCACCGATGATCTCGACATGCTCGTAACGTATTATGTTTGCGCCAGACTGGTGATGCGTAATATTGACGTTTTATATTGAGCTTGTGCAGGCCATCATATGTTTCATCAATTAATAAAATGTATATAATTATTGCTCTGAGCGCCAATAGATATGAAAAGCAGACTGTATTCAGACTGTAATTGATTTAAAAATTCAAAAAAGAACACGGTTATTCCATTGTTTTAACTTTTCACTTCTGTTGGCAGTTCTTATGACTGCCTGTATGACTTTTTTTATTGATAACAATAAAACTGGTATCTACTTAACAAAAAAAAAATTAAAGAAAACGATGGAGAAACAGAGGAGAGAGATGTTCTTAACTCTTTTGTCTCTACCTATTTATATGTGGGTCATTCCATGTCAAATCCATTTTTACCTCCCCCTTATTCCTTTTCTATCTTTTTCTACCCCCCATTTTCTTTTTCTTTTTTTCCCCCATTTATTTTTCCTTTTGTCCAAAAAAAAAAATTTCAAACAAGAATAAAATCACAAAATTTCAACAAAAGTTTTTTATAATCAAAAATTAGAGCGACTGCGCACATCTTTTATTAACGGGACATTCAGAATTAGTTAAGTATTTTTAAGCAAAAAAAAAACAAAAACGGTCGGACTTTGAAAATTACGTTTTTTTAAAAAACAAAATATTTCATATCTGACTCTAAAATTTTTTCATATTTTTTTTCAAAACTACATTTAATAACAAAAATTTTAAAAAAAAGTTCCCAAACGCAATTTTTAAAAAGTTCTGCAATTTAAAAATAAAAAGCGTTTTTCAAAAATTCATAACTTTTTTTGAATCGGGAAAAAAAATTTGAAAAAATTCTGAAAAATAACTTTCGGGGGGTAGAAAAAGATAGAAAATTTTCAGCGAAATCAAAGGGGGTCAGGTAAAAAATTTGTCGATTTGACATGAAATGACCCATGTAGAAGATAGATAAATTCAACAATATTAAGAACAAGCAATAGAAAAGAAGAATCGTTGTGAATTTAATAAAGTAGTCCGGTGAAGCTGTTAAGAACTTGCAAGGTCAATAGCGTAGTCAGTTCGAAAAAAAAAAAGAATTTAATAAAGAGTATGCGTGTAGAATCATCTCTACTAGTATTATAAATCTGAAGGGTTTGTTTGCTTGAACGCGTTAATCTCAGCAACTACTGGTCCTGAAAAATTCTTTCAGTGTTAGATAGCTCATTTATCGGGAAAGCGTATAGGCTATATATCATCACTGTTTCATGAATAATGAATGTTTCAAAATCGGGATTAACGTACCTATTATTTAAAAATATTTTCACCATCTACGTAAACGAAGTCGTGAGTTAAAGTTAGAGTTAGTCTAAAGTAACTATTCCACGCGTCCGAAGTCGCGGGCAGATGCTAGTTTACAATATGTACAAAATGATTTATGGTAGTCAAAAATGAAATCAAATATATAAAGGCTAGTTCACAAGAGATGTTACGTCTCGTGTCTGACATGAGGACGCGATTGCCGGTCGCATCTGTCGTCGATGCGTCCGACGCGAGGCGGCTACGTTGGCGGATGTGTTTGCTAACACCTCGTCCTATATGACACGATACAGTGATACTATTATTTCTTTGTTTCACTTGAATCGACGATGTCATAACATCATTCTACAGCCGCAAAAAAAATATAACAAGCACAGCAGGAGTGGAATTGAAGGGTGATTTCCATCATTCTCGCGTTACGGTGTAAAGAAAATACTGCCGATTGACACCGTCGAATGTAGTATAAATATATGAACATATGGGATTTTAGGAGTGTTAACAAAATATTTTTACTATATAAAAACAGTGCGACCGATTCATTTATAACAAACACAAAAAAAAAACTGACAAATTCAAAGAATTTTATATGAGATGTATCTTAACATTTACGACTATCATTAGCGAAGCGTGGTCCATAAGAAATCATCAATCATATCATACACATTGAAAATTGCAATGAATTAATTTTTATACAATATGTAACAAATATATTTTTGTATGGAATGCTGGATAATTTAATACGTAAATATACGCAATGGCGACGTCCGAAAAGTCCTCAGTGACATATCAGTCGGCACCGTGACTATATTGTCACACCAAAATAGAATCCGACGCGATGTCAAACAAAACATCGGATATAGTTCACTTTAAAATGTACAGAAGTCAAACGTTTAAAATTAAATTACATTCTTTCTATTTTACGTATGAAATTTCAACAAATATATTATCGAATTGTAAAGGACAATTTTAAATCTAACTTATGCAACATATCTATTTCTCTGACATGTATTTCGTACTACTTAGATGTAGTTACACATAATCATTACATAGTATAAAACAAAGTCCCTTGCCGCGTCTGTCTGTCTGTCTGTTCGCGATAAACTCAAAAACTACTGAACGGATCTTTATGCGGTTTTCACCAGTAGATAAAGTGATTCACGAGGAACGTTTTGGTATATAATTTGTCCAGGATTTTTTGTAATAATCAGGGCGGGACAACGTCTGCCGGGCCCGCTAGTAATACATATTTCATTTTGTAAGCATAATACTTCGATTTGTATCAAACACCAATTAACTGTAGTATTTTTTAAAAATAATTATTAGGTATTTTCTACTTCCGACGCGTTAGAGTAGGTATATCCAGACACTCCAGTTAAATACAATCAAGTGATATTGATATTTTGAAATCATAACTCACGTTATACCGTTAACGTTTATGAGTCGGCATGAATTGACCGTTTTATGAGCAATTTTAGTCTTAGAAACATCGAGGAAGAAAAGATAAAAGCGTGCACACCGCCACCACTTGTATAGACTTCCTTTGCGTTGTCTCACTAGTATGGACGGATTGTTTCTTTTTAGCTCCTCTCGTGAATGGAGCTAATGACGGCTCCCGAACGGTACGGCGCGACCGCGTCACGATGCACCACACACACATAGACACAGACACATAAAGACTCTGTCATTCATCAGAACTGTCAGCGACATCTATTGACAGGTTGACTTCTGTGTCACGCTTAAACGAAAATATTGTTTATTAAATTTATTTCCATTCTAAGACCATCTTCTGTGTATTATATTAAAAATTCCAAAATTGATTCTAACAGAGTAAAACTTTATGGTATCTCAAAAATGTACACTACACGCTAATACTTCAGTCAAACGTAAATTTAGTACTATAAGTACATACTTTATAAGACAGTATAACTATCATGTTGTACTGGAATAAATTTCAAGTGTATATGTGTCATTGATTGTGATACTAGTTTAACTTATATATACATACTACGTGATAATGTGTGTTCATTCGTGTTAATATAGATTTGATCTATTCCTCAGGGACAATAGTTTTTTTCCACAATTTTCTTTTTTGTATTTCTTTTCAGTATTCCTAACAATCTATATGTAAAATTTCATGATGATCTGTTGAGTATTTAAAGAGTGAAAACTAACTAACAAACAAATTCACAATGGCGTTTATAACGTTAGTCAGAATATGCCTAATTACATTTACACATACTTTTCATTATACAATTGAAGCAACTTCACAATATATATATTTTTTTTTTTTTTTTCTTCTCTTCTCCCCCCTCCCCCCCTTCTCCTCCAATTTTTTTGAAAAATTTTTTTTTTCTTTTTTTGTTTTTTCCAAATTTTTTTTTCATTTCTCCCTCCCACTTTGGGCCCCTCTGCTTGTTTTTTATTTTTTTTTTTTTTTTTTAAAAGACAACCCCCCCCCCCCCCCCCCATATATATATATATATATATATACATATATTATATATATAAGTAATGTATATATATATTATTGAGCATAATAATTTCCAAATACATTTAGCGTTTTTATTTTATTGCTTATTAAAAATGTGTCTTCTATAGTATCAAAATTGATACACTATATATAATATTATAGCCCAGAACTACAAAACTTTATGACAAGAATGTTTAAGAAAAATAAACCATTAAAATATCATCAGTCATGAGCGACCCCCGCGGTGGGCAGGTCAGCGGCTGTCCAAGAAAAAAACCTTACAATTCAACCGAATTCAAATGACGAATGATTCATTTATGAAAATGAAATGACAGATTGAATGAATACGGAGATCCGTACAAAGGAGACGGTGGCTACTGGCCACCGCATTATGTCCTTTATGACACGTGCTCTCCCACCAGGGATTTGTAAACCAACGCTAATGTGTGAGAATACCGTCTTATTCTTAACAATTCTCCTAGCTAACTGGGATAATAAGCCTGTAATCGACTAAGAAACTAGACTTAAGCAGTGAGTCTATAAATGCTAAGAACGGACGTAATATTACCCATTAACCCAATTGTAATATATATTAAAAGATTTATTGTACAAATGCTTTATACATTCATAGTAGTGGTGGTCGAGCAGTTTCTCCAGTGGAATATCAATCCGATATCCACAGGTTCGAACTCTGGCATGTACGAACGAATTTTTCGTAATTCGGGTACATTTACTAATTTAAATTGGTAACACTAACGCCTGACTGTGAAGGAAAACTTCACGAGGAAACCTGAACCTGGGAAATTGTCTTGTAGTACCGCCGTATGTGGGTAAATATAGTACTGTGGATTTCTTGGAGTTTGAATACGCCAATACGTCGTGGGCTGGCGTGGTGATGGCCATACCTTCCTTCGGGAAGAGGCCTATGACCCTGCAGTGGTCTATAACACTATGATGATGATATATTACAAAACGTAACTTCATAGATTTTCAATCCTCCTCAATCTTTTTGGCCACTTTGAATATAGCCGTAAGTTTGAGCTTACACGTAATATAGTCCAGAGTATAATACAAAACAAAGATAAACTATTATTAGGTATAGAAATCTAAAATTGACATTTATCCTTAAGTTGTCTCGATGTTACACTTATAATATATAATACATAATTATACTTAAAATTACATTCTGCACAACTATATATTGAAAGCGGTCGAAAAGTTTGGCGAGGACTCTATATTATTTCTAATTTGTAAAGTTATTTCTTGATGAAAATCGTAGTATACCTTCCGGTGAATTTGGAATGGTAAATTCGTTACATTCGGCCTTTTCGAGGTCAACACATTAATCATTACCCTAAATAATAAAATATATAAAACGTAACAATAAAAAATCATGGTCATTCTTTGTACCAAAAATAATAACTACATTACGTTCTAAGGTTAATACTTATGGGCAGATTAGTATTCGACGACTCGTGCAGTTTCTTTTTACAAAACATGTGGTCTCGTGCGTGAATCACAAATAGTTAATTATATTTTTTTATAACCTCAATAAATAACAAAACCACCCTAAACGCACCATAAAATATGTTTGACATTCAAAAGTTGTGACCTTATCTCGTAAAAATGGCAATTAACCGGCTACCCTTGCAATCGGACTGGGACCACGAGTTAGTGAACTCCGACAAACACTAAGAAAGAAGGAATGGGCAATGAAATTAAAAATATGTCTTAAGGGCAATTAGCTTTAACTTTTACAGTAAGTGCCCTATCTGCACACAGAGTTCCCCCGCGCTTTTCAATTGTGGGGAAAGCTGGCCGCTTTTCGGTTCGAGTGAATTTTATGAACTCGAAAAGAATTTCGACTTTTGAACAAGTTTACTTACCCCCTGAATTAAGTACTTTAGCTAAATCTTGATATTATTAGTAAGGTCAATTATAAATAACTTTGTATTTAATAAAAATAAACACATTTAATTTTATGAAAGCTTTTAATATATAGCCGTCTATTTTTACATCATTACATAGTATAAAACAAAGTCCCCTACCGCGTCTGTCTGTCTGTCTGTTCGCGATAAACTCAAAAACTACTGAACGGATTTTCATGCGGTTTTGGCCAGTGGATAAAGTGATTCATGAGGAAGGTTTGTAGTATAGAATTTGTCAAGGATTTTTTTTATATCCAAGGCGGGACAACGTCGGCCGGGCCCGCTAGTTACCTATAAAATTATAATAAATATCATTAGTATTAACAGCAAAAAAGTTTTTTTTATGTTTTAAAAAGAAAGGGTATATTTCGAGATCCACACCTTGAGATAAAAATTAATATTTAATTGAGTATAATCTAATGTTAGTACTAATACTCGTATATATTAGGAATATCATTTTTAAAAGACCAAATTGATAATGAATTCACATACACTGATACAAGGATACAAGTTGTTCGTTGATGTTATAAAGATTAACGAGACAAATAACTAATATTCATTCTAAAATAAACACTTCGTTATAAATTTTATGGACAGTATAATTACGTATAATAGACAAAAATAACACAATGTAAATCACAATGCTTATATTAATATCAAAACAAAATTATAAAACTAAAACAATAAATGAAACTAGGTAAAAATTGTAATGCGCTGCTCCGTTGCCTTGACGAAGTGTTTAACAATAAATTTCCATTTAAAAAGCCACAAGCTACGTCTGCGGTGCGGGGCGCGGGGGCCGCAGCTTCCGCCGCTTTTTTCCTTCATTTCCTTGAGGCCGCGTGGCTAGGGCGCGCCGCCCTACCTACAGACAGAATTAAAATATTTGTGTTCTTTTTTTCTTTTATAATTATGGACATGCTATAAGGTCCTTAATAAATTGACTTTATTAAAAATTGTTGCTGGATAAATTATGAAAATTATACAAAATATTTTTTATCCAATTAGTGTGATCCTAATGTTTCATGTTTATCCGGCCTATTAAAAAATTGGATATATTTGTAATGCTGTATTCTATTTCCTGTTATCAGTACATATTATAAAACAAAGCCCTCTGCCACGTCTATCTATCTGTCTGTTCGCGATAAACTCAAAAACTACTGTAGGGACTTTCATGCGGTTTTCACCAGTAGATAAAGTGATTCATGAGGAGGGTTTAGGTATATAATTCGTCAAGGTTTGTTTTTGTTATCAGGGCGAGATAGCGTCCGCTTACGGTTATATATAGTAACAACAAATAATGATTACACAAAGTGTGTGATAGGAAAAATATATTTATGATAAAACCTTAGGTATTGTTAATCTCTAGATTGTCTTGTATACTACGTTCGTATCCCGACTCTTTGACCTATATATGGTTATATCGCAATGTCAAGATATTATATCACATAGATAGACTTACAGAAATATATAGTGAACAGCACATAAATATCGGAGGGATAATAATTAAAAGAAGCGATAATGTCCCTGGTGCGGTGAAAAACGACCCCGCCATCCTTTTTATTTGATAAATAAAATTTATTCCCTGACGCAATGCCTTCCCTTATTCTTTGTAGGTTTAGCTTCGTACTAATTCTTTGTTTTAACAAGGTATACTGTTTATAATATACTGATTTCATTTTACGAGAATATTTTTGATTGCATTTTCCATAAACGTAAATATTTTTTTATAATATCATCATTACATAGATAAAACAAAGTCGCCTACCGCGTCTGTCTGTCTGTCTGTTCGCGATAAACTCAAAAACTACCGAACGGATTTTCATGCGGTTTTCACCAGTGAATAGAGTGATTGATGAGGAACGTTTTATAATTTGTCTAGGATAGTCTAGTTATATAATTTGTCTAGGATAGTCTAGTTATATAATTTGTCTAGGATTTTTTCATAATCAGGGCGGGACAACGTCTGCCGGACCCGCTAGTTGTTAATATAAAATACAACTATTACAGATACTCGTCTCATTATTCTACTGTAATCTAATTCTTATAGTTAAGTGACGAATATTACTATTACATTAAT
The DNA here is from genome assembly GCA_036509395.1 of Antheraea yamamai. Lineage (NCBI taxonomy): Eukaryota > Metazoa > Arthropoda > Insecta > Lepidoptera > Saturniidae > Antheraea > Antheraea yamamai. Next base: position 6,475,515 of record AP028429.1, on the reverse strand, counting down.
CTATAATTAATTTTTTATCAACAATATAAACGCCTCCTTACTGATATTATAAATACGAAAGAGCGTTTGTTATTTGTTTACTTTCACGTCTTAATTACTGAACCGATCATCGTGAAACTTTACCTACACGTTCTAAGAGGTTCAAAAAAGGATATAGGGCATCTTTTACTCAGAAAAAAAAAATACTGCTCGAAAAGGATAAGTAAAAGAAAAAGTAACAAGTAAAAAATTACTTGAGAACATTGAATAATTAAAGAAATTTGTTTGCAATACACAAATTTAAGTACCTATCAACAATAATTAGAGATTAATAACATATCAACATTTAATAACAAAAGTGACTAGATTCTCACTTTCTTGGATGAGTCTGTGTATTCCTATATAAAATGTACACTGTTGATTATAATAATTATTCTAGTAATTAATTTATTAAGTACTTACTAGCTGTGCCCGAGACTACGGCATCTACGTGGACGGCTACGTGGAACTTAATGTAAAAAAACATTATTTTTTTCGAAATGACTTCGCTATTGACCTAGCAAGGTCTTAACAGCTTCACCGCACTACTAAGGCGAGCGCTTAAGGTACTCAGCCGATTTTATTTGAAAACTAGCTCAAGGGTGCACGGCACACCTCGGCTTGGGCTGTTGCCTGATACATGCAATTCGCGACCTATCTGAGCTAACCTAAGCTAATTATTCATACATATATGAGTTGTTGAAACATATATGTGTACCAAGCATACATACCTCAACAACTCTTATATATATTTCGTATCGGATAATTTTCTAAACTATTTCAGTTTGATAAGGGGTAAAAATAGAACTCTTCCACTTGCATGTGTTCTATTTTTTTTCCCTTATCAAAAAAACAGTAACTAATAAAATGATCTGAATGTATTAAGTACATTTACTTATCTACTTTTCTATCGTACTTAAGTCGCGTCCTCATTAAATTTACAAAAACTTTTGATAGAGTGAACCCATTTTAATGAAACCAAGGCTAAATGTTGCTCGAGGACATGCTTTATGATTTTCTTAGGAGGTTTTATCATGAACACAATACTTTAGCAGTGATGCCTGTTCATACAAACAGACAGACAGACATTAGTAAAAATAATTGAAATGTATTTTATTACTATACTTATTCCTCGACACCGACATAAGTATAGATTGTAGCTGATTTGTATTACATAATTAAATCTCACAAAAGCTTAAATTTTAAAATATTATGAATATAACTTGACATCTTAACATAATTGACATTTTAGCTTAAATTTAGTTTAAGTAACCAAAGGCATATAAACTATTTAATCACTTAAAATTTGTTTGTTTATTTATTCTACGTCACAGTTTACAAGATTCAACTTCTTTTAAGCATACGTACAGTTATCACGTGTTTAATAAAGAATGTAATATTGGATAACTTTGTAAGGAGCTGATAAAGAAATGCATCTCCGCAAACAATCAATTCGTACGGTTTCATCAGTGCAACGCACCCCTCAACTATTAACCTTCCCCCCACATCCTCAACCCCCCCGGGATGGCAATCGGGACGCTTTTACTGCGCACTAAATATTCTCCCGGCGACAATTGCGATTATGAAAAGTGCACCGTTATTTATATCCCGCCACAGTATATTTTTTGTCGCCCCTTTCAAGGGCAATTAAATACCAAGTCTTAAAGCGTTTTGCATATTCCGAGTACCTCCCGTATTTATTATCAAGACGCTAATAAAGATACTAAAGGTCACAAACAGAATATGCCGCGAAAGAATTTTAGATTTTAAATGGTAGCGGTATTTTTTTATATATTTGCATTCAAGGCCTCGCAAGTTGAACCAAATTCCATATTATACGTATAAAGTGTAGTAGAAAATAAAAATATATAATATATAAACGACAAAACTCCGATCTAAAATATTCTTAAGGGTTTTTTAAAGAACAAAAGTCTTCTTCAAAATACATTTTGCGAATTTACATAATTTTTATTCTACAATTTTACAGAATATTTTCTAGTATCAATAGCACAAAGCTAAGTAATTTAAACAAAAGTGAAACAATTCTAATTAATAGGTCAATTAAAACAAGTAAACGATTTAAGAATTTACAACTTGAATCTATTCAAATATACTTTTATCTGCAAAAAACCCTGTAAATTACTAATTTTACATATAATTATTTAAAAACAAAGTAGTCATTTGCATAATATAATATTATTATCACTAAGCAATTAAGAAAATAACCAAGGAATTAACGAAATTCCCCCGCTAACGAAATCGAACTGAAACCAGCGAGAACTAACTGTCAAACTGTTCAGAACTCTCGCCAACTGTCTGAAGGACAACTTTTAATAATACTGTTACGGAGAGATGGAATTAATGTTGTACTTACGTACCTACTATTTGGATACATTTATAAAGTTGAGATATTGTTTATACCAAAACCTATGTAAAATTTTCATAAGCACTCGAGTTTGACGTCAACAGTAAATAAATGATATTTCATACGAAATTTAACCATTTAATTAAACCATATCAAAGAACTAATGATAATAAAAAGTATCAGTTTTTAAATCGAAATCCTAACTAACAAATCCGAATGTGAGTTTGATTGTTATGTGTTCACGCCTTAACTACTCTGACGATCATCATATTTTTTTTCTATATAATTGTATGCCGGAAACACAGAATAGGACATACGGTACCTTTCATGCAGAAAAAAATAATGCTCCCGAAAGATGGGACAAACTTACAATAATATGAGCGAGCCGCGGGTAAAAGCTATTATGAAATACAGATTCAAATTTGCATGGAAATGAAAATGGTTTTACAGTTATTATGCACAAAATAGTATGATCCTATGTAATTCTTAGACAATAAATTAATCATATAAATGTACCTTTTTAATGAATACAATGTTATAAGGTATATTAGAGAAAAGTAATATTCAAAATGTTTAAAATTTACAATTATACTTATACATTTTACATCGAGATTATTTTACATGAGCACGCATACACCGATGTTTTTCAACCCTGCATAATGGGAAATAAGCTTTCATCAAGTCGAGATAAGGCGATCTCAAGCCACTTCCCGATACGTCGCCCCTCCGTACTACGTATCTCCCAGGAGTGGGACGAAATTGAACCGTCTTAGATCTGTCTCACCGTAATCCGCGCTTATAATTGATGCGACTACGTCAAGCACGCTCCGATATAGCTAATCGGAAAAACACAAATCCACGACATGATGGATCGATTCCCATGCTACACGGATACCCAAACAAATTGCTAAAAGTCAATTGCTTTTGATTTGTTTGACAGATTAAATTCTTATTCCATACATATAAAAATGAATGTTCTTATATCGGGGATCGTTAAGCTATAACATAGTTTGACAGCTCACCGTGAAAGTTGGTCCAACTACGAGTTTTATCACAGAGAAAGTTATTTATGCATTTTATTATAACTCGCCACTGGCCTGTATTGTATTTTCACTAGTTTTTATATTATAATTTAACGCACAAAAAGTTGTAGATAGTCGCCTATATTATATAAATCGAAGTTGTTCATTCCAACATAACAACATATAAATATTATAAAAACTGTTTCCAGATCAAGGTGAATCAAATCGAACATCATTAACTACGTAAAATATTTAGTCCATACAACAGTAAAAAAGCTGACTACATAACAAAAAATGCTTTTAATAAGTTTTATATCCTTAGTATAAAAACAGAAAGAAATCGATTATATTATTTACTGATATTAATCACATGCAATCGTTAAATAAGTTTACATTCTATATTTATTTGAAAAGGAAAAAATCACGAGCGTAAGCAAATATTAAAATTATATAAAACGATTCTCTTAACGGACAACAAATTGCCTAAAATATATTTTACGCGTGAAAAATATCATAGAATTTTTACATTTATGGTTTTTCACACCTCATAACATAATATTATTCGTGGGAGACACCCTCTTCTGGTAATTTTTCCGTTGCACTGACGGCATTCACATTGCTCGGTATTTTATCATAGCCGAAAAAATATATTCTAGAAGCAAATAGAGTAACCGTATCTGACATTTAATATACTTTTTATTCGTTGTAAAAGTAATCCATATTAGATTATGCTAATTAGATATACTTAGGTTACATATTAGACTATGTTGTCAATCGTTACAGCAAAACACTGTAAAAAATCAATAGAAAACATATATTTTTTCACAATCTAAGATTCTATATATTATGGGTAGTGGACATGATGTAGGTAGGATATAAAATTAAAAAGTAACATATCCAAAACCAAGGTTACATTATTTTGCTTCGTCCGTTGAGCATTAAAAAAATGGCAGAGGGTCAATCCGAAATATAAGTAGCCTAACATCCTCTACGATAAATTCCATGTTAAATGGTCATAGACCTATACCAATACGTTTATTTGTTTTGACGACATTGAGCCTCGAAGGAACTGCGTTTTCATAATATACATACCTGATGGTTACTATGTTAGAACTGACAACCGCTGGATAAAGTTTAGTTACCCATTTACAATTGTCGTTGTCACGCCAGGCTTCGAGTACCACAGTTTTAGAGAACCTAGTGTTTTCAATTCAAAAATAGAATGATGAAAATCAATTAAAGATATTTGTAAACACCCTTCCGCCATATGTTACGACCCGACACAAATAATGCGACCACGGCATTTAGTCGGAGTCTCAGAGGGGCATCGAACGATCTCTAATGGCATCCAACCGCCAACTGGCCACCGCATTAATCCTTTACCGGCTCTTGATTAATTATTTAAACTTGCCTTAGGGGCTCACCTCTCCACATAACATCCCCCTGAAAATTGTTTACAACTTGTAACTCCAAACGTGCTGTTATTTTGCAATCGGTTATACCTAATAAACTTGAACCGTGTTCTATCCAGTTATGACAATACCTTGAGGTACCTCCTACTCTTAATTGTGAGGTATGTGCTTTATAACCGTAATAAGCAGTTAGGTACTATTAGGCCTTTATTTGAAGCGATCATAGCTCAGTGGTAAGGTGTTGCAATGAACCGAAGCTTTTGGTAAGGAAAAACATTTTAATGGAAGTATAACATGATGGTGTTCTCATCCAGATATAGTGTCTTTTTATTTTAGACCACATTATCACTTAATAACTAGTGATATTAAAGTCAAATGCAAAATAATTTACAAAGTATAAAAAAGATTAGTATAGTAAAAAAGAATGATAGACTCCAATCACACGTTGATTATAGACACAATAAGCATACTTCCTTAACATCAGGAATCGCCAGTACTTTATATCTTTTGTACCTCTTCGGTCGCTCATCTGCATCGTTTGTATTCAAATCAAGACTTGTTCATATACTTACTCTTTATTAAATAGGGTTACACATATAGGCACAACCAATTTCGATTAAGATAAATAAAAAACCGGACTAGAGATTGACCTTTTTAGAAATCTATATTGATTTCTTAATGACTACTCGAACTATTCTTGACAGAGAGTATACCCAAAGAATGACATCTCTGATATGGGAAACTGGAATTTTTGAAAAAAAAAATTACGTTTCTTCCGATTTTGTTTCTTAATTCCGGTGAACAAATATCATTTTTATAGCCAAATCAATTACTTGTGTACATTTTATTTTTAAATACAAATTTATTTCAATTAAATTCAGTGTAAAATTAAAAAAGATTAAGAATAACTGAAACAAACTTATTTATTGTATATTTTTTTAAATTTTATTGTAGTAATCAAATTATATAATAGTTATATTTACAAATTTCTTGAATATATTAGATCTATCATTTTCAAATTCATTAGTTAATAGTTGACTCTGGGAATATATATTTTATTAAAAATCTGCTGAAACAGGCAAAAATTCTAAAAATACAGATGAATTTTCAAAGTAAATTCAAATTAGAAAAAAAGCGGATTATATTACCTTATTGTAAAATTCAATAATGCCCCTGTGATACTATCAAATTAAGTGCGGACATAGCGACTCTTGAGCGACGTAAGTGACCCCTAATCCGCAGTAAATCTTCGGCCGAACCTGCCCTGGGCCTGTCCGCGACCGGGACGCAAGAGGGTTAAACAACCTACTTCGCAATCATTTATTACATGTAGAACAAGACAAGGGATTTAAGCTGAGTACACACTTAAGACCCATTTTTATATAAAAGCCAAGTTTTAGGTAATAATTAATAGTTTTATTAGTCGATGCTTTTTTTCGACCTAACTACGCTATTGGCATGACGAGCCTTCACAACTTCACCGGATTACTAAGGCGATAGCATTTAGCACTTCGCCGCTTGGCAACAAGATCAATGGTGCCAAAGTGGCCAAACCTTGACTTGGACTGCTGCTTTGGATACAATGTCGCAAATCTGTCTAACTAAGCTAGCTTTTAATACATATAAGAAATCTTGAGACACACATGTACCGACAATGCGTTTTACTAAATATTTTCAGGACATGTTTTTAAATACAGGTTTCATTATTGATCCGTCGAAGTTGGAATGTTTCTTATTTCTCAACTACCAACATGCCGAATCGTGATTTAGATAGTTAGATATGCATTTCTTTCAGCATGGTTAAAGGCCCTGCTTGCAGCGCAACTAGATGATACTAATAGCTACAATATCTGATATTTTATTGAATTTTAAGATACAAGTTTTTTTAAATCCGAATACGGCAAAATAACTACACTGTGTTATCGAAAAACATTATGTAATAACGTCGAACTATGAACTAGGCGAACCCGAAAAGTGACAAAGTAAACGAGAGTCACTATATCTGGTTTAGCACTATGTGTATTTTAGTTAGCGATCCAGCCACCACCCCGTTTCACTACTGCTAATTTTGTAGATACCTACTACACTTGACAAATGGTGATCATAATAATATACTAACATAGCTTTCAATTTATTATGTAACTAGTTTCTGCAAGCGACTTCGTCCGCGTGGAGTAAGTGCTTTGGGCTACCATCAACACGCAGCGGAAGCTCTCAAAAACAAAAATATAACCCCGATTTTGAAACATTCTTCACTGGTACTCCGCTGCTATTGGTCTTAGCATCACGACATACAGTCTTCCTCGATAAATGAGCTATCTAACACTGTAAGATTTTTTTAAATCGGGCCAGTAGTTCCTGAGATTAGTGCGTTCAAGCAAACAAATTCTTCAGCTTTGCAATATTGATATAGATATCCATGATACTAATAATAATTGTTAAGGAAAATAATAACATCGTAAGTCTTGCTCACTGTACTTAAACTGCACTACAATTAAAACGGTTTTTCAGTATTACACAAACAAAATTATAAAATTAATAATAGATACAGACGCGAAGAAACTGCAAAATAAGTAAATTCTTTTATCCGAGCGAAATAATATAATTTCACGCGATATGCAGAGAAGTTATGCATTGTCATGGAGAAGTGTTCAGTGGGTCGGAAGTGTACATCGCGATAATGTGAACATTATACTCGACGCATCATGTAATGCCGACGCCTCTCCGGCTCGTATAATCGCGTCTGTTATACCACGCAAAAACTTACCAACTTGCATCTTTGGAACATTCGTCCTCGGTGAAGGTACACTTATAAAGAAAATAATATAACAAAATTATACCTTTTTATAAGTAATTCAAGATTCCCAATCTACACATATAATAAGAATGTAAATGTAACGTGTCTGTACTTATTAGATTTTTGTGAAAAAAATTGTTGCAGGTGTCTTGGAATAAATAATAAAATACATTTAAATCCTTTTGAAATGTATGTATGTGTATCTGTCTGTTTGTTTAAAGACGCATCACGGCTAAAGTACTCGTTCACAATAAAACCTAACAGAACAAAATCATAAAGAATATCCTCGAGTGACATTAAGTCCTTGTTTCATTAAAATCAGTCCGCTCTATCAAAAGTTATTGTAATTTTAATGACTTAAGTACGAGAGAAAAGTAGATAAGTAAATAGACTTAATACATTCACACGATTTTATTAATGAATGATTTTTTACATTAGGTTCCACGCGGACGGAGTCGCGGGCACAGCTAGTAGATAATATTGTTTGTTCAAAATAATAGGCTCGCAGCGTGATCGGAATTATAACTTCGAGGTAAAGAATTATTGTGATTAATCCTTACAGTTACGTTATAGACTGAACAGTATGCGCCGGACATCATTTCAATTGCTCAAAAATTAAGCAGGTCTCGATGTCACAGAGATTTCCTTCCTAGTTTATATTGTACTAACGACCCGCCCCAGCTTCGCACGTGTGCAATGGCAGTGGCAGTTTTAATCTACATGACATGTACTTACATATGTTATACGTATTTAATTGTATAAGGAATAACACTGTATTGTATAAAATAGCTTGGTAAAAGTAAAAATATAAAAATGGTTACAGTGGGTTATGCTTTACACATAAATATATCTATACCTCGCGGACTTTTTTATCGATCTTTTTAAGATATACAATTCCGTAGGACATTAATTTGACCTACTTTGATTTAAGCACACAAAAATATATTTGTTACAACATCACATTACAAATCTTTGAATTTTTAATACTAACACTTATATATTTGACTATACCCATTCTACAGTGACCGGATCGCATAATTTTAGTGGATGACCAAAGGCTATCGAGTTTCGGGTCGAGTAATCTGATAATTTACTTGTTGTTCAAGTGTTTAACATGGCTATTATAATAGTAGGTATATTGATAACTAAAAGCACTTCGTTGCACTGACCACGCGTATTACTTAATATTACCTAAAGACCGAATTATCTATAAAAGTAATAGACATTAAAAAAAATATTAATACCTAAGTGATAAGTACTTAAAAAACAGTTGCAATTAAATTACGCCAAATAATATAATTGGTCTACAGTTTTCTTTCAAGGGATCGAAAATTTGCAAATTTCATTTTTATTATATGTCATTTTTTTTATTTATAATATACATAATATAAATTTATTAGGATGTAATTTAAATAAATAATTATGTTTGTTCAAAAATCATTTTTATATTTACTATTATTATAGAGAATTAAGTTTATTTGTTTCTACCAGATAATCCTTTACAACTATTCATCCGATTCTATCATTTATTTACTAACTAGCGGGCTCGGCAGACGTTGTCCCGCCCTGATTATAAAAAAATCCTTGACAAATGATATACCAAAATCCTCATGGATCACTTTATCCAATGGTGAAAACCGCATGAAAATCCGTTCAGTAGTTTTTGAGTTTATCGCGAACAAACAGACACATGCGGTAGGGGACTTTGTTTTATACTATTTACTTATATACCTACGCACAAGCTACGATTTATTCATATTAATTTTATGTTATTAAGTAAAGAAGTCAAAATTGTAAAAAATAGATTATACGCAAAAATAGTCATATAAAATATGTATTATTATAGTATAGTATATTAAGCCTTATATCTACTATTTAAATACTTCCTATTTACCCCTTTCACTAAATATGATATGGTAAGTCGTGCAAGTGCATCGAAGCGGAAACCGAGGGACGCTTTTCATTGATTGACAGCTGCCCTTGTCCAATAGCAAAAGCGAGGAGTGACGAGCCACGTCAATTATATAATACCAAACTGAAAACAACCAGCGCATACCGTAATCAACTTTATTACAACCACGATAAGCGTTATTACCCGCAGAACAGATATTCGACCCCGCGATCGCGTCACGCGAACACGATCGCCCCATTATTTCGCTTTTATAATTTGAATTTCGAATACCAATTCGCATTTTGTGGTAAAATAAAAAGACCAATGCTTCGACACAATGGCGTCAAGGGCGGTACTCTGACATGCGATCAAGTTATTATATTAAAGGAAAGCGCGTGCAAGCCCGCCTTCTGATCCGATCATTGAAAGCGTTCTAGGAACAACCTTCTGTACCTAATATTAGATACAGATAGTGTTTTGGATTATATTTTCAGATAAAAATATAATGAAATACTAACGGACCGAAACATTTTAGATAAAATGTAACAATTTCTCATTAGTACTTAGGTATATATCAGTGACTAAGGTTATTTTTAAAAGGGCAATTTAGTTAATATAAATATTAGCAATAACCTCACCCATTACAAGCACACTTTCCTAAAGTAACTCTTCTTTCGAAACACACATGCAATGAGTACATATCAAAACATAAACAAGAGATATTATCTTGTTCAGGAAGACAATATAGAAGTAGTAAGAATTGAATATTCTTACGTTTTTTTAATGATTTATTTCTTTTCTTCTCTATCTTCCTTAGAGGCGGTATTTTTAAATGTATAAAACAAAATTAAATGTTAGAAAACTATCGAAAGTTTTAGGTAGTAGATGGAAAACAAGGTTTTGTATACCCATTTTCCTTCTCCAAAAATAGTCCGTTGTTGAAATCGGACAATCCAAAACTCATATACCTATTTAGATTGGATCAACACCTAACGACATGCGACAGGGTTAAACCTACATGCACATGTAGGACAAATGCGAATATCGGGGCTTATTGTACCCGGTGCCTTTATCGATAAGTTTTTCGTAGACTGTAAAAGTTTCTTCTAGAACGAATAATTTCTATCGTTGTTATTATTGCATCACCCTAATTTCATATATCTGTATAGATTGGATCAACAGTTAACGACATACGACAGGGTTGAATATACACGCGCATGTATGTTGAATGCAAATGTCCGGGCTTTTTGTACCCGGTGCCCCTACCGCCACGCATTACGTTTACTAAGCAAACTCCTTCTAGGACGACTTATTTTTATCGTTGTTGTTATCAAACCATCCATAACGATAATCTTATAACATGTCTCTTATTATTTCAGAGAATGGTCTACCTCGACGGTTAAGAACAGCGTATACAAATACTCAGCTGCTAGAACTTGAAAAGGAATTTCACTTCAACAAATACCTATGTCGACCTAGACGAATTGAAATCGCCGCTTCACTAGATCTAACCGAACGACAGGTAATAAACGTCATAAAAATATCCAAAAACCAGAAAAATCTGCTGGGCAGATAGAACAATTCTGCAAGCATTAAAAAATCCCAGCAATTCGATACTTTCTTTGTAAATTCAGAGAGGGGTATCAAACGCCCAAAGTTTTCTTTATCGGTTTGACATATCCTCAAATGTAATACAGAAAATAAAAGTTTGAACGCTTTATCGTTAACCCTCTCGGCCATACTGGTTACTTTGTATAACCCAAAAAAATTGTAGTTGGATAAGCTTTATAATACCGCTAAATGTATTATAACATTAACATTTTCTTATACTATTATAACATCATAGGCCTCGTTGATTATAATCATGAAGCGATGATAGCTCAGTAACTAGAAGGTCTTGACACCGCGTCAATCGGCGTTGGTTCGAATTCTTACGAATGAACCGGAGCTTTCAATGAAGGAAAGCATTGGGATGAAACCATAGCATAGCGGTAGCGCTTTTCTTAAGCCCTCCTAGCTAGCAGCCTCCTTCAAGTTTAGCATGTTTACCGTCTAAAACCATATTGTCATTTAACATCAAATGAGAATGTTAAAAAACGCTAAAACCAAAGTATTAAAAAAAGAATTACCTAACTATGAACAGCATTATAAAAAAAATTAGATATTATTTTTTTATACTAGCCAGTCCTCGATTGTTCACCTCTCGACTCGTGGATATACACTGATTGATCCCGATAGGTGTCACTGTAACGAATTAATCACCGCGTTTATGGTGGTCCTTTCCCAACCGGGTATAAGTCCGTACCAACCCGCTTGGTAAATAGTTACATATCGGCAAGTCACCGAACGTGATAAACCTAAGCGTGCCATTATGGCGAGTGTTACATCTGGTGTATAATGGTCGTGATCTAATCAGACACAATTACCACCACCCTACCACCCTGCATTACTTTTATACACATTAGTATATTTCTGTTTGACTGAGAAACAATTTAAAAAATATGTAAATAGTAGATGATCGTGTTGACTTCATTCATAGACTGCCGCTACTTTGCCAGAATTTACTGTAAAATATTGACAGTTAAAAAAAAGACACGAACCAGTGTTTATCTTTTCGTAAATATATGTCAGATATCAAATATACCTAATCGGATTTTGTTTTTACAGGTGAAAGTTTGGTTTCAAAATAGACGTATGAAACACAAAAGACAAACACTAAGTAAAAGTGAAGATGGCGACGATAAAGATTCAACAACATCCGAAGGTGGAAAAAGTTCTAAAACAAGGCTTGACAAATTTCTAGAAGATGACGGACCATTATCCGGCAAGAAAAGTTGTCAAGGATGTGAACTTCCTCCAGGTGCCCTACTATCACCAGCTGATGATTTGCCAGAACTTACTTCGCGTACTCGTAACAATAATACTCCCAGCGCTACTAACAATAACAGTTTTGGTAGCGATGGCCCCTCCAGCGTGACTTCTTCTTCATCTCTTGACAAATTAGCAGAAGAAGATTCACGAGACGACCAACCAACTGTTCCTGCAGTGGTTACTACTCCTAGAAACTTTGCAAAAAGGGTGAAACAAGAATCCAGAAAACGATCACCATCACTAGATGGCGCAGTATGTAAAGTATCACCATCTTCTTCGAAAGACGGAATCGGGCCCATTGTCGGCCTCTCAGACGGCCCTAAATTTTCATCAGCCAGTTTGACTCCATCGTCTACGCCAGGAACTCCGTCAAATATGCATCCAAGTCCTTTGGGCCATTATCCACGTCCTTCTCCGCCTAACGTTCCACCAGGGCCGCCTCACCCTCAAGTCGTATCTAATAGTGTAGCTCCCTACGTAACACGAGGTAATGCGCCACCAGGACAATTCGTACCTCACCCGGACTTCCGCATGGATTCAAAACAATTCGTAGGAAAACTATCGCAATTTCCGCAGAACAGTAGAAGCTATGACGGGTACGGTCCTGCATTACAAGGAACCGAGCAACATGCGTACGCACGAAATCCACAACACACGAGACAAGACGGATCCCCTACTACAAGACCAGTAAATGGCGTCGGTTCTAGACAGACCTATCCTCACGAAATGTACCAGAATTACGGATACAATTATGGGAAAGATCAGTCGACGTATGGACATCCTGGATACGACCAGTCGCAAGGATACTCAGAGCACATGGCATACGCAAATAATCATTATGGGTATCACTACCATGAGGGCACACAACACGAGCACGCACACGGATACTACGCAACGGAAGCCCAAAAGAATGCCCATGTCAGTGAATATACAAAGAATTCATACTACGATAGTGCGTACGGTACACAACATACCAACTCGACAGCTGCTACATATGGTTCTAGTAACGCTCAAGGAACCACGTCGGCAGAGCCATACGGTACTGAATGTGGAGATGGGTACAGCTCCTTTCAGCAATTTTACGAAGCAACGCACGCTGCTCCCGCCGGTGACAATTCCAATTCATCCTCCGATTTCCACTTTCTAAGCAACCTAGCCAACGACTTCGCTCCTGAATATTATACCATTTGAGATAAGGACTTTACCGAACAGACATCTGATCTGTTCGTGTAATATTACTATCAAATAATTAAATAGGAAATTTAAAATTTGAAGGTATCATGTTTTTCGCCCAAGGCAATGCGATACGTATTGCAAATCTAAATCCTTGTACCGATGTAAGTGAACGCTACACGATAAGTAACTTCTACAATACCAGTTGTAGTACTAAATATTGTATGTAATAATGTAAATAATTATCTTAGGTTTATTAATGCGTAAATAATTTTTATTGTTTTTATTAATAAATAATTAATTGAAGTATGTAAATAAAAAGAATATCTGACTATCTGAATGTAACATTCATAATACTTATCATTTACAACGTATCTTATATTTTATAAAAAACTTCCTTCTAAATATGAAAAAATAATTTGTTGAATCATTAGGTTCTATCCCAGATAGCCAATCACATTAAATATTAACTAATTGTGTGTAAAACTGAAATGTGAAACCTGTTACAATCTCAATATTATAATTAATCATGTACCTACTATGGAAAAAAATTATAAAGAACTCGCACTTTCACGCATTCACTGTAAAAATACTTCGATAAAATTGAATTTTATTTACTTTTATTATTAGGAAATCGTTTACAGTTTAAGTAATAGTCGTTGCCTTATTTAGTTAATATATGTTACGTTATGACATACATAAGATAATTTACAATAAGTCATTATTATTGTAGATATCAATGCTATCATTTTGGCCTATTAAAAAAAAATAAACCTTTTGGTGTCATATTTATTTTATTACATTGTACCTACCTATTATATAGAGCCAAGACACGATGACAGACCTCATAATATATTCGCAATAGGTTATCTTTACTGTATTTTATTTCACTTGGCTTCGAATCCTACGAGCCTGAGATTACGGTAACGCACGGTCGTAGTTAGTACAGGGGCATTATGAGGCAATGCCCTACCTTGAAATCACAATGCCCTATCTTAAAAATACCAAAATCTAAGATAAATTATAATAATTAAATTGTTTATTCACACTTTGAGATAAAAAAAAAATTGTACCGATAGGTATCTAAACTCTTCCAAACATACCACAGTTTGTGACATTCGAGGACAAATCAATTATGATATTTTTTTACTTCCGCCTTACCTGTAACCAATGTTGCCCTACCTCAAATTCCATATTAGCTACAGCGGTACAGCAGCACGGTGCAACAGTGCAGAGCAGCACTAAAGCATCATAAGAAACCATTGAATGGTAACAGATCATATTTAATGAATACTTACACAGGCCAATAATATGCTAAAATTGAAAATCATTTTTTTTATCATCGGAGGCAAACGAACAGGTGGGTCACCTGATGTCAAGTGATCACCACCGTCCATAGACACTTGCAACACCAGAAGAGTCGCAAGTGCGTTACCACCCTGTGTTTGGGGGAGAAGGAGTTGGGTTATCCGGCCCTCTCACTGACCGAACGAAACATACGTAGTATCCTCTTAGTAGACTGTGAACGAAACGCAACAATGCAAGCACTGTTACTTCACGTCGGTTTTCTGCAAACCGGTAACCAACTGCCGACAGACGTGTGCCAATAACTAACTAACTACTATGGTATGCGTACGTGGAAATGTATGCTTTCTTCAATCTTAAACGCATTACCACCCGACTATATAATAGAATTACAAGGAAGTAATGTAAAACAAGCGAAACGTATTTTAAGAAGGTATTTCATAAATAAATTACCTCCAAAAACTTAAATATATTCATCTTGTCGGCGTATTGACGAAAATACCTCTCCTCGAGTAAACCGCAAAAGCGATTTCCTGAGGAGAGACCCGCTGTAAATAGATGTAATTTTCCTTTTGTCAAAAATAATAAAAAAACTGCACTTTAGGGACAGTTCCTCTTGGCTTGTGACCATCTTCAAACACATTGTCACATGACATCAGATCCATAATAAATAAAACGCAGTATCAAAATATTAATAGCATTCGAACATTTTTCAGTGTTAAATATCAAGTAGTAGAGATCATCTAACAAAAAGAATTTTAAAAGAGTATTAAATAATTTATTACAAAACTCAAACTAAACCATACAATGAATTTGTTAACATTTATAACTGGTATTTCAAGCCAATTAATTAATATAAGCAATAGCAGAATGCAGGATTTATTATTAAATTTTCACAATTCTTTTATAATTTACAAAAGTATTTTAGACAATTCATATGCTTTTCATAACAATAATTTTGTTTGTGATTAAAACCCGTTGTGAAAGTTGGATAAAACTTGAAATATATTATCCAATAATAATAACCTATATACTATTTATAAGTTGTATTAAATAGGTTAAAACACTTTGAAACAATTTAGCAAATCATAGTAGCTAAACTTAAATCTAACTATTACAAAGTAAAATAAACAAAAATTTAGACTCTGATTTTTTTTTAATAAGCCTAAAAGTAATTTATCTCTAAGTATATAAGTTTGTCATTTCACAAAGGAATAACAATTTGTTAATATTGATTAAGACAAAAGATATATATAATATTCTCAAATAAACAGGTGTTATGAAGCAGGTGCTTTCTGTGCTTGCATCTCCGATTGAACCTTCATATCCATTATCATTCCAACAGCTTGGCGTAATTTAGTTTTTTCTGTTCCCAGTACATTAATCTTTTCTATTTGTTCGCTTACAAACTCCACTCGTCTTTTGAAGTAATCTTTAGCGTCAGCAATATTCTGAATAAATATATGGATTATATCACATATAAAGCTACTACAAAAATGACTAAAATTAAAATAACAGTCAAAACCGTTTATGGCGACATCGTTTAGAACAACATACTGATTATACTGACCCAGAAAAAAGATCCCAGCTGAATGCCGTCTCTCGAAAACATTTTATTATTACATTATACATATTTATTACACTACCAGATTTTGACTGTATTCATTTATCACAATTAATACTCTGTAAGCTATAAAAAGCTACCTAGACTACTATTTAAGGATATGCTAAATTTATAATCAAGGCAAAAAATACACACATGCTTCTCTTAGCATGGAAAAAACATAGCAAATATTGGTAAAGCATTTTTTTTTAATATCTGACATGAAATATACTTTCTCAGCAATATTTTATCGATTTTAATTGCTTGAAGTGTCAAATTATCGCAACGTGAAAAGACACATTTTGTGTCAAGAAATCATTTTTTTTCATGCTGTAAGATGTTACCATTTAGACAATAGACACAAAAACAACCTGGTGATGTTGCAAACATATCAACTGGCTAACGTAAATTTAGAAGTGGTTAACAAATGAAAGCAATGCATGCATACTTTTTAAAAATTTGGCTGTTGCATTGTCTACAAAATGTTCAAGTGATTATATAAATCAGAATATCAAATTGTATGTTAAACCCACATTACACATTAGTATATGGCGCATTTCAAATTAAACGGACAACCAAAACAAAATGAGGTTGTGAATTTTGTTTATACTCTGGTCAATTATACTTCTTGTATGATTTACATTGACATTGAATTTGAAATTTTTCACTCCAGTTTACTATACATAAAAAAAATCAGATTTAGAATTCAACAAAAAAAATTAAAACTTAACTTTTTATTTATAAGAAATAATACTTTTTAGTTTTGTTTTACAAATTAATTGATACAGATAATAAGCATCGAAAAATTCATGACTTTATTCTAAGTAAATTTTTAAAAGCTCATATATAACTCAGCAATAAAGCATCATACGGAAAAAAAATTGTATGTACACATCCATGTCTACTAGAAGTATAACTGACCAGAGTATAAACAAAATTCAAGACCTCATTATTATTTTAAGAACTCAAAAACATTCTATTCCATTCCAATTCGTATTCTATTCCGAATAAACATAATTTCAAATATAATGACACCTAATTCCAAACAATATGATTAATAATCCTTACCTTTTGTACATAATATCCTGTTCCAATGTCAATAACAACATTATCAACATCAGCAATACTACCAGGAACATACATTGAACCTGTTAGAGGTACAAGTATAGGGTTCCCTTTTACTTCTGGTGTTATTTTATCTACAGACTCCCCAGATTCTGCGAACTTGTTCTTGGCCATTTGCAAAGTCTGCAAGGATTCTTGGAAAACACCTAATTCCTATGGAAACAAAATGATTATAACAGATATATATATATCAATTAAAAAAACCCAATGTCACATTGAGAGTAGTTGGATCTGGAGATTATGTTAGACAAGATTATAACCATCAGCTACTAGGTGTAACGCCATTGTAATTGAATATTTAGGCATTTCTCATTCTGGAATCAGCCTGTATATTCAGTAGCGACATAGAGACAGAGATCTGATGTTAAATAATAATGTGGTCTAAAATAGTAAACACACTAAATCTAAAGGGGGACTGGCTCTCAACGGCAGCTGTCAGAACACATCTATAAGCTCTTACTGACACATCTTCATCTTGACAGTAGTAGCTTACATCCAGGCTTAGAGTATGTCTACAACCACACTGCAATTTCTTACAATGTTTTCTTCACTGAAAGGTCCAGCTTGTTTATAAAGATTAGAAGCTATATTGATTAATGCGGTTTTAAAACAAACTATTTGTTATTGTTGCATTGTTAACAGTTTGAAGAAAGTCCGAACAAGCTGATAGCTAACCCATCACCGCTTCAATTTAGGTTCAATCCCTTGGATCTCCACAATCATGGACATGGTAATAAACCTATTATATAAGACTCTATAGCTTTCATGTTTCAGGATTGGCCAGTGTATATCCAGTTGCAGAGAGAATACCAAGCTACAAAATGGAGGTACAGTTGTGCTACAATAATAAAATGGAATTTTGAACAATGTAAGGTTTATTTTTTAAATATCATTTCAGTTTAATATGTTTGGACTTGGTATTAATGCAATTACAATTATAATAGATGTTATTAAAAATGTTAGATATTTATTACAGGGACATATTTTAACAAGGATATAGGGGAAATATAAAACATATGTATATTTTTCCCAGTTTAATGCATATCATGTTTCATTATATTTTTGGCTTGCAGGGACAACTCAAGACAATTGAAAATTATATTATTTATGCACACTGATCATAACATAACTAATTGAGAATGGTTACAAGGAGTTGAATAAACAGATAGGTAGAGGGACACAACCTTATTACTTAAAACTGCAAACAATATACAGTGGTAAATATTTTTTTTTCTCTGACTACGCTATTGACCTAGCAAGGTCTTAACAGCTTCACCGGACTACTAAGGCGAGCGCTTAAGGCACTCAGCCGATTTAATAAATATCATTGTAACAGCTTAAAACAAGAAACACATCATTAAACTTTTGAAATTATTTTATAAAAATTTAACATTACTTCAAATAATCACTCATATAGTAAATAATGATTTTGATTATGATTCCTCTATTGTGTATACAGTCCAAATCTGTTATAACAACATAGAGGGGACTACTCATATTTAGTCCTACAAACTGATAGCCATAACAACTGGTGATGTTTTCAAGATACAGCATTCAGCGGGGACTTTGTTCTGGGTCAATATAACTGGTAAGTTGTTCTAAATGATATCGCCATAAACGGTTTTGACTATATTTCAAAACCTACACCAAAACAGGTTTTTGGTAATATTCTAAGGTAACTGCCTAATTATTAATACACCTGTGGTAATTTTAGACTTGATATATTTCAACATTAGTATGTTCACTCTGTTCCAATCAGCGGTCAGTAGTATATTAAAAAAAAAATGAAGATGAATGGTTGAAGAGGAATGTCACAACCATTTGGCATTGTTATTGAAAAAAATACCGGCATCAATTACGAAACACGTAGACAATAAAGCATGAATTTTACATTGTACATCTAGTCATCAGGCCGGTATTATCCAGTAGTACCGTATCAAGTTTATATAACAAAAATTCATAAATTAAAACCGATCAGAAACAGTTGCATCCTCTAAATACAACTAATTCATAAAACATTGAACACGGTGTTTAAAACAAAATATCACGAAGTTACCTCTTTAAAACCACTCGCCTATAAAAATAAGTTTTTAGGATGTTTCAACACACCTGGTCCAATTGTTCCTTTAATTGAGCTAAGTGAGGTAAACTTAGCTTACTTAAATCAACCTGCTGTCCAGTCGAGGATGATGCCATTTTTGTAACTTATAACAATAGAATTTGACTGAATTATTATTTAATATCTACAATTTTTTAAACACAAACTGGTATAACCTCAAAAATCAAATCTACCGAAGAGGAAAACAAAAGTCAATGTCACTGTGACGTAACTGACATAATCGGTGGAAACAGATATACAATATACTTCCCATAAACTTATTCTGTCATTTTTATTTCACAAATTCAACCTCGGTGTATGTTTCGTATAATTACTCATTTATTGTTATAATATGTTAACATTTATTAAGAGTTTTTGGCGGGATTTTGGTCTGTTATGTAGTGGATTTTAAATAAAAATACTAAACAATAGTAACAATACTAAATAACCAAGTCATTACTGGACAATATGAAAACTTTGTGCGCATGTGACGTACTGAGCTGAAAGTACTGAAGCGCGTAACACTCAAAGGATTCGCTAAAAATCCGAGTGGAACACTCATAGCAACGTTTTTTTTTTTTTCGATGTGACTACGTTATTGGCCTTACGGGCTGTCACATTTTCACAGGGCTAAACAACGAGCGACTCGTTACGAGCGCCTTGTTCTCCTGTACTGACTGCATGAACGCTCGCTGTGTAAAACGTTACATTACGCCATATAACCCACCTTAAACTTATAATTATTTATTGAAATAAATTATTTCCTACTTCATAAACATAGCACTGAATACTTCTTGAGTTATTCACTAACAGTACAGGGGCAACCATAAATGTTATTGAAAGATACATTGTAATTTTCTTATTGAACAAGTATATGTAGTAAAAAAAACATAAATGCAATACAAAAATTATCCAAAGTCTTTATTGCAATAAATTAGACTTATAACATAAAAAGCTACATTTTCAAGCCTTGAGGGTATCATCTAATTCTCCATTAGCTTGTAATTCCTTTATAATATCCAGTCCACCAATTAATTCTCCTTTCACATACAATTGTGGGTAGGTTGGCCAGTCTGAGTATACTTTAAGCCCTTGACGTACTTCTTCATCATTCAATATATCAAATGTGTTATATTCTACCCTGAAATTTAAAAAAAATCCTATCAAGTCCTATAAAGCAATATTGAACTAAAACAACAATTATTGGTTTTATTTGGTTTCTGCATTTATCGAAAGTAAGAAAGGAGTTACATTTCTAGGTACTCTTGGCTATAGCTCATGAATCATTATATCCAATATCATCACGACTGTTTTGTAAATGTGTTGAACATTCAATAAAAATTTAACTTTGTATTAATAGAATACAATTAGGATGAAGTAAGAGTAAATAATCCTCCAAAACGAAATTCTTGCCTTATATAAAATCCCTATAAATATTTCTTATAATTTGTGTCTTACCCGGTCCCATCAAGAATTTGTATTAAAGTTCTACTAAATCCACACCGTGGAGTATTTCTATTGCCCTTCATAAATACCATAACATTGTGTCTATTGATAAGTGCCTTTAGTCTATCCTCCAGACTACCAGTAGATGTCTCCGCTAGCGCCAATTTAAGACTGTGTGACTTAATCTTGGAGGAGATTTGAGAAGCATCTGCACCATCAATTCTATCTACTGGAACTCCATTTCTAAAAATAATTACTGTAGGAACAGAATCAACCTGTAAAAATTGTTTTACTTAATTACTCTTTATTAACACTAGAAAGACTGATACTTAGTATATACCTATATTGCCCAAAAGCAGTCAAAATGACTGCATTGTGAAATAATAACTACTGTGAAAAGTTTGTTAAAAATTATTTTTTAATATTTTTTATATTATTTACAGTCATATAACAAGTCATTAGTAAATATTAACACTAAAAAAATTAGTTCACTTGGAAAATTATAATAATTTATGCATTATTTTTTGTACATTTTATGCAAATGAAAGTGAAAATCTTTTTATGTCTACATCTTACACAAACATACTTTTGACATTTTTGACATATATTATTTGTTTTGTTGTTGTGGAAAGTCGTAATTGACACATTTTGCGTTACTTAGAATGGACTGCATTTGATGATGTTGCAATTGATCTTTGTGGGTGTTCATGTTCTGATGAATTTTTCTGCCTAGCAGCTCTGTATTCAGCAGAAAGCCGTTCTGTTGTTTCGTTTCCTTGTAAAGGATCCCAGCATATATAACAGCTAAATCTAAAATATTGGAAAATATTTGGAGGGTCCATCTACAATATATAGTTATCTATTATCAATGAGAATTCACTACCAATAATTATCTGCCATGATGTTCCTTTTTGCGTAACCTGTTGGCCCTTTCACATCCTTGAAAATACAAGTAGATTGTACCCTTACAGGTTTACCACCTTCGTTAAATTTCAACCACACAGTACCATCGACAGCTGTTTCGATTTTTGTTTTTACATTTTCTTCATCAGAGTTTGAACTACTTAGCACCCTACACCTTTTCTTAGGCATAAGTGTCATCAATACATTTTCATTGTCATCGTTGACGATCGACTCTTCATCGCTATCTTTAGTGTCAGATGTTTCATTTTGAATATACATTCAAAACCATTTATGGCGACATAATTTAGAACAGCATATCGGTTATACTGACCCAGAACAAAGGTCCGGGCTGAATGCCGTATCTCAAACATATCACTGGTTGTTACGGCTAAATATGAGTAGTCCCTTCGATGTCGTTATAAGAAATTTGTAATCTGCTTCATTTTCAGATGATAGTTCAGACTCTGTTGCGTCTGATTCTATACCAGAGAAATCTTCACTTATGTTCCTTAGTTTTTTCAATAACTCTCTTCTATTCACCATTTCTTTCATGAATTTAGAGTGCAAAAGAAATAAAATAAACAACTTGTTAGAACAAGTATCATTGCATAAAGATTCGAATAACAAATGCTACTTTAGCTTATTGAGCAACTGCAACATATCAAGTATACGCCAAAATCGAAAATTTATTATGTACATGCATGTTATCATGTGACGGTAATAAAAAAAAATCAAAACTATTATTTCAATACAGAGCCGAACTGATAATGTAAGATATTTACTCAATTCATCATTTGATTAATTAAAATTTCCCAAGCAGTCAAAATGACTGCTTTTGGGCAATATAGGTATGACATGTATATATATACCGGAAATGAGGGAAGTGGGAGGTAACTACAATGATTAATAAACGCTCTTATGTGCTGTAGAAAAAGTCACAAAATTCTAAGAAATTGTTTCATTATAATACAATAAAAAAAATCTAATTGAAATTAAAAAGCAGTCAAAATGGCTTCCTTGGGCAATCTAGTGTTAATATTTATTGATTTTGAGTAATACTGGCATAGTTGTTATAATAGGTCTTTACCTATGAAATTGCCGTTCTGCAGTACTGGCCATTTCAAATCAAAATAAGTTTTGTTTGGCTAAGAATTCTAATTTCAAATTAATTTTATTTTAAAAACATGGAATTCTTTTTCCCAAAGTAGTCATTTGTTTATTGATTAGTGTTACATTTTCATCGCATTTCAATCTTTTTTGTCATCATGGATACGTTAAAAATTCGAGTAATTATGGAATATGAGTACCGACGTGGCAGCAACGCGGCACAAGCGGCACGCAACATCAACGACGTTTACTCAGCTAACACTACAAACCAACGCACCACCTGTTATTGGTTTGCTCGCTTCCGTTCTGGGAATTTCGACCTGAAAAATGAACCTCGCGGTCGTCCGAAGACTTTGGTCGACAATGACGAATTAAAGGCGATTGTGGAAGCTGATGATACACAATCTACGGCTGAATTAGCAGCAGCTTTCGACGTTAGCGGCAAAACAATATTGGTCCATTTGCGTCAAATTGGCAAGGTAAAAAAGCTTGACAAATAGGTGCCCCACGAACTCAATGATCGCCAGCGCGAAGTACGCGTCGAGGCGTGCCTTGCACTGCTCGACAGACACACAAATTAAGGAATTTTGAACCGCATTATTACCTGCGATGAAAAATGGATACTGTTTGATAACCGCAAGCGCTCAGCAAGTTGGTTGGACCCTGGTTCAGCACCTAAATAATGCCCTAAACGAAAACTTACTCTTAGAAAAGTGATGGTCACTGTTTGGTGGTCTAGCGCCGGTGTGATTCATCACAGCTTTTTACCAAACGGGGTGAGCATTACTGCAGATGTGTACTGTGAAGAACTGAACACAATGATGGAGAAGCTGGCACATCTCCAACCAGCATTGGTCAATCGCTCGTCTCCGCTGCTCCTGCACGACAACGCGACCCTCATACTGCACAGCAGACGGTCTCCAAGTTGCAAGAACTGGAGTTGGAAGTTCTCCGTCATCCGCCCTACTCACCAGACGTTGTGCCTACAAACTACTACTTTTTCCAGAATTTGGATAACTCCTTGGTGGGAAAAAAATTCAATACCCAAGAGGCAGTACAAAATGCCTTTGAAGAATTTGTTGCCTCTCGTCCAGCTGATTTCTTTAAGAAGGGCATCAATAAACTGCCACTGCGTTGGCAAAGATGCATTGATTGCATGGGTGATTACTTCGTTTAATACAAATAACAATTACATGAAAAAAATTCGTTTAAATTTTTTCATACAAAACGGCAATTTCATAGGTAAAGACCTAATATATCAAACAGTGTTACTTCACTATAAGCTAAAAACACTTAAAAAATGCTGTATTAAAATACAATAATTCCTGTGAAAAATGAATGATAAATTGTCATTAAAGAAAACATATGCTAGATAAATTAGCATTGGATAGTGTAGTAAACAATTATTTTTTTATGTCATACATCATCTTATATCGTATATATCTTCTGTTTTAAAAAAGCAATATTTTACCAGAATTTATAAGAGCTATTCCACAGAGTGCTTTACATATATACAGGGCTTTTTTTGTGGTGGCACACAGAGCCCTTAAAGGGAAATTCGAAAATACCAAAAAAATTGCCATAAGTTGGTTTTCGTTCTGAAATATCTAGAACCGTATTTTATTATTATATGCCACAAGAACCCAAAATAAAAAGGTGCACATTTTTTCACTTTTTGAGATACAAAAAATTATGGACTTACAACTTTCGAAAGTTGTCAAAAGTGTGCCCCAAAAAAGGAGTGACAAAAAAAGGCCTATATATACAGTCAAAACCGTTTACTGTGACCCTAGAACAAAGGTCCTGGCTGAATGATTTATGACCGCCTTATTAAAAACATTGCTTTATAGGACATTGATAATAACGACATACCTCATAAAACGACCACATTTAACTAATATTTCGGAGAATTAGATCTGTTAGAACGACCAGCTAAGCTGTATTGTAAACAATTTGAATAGGTATCCACATTTGTCTTCAATGGCTATTAAAATCAGGAAAGAAAACAATAGGATTTAGTTTAGTGTAGGGTCTTTTCTAATTCTTAGAAACAAAACACGTGCATGCAGTAGAGTCAAAGCCCGCTTCTTCATATCTCTTCAGATAGTTTGTTACTTATCTATACACAAGACGCACCAAAACTTTGTGGAGTTATTTGTGAAACTTTCAAAATGTCGCAAAGAAAAAGAAAACAAATTATGAATTAATAATTATGAATTAACAAAACACATTAATATGAAAAACAAATTATGAATTATAATTAATAATAAATGAAAATTATGAGGATACCTCAATTAAAATCCAATGTAAATTACAAAATATCTATGCACAACAGAAGTGTTCCAAACAGACCAAAATTACAGATTTTATGCTCACAGAAAAATAATATACATTGTACTTATATGTAATAAACAAAATGTACATAGTTGAATAAATATATTTTTCCAATAATTCCCTATAGATTTGTTTGTACTTGCATGATACACATTAAACATCACCGGTTGTTACAACTATCGGTTTTTACGACTGAATATGAGCAGTTCCTTCAATGTCGTTATAACAGATTTTGACTGTATGTATAACATTATCTTATAACATATATAAATAAGTAATAGAACCATGATCAATTATTACCTTATATTGCAATGACATCTCAGATAGTTCTTCAGCATCACATAGAGCAAACTTAGCACCACTACTTTGAATATCAGGAAGTTTAAGAAGTTCTTCAAGGACTTCTGTGACTTGCTTGCATTGTTCTGCCCAATCAGCAAAAAAATGCACAACAGTGAGTGATGGTGACCTGTAAATTTAAAGACATAGAAACCTGTTCCAGGTACAGTTTTTGATATAAAACATATAGGTTAACAGAAACAATGTTTTAAAGATATTACAGTTTTTTTTAAATATGTATTCTGAGGAAGTAATGCCCCCACATTACCCCCACTATTTGTTAAAAAGACAAACATATTGTACATGTGTAGGAGCGCAATCTATTTTATAATTAGTAAGTAATGTCATTTTTATTCATAATACATATTGAATGAAAAATAAATCAGTGAATATTAAGCACTTGATGGAATCGGTTGTTTTATTTATAACCTATCCATTCATTTTTACAAAATAAGATTGCTTCAGTTTGCAAGTGACAAAAATGTTCAAAAAAATTTTCCCTATATTATTTATATGGGAAAATTTAAAATTTGTTGGAGGACCTCTTAAAATTGAAATTAAGAGCTGTCCCTTGGACATAATTTTTGTTTGGATATATACTGTGATATTATGGGGTAAAAGCAAAAGAACAAAAAAATTCGACTTTTTTTGGCACACCCTAATATATATATATATATATATAATTATTTTTCTGTCTCCCTATTACCAGTAATCTTAGAAATATGCCAATAACCATTAATTTGTCTTGGAAACAATTAATTTCTAATGAATTTGTGATTTACGTGTTATTGGGATTTTAAAGTTTGTGTTATAGCATATTTTAAGTTAATCCAAACATAATTTGGTCTTAAGAGAATCCTAAGAATATCCTGTTCATAAAACATATGATCATACAATTAATGTATAAAAATTTTAATAATTTATATATTTCATATCAGAAAACTTATGTTTTATTGTAACAATAAATTCAATAAAGCCGTTAACTTCATAACAATAGCATTTCATACAAAATATTTACATAATACATTTTACGGGTTTATTTATTTCTCATCTGTTCATAAAAGATCACAAGGTCAAGTGTGGGTATGTAGATAATACTATATAATAAAGTTAAAAACATCTACACATATATACAATTACTTTACTGATAATTTTCACTATCAATTTGTTATTTGTAGCCTTAGAAAAAAGAGGATAGAAATCATTATTATACCAGGACTAGTAAATATTAGCACCATTTTCTTTCCTTTTTTATATAAACAACTTATTTTCATCATAATACCTTTCTCACTCATATGAAAACAAAATCAAAATACCTTTTATTCAATTTAGGCCCTGATAAGGCACTTATGAACGTCAAAACTACCACCAGTTCAGAAAACCACCCAGTCATCGAGAAAAACCGGCAAGAAACTCGATCTGGTTTATAATACTATTTTTCATAATACATAACATACTTTTTGATTATTAAAACATAACGACATATAAAGTTACATTCGTTTTTGGTGGACGCACAGAGAGAGGCGTCGAAGACAACAAACATATAAAATGAATAAGTTTATTAATAATTAAGGATCTTCTATATTTTTACCTCTTCTCTATACATTAAGACTAGTACTTCTTATTTTTAATAGTAAAATGTTATTTACATACCAAGATTATCATAATAACCATAAACCATGTACTTTTATACACAGGTTATATTATGTTCATTCACAAAAGTTCTTTATAATGCTACAACAGATATAATGTAAATGCTTACATTATATTGCAGACCGGTAATTATTCTGTAGTCAGTATTTCTGTATGATTTTTCATGAATACACTGAAAAATGGCTTCTCTTGCCAAATGATAATTGAAATATTAAAACAAAATCTATAAGTAATAATAGTAAATTGAATGTAAAATGACCTAAAACACTAAAATGTATTAAGAATAAAAGAAATATTTTAAAAATTGATTACATACCTTATAAAATTATTGAAACTTTCATTGGTTTGCAGCTTATTGAGCGACATAGCGATAAATTAGATTTATAAGTTAATATTAAAATAAAATAAAAAATAACCACTCTTTCATCAACTTATACTATCATGAACGTTTTTATAGGTCACCCAGGCTATGACAGATATGTACGCAGAACTAATTTCTACCAAAAGAAATGAAACCTAAGAAATAAATCTATAACAGAATTCATAAACACAAAATTGTCTACTACGATAGAATTTCATTCAAGCCAGTATTGCCAAACATGACTTTTTTATGCAGTTATTCGATTGGTTGCGGAAGTTAGTATACAATATAAAATAATATTATACAAAATTACACTTCGTTTTAAAATAATAGGTGAATAAATATGCTAACACTCAAATAAATAAATTAACACTCCTGTTGAATATATTTACCTGGTGTCTTAAAAGTTGGCAGATCGCAAAATTTTATATAAAACATATTATTTGAATATATTTTTTGTATACGAGTTTTATGACAAAGTATTTGTTTACAAATTGAACGTTAATTTTACGACGATTAAACACAACTTAAGTTATACACTGTATTTCCTCAGCAGATTTGCTATTTAAAAAAGATGTGCACATTTACCCCACCTTTTACACCTACCAACATTTATCTCTGCATCACCTAATGGTTGACTGGCAGAGAATGCCTTAGGCATTAAGTCCGCATAATGTATAAATAAATAAATGTATTAATCTTTCATAGTCCTAGTTATTAATATTGGTTTATACAAGAAAATTTACTTTTTGTACAATTTTAAGGATGCAGCGGTATAAAGTAAGATGGTTCTATTGGCAACCCTGATGTTATTGATGTCAGCAAATTCTTTAGCGATTTGAACACTTATTGCTAAGAGAATGTAATATTTATTATAAAAAAGCTAAAAGGCCTTCTTGGTTTGGATGCAGTTTCATTTTCCAACGTATAAACGCTACATCGTTTCTTGCAACAACCAAACCGTGAAATACATTTGTCAACAAAAAATATGGATAAAATGTCTCCGTTCCACTCGAGTAAGTTATTTATTAGTACGATAAGGAATACGATTACATATTTGTTCTTATAAATATCTTGTCTCTCTTTTTTACAGAAATATCAATTAAAACGAGGACGGCTGGTGATGGTATGGAATCAGACGAAAACTCTTCTGAAATACCGACACCACATCGGACTAAAATTGTCGAAAATCAAAAGCCGTCATCAATTCCCTGTCGCTTAATCCAACTATATCCATCTAATGTTATTAAGACGGAGAAAAGGAATTCTATGCATGCAAAGACTCCAAAGTTTGTACCTTATGAACCATATCCTGGTGCTGTTAAACCCATATCTGCTCGAGTAACATCCAAATCTAAAAAATCGAGGAATAATATGGACATCAATATATTAATATCTCAGATGTCCCAAATGAACACAAATTTGAATGAATTTAAACCAAGACCAAAACTAAATTCCATAGGTGACAAAGAACCCACATACACAGATAAAACTTGTCCAGAAAAAGATGAGTTACAAAAAAAAATTGATGATTTATTAAAAGAGAATGAATTGGTCAAGGAACAGCTTAAGCAACAAGTTCAAGTAACTATTAAACTTTTTACTATTACTTCCAGTTACAAAATAAGGTCTATATATTTAAAAGTCTGCATAAAATTCTACCTCTTTTAATGAATGTATGTATATAATGAATCTTGCACTTATACCAGTATTAACTTTTTATCTTATTTTTTCATCCGCATATGTCTGTTTTATATTTTAAATTATATTGCTTAGGTAAATAAAGAATTGAAAACAATGCTAGTGGCATCAATGGGTGAAGATCTAGAATTCCAAGTGCAGTCTCTAAATGAAGACAAAAAGCATTTGTCTAATGCTTTACTCAGTTCTGCTCAGCATCTATCAACACATCAGGTATGTTATAAAATATATAGTTTTAGGGTTTATAATTAGAAATTAATGTAATGTAAATTTGCTTTTGGTGTATTTCTTGTTTAAGTGTAATTTTGACTGAAAATGCTTTAGTGGTCTTTTTTTATACATTTTTATATTGGAATTGACCTGATATATTTGTGTCAAAGAGAATAAATAGTTGTTCTTACACAATTAAACATGCATTTCATGCAAATTAAAAAATAGTAAAATGTATCAAATGGTTTAAATTATGGTTAAGAAATGGTTTATTTTTATAGGAGCAAACAGAATGGTTGGCTGGTCAGTGTGAAGTGTGGAGAAGTAAATTTCTTGCAAGCAGGTATGGATTATTCATGTTTGTTTGATTAGTTTTATAACATACTGGCTTCTGCCCGTGACTTCGTCTGCTTGGAATAGTTACTTTATGCTTGGGCTAACGCTAACATGCGGTGGGAGCTCTCAAAAGGAAAATAAATCCTGATTTTGAAACATTGTTTATTGGTGCTCCGTTCCCGTTGGTCTTAGCATTATAATATATGGCCTATAGCCTTACTTGATAAATGAGCTATATAACACTGAAAGAATTTTTAAATCGGTCTAGTAGTATCGTGAGACTAGCGCATTCAACCAAACAAACGAACAAACCTTCCAGCTTTATAGTAATAGTATAGACTTAATTTTATTTGAGATAATTATAATAAAACTGAGTAGGTTAACATTATTTTTGATTTTATATTTATCAAATGTACATTTATCTAAACTTTTAAAATCAAAAGTTGCATACTTAATCCATTATCTTTAATTTTTTCAGTTTAATGGTAGAAGAGTTAGCCAACTGCAAGAAAGCATTAAATGAGAAGACTGATAGCTTGCATCAAGCAATAAAACAATTATTAGATGAAAAATGCAGAGTGAGAGATATGTTGTTATGTACTTATAAGAATTTATTTAGTCTTCACGAGAAATGGCTAGAGAATATCACTATCTCAGAGTATACTGCTGGTAGAAATGTTTACAACCGTCCTATCGGAAACCTCAATTTCAATGCTACGATGCCGCATTCTACGAATATAATTGATATGGCGTCTGTTAATTTGAAGTTATCAGAAAATATAAGTAGTTCTGTTGAGAAACAAGATATAAGTCATTTGAACAGTTTGCCCATGATGACTGACGGCGAAAGGAATGCTGAACATGTAAGTCAACCATTTGTTTGTCTGTTTATACACAGTTAAACTCGAAAGAGCAGGATCTGTAAGAAAAAATACACTTTTAGAGTGCTTTATGTTCAAGAGTTATCCACCTTTATATTTCTTTAAAAAGATGGTTCCAAATTGTAATATAAAAAAAACTGCCCTTTTTTTTTTAAGATGACTAAAATATCTATTTTATAAATTTTGTATTTAGAAGGTTTTGCTTTTTTAAGTCTTCTCTGAAAAAAAATGCGATTTCAAACAACAACAAAAATAACTTTTGTAATGAATTATTAGACCCTATGTCACATAGCGCCATCTCGTACATATTAGTGGTATCTGCATTGGTGGTAAGGGATACCAGTACCTCAAAATTTTGTGAAATGGCGCTATATCACATTATTCGAATATGTTCGGCTAAATCCAATAGTAATCTATTAGTATGCAGATAGGTAGGGAGTATTTGATCCTATGTATCTTAGTTATATAGTTTTCATTAAAAAAATCCGGAGAATTAAAATAATGTTAGATTCTCAAAATGAAATACCCTTACAATGTTACAGGTGTTCCTTACTTATCAGGTGTCACTATCTATTTATATACTATAATATAACTGTAACTAGGCCAAATCTGTACATTAAATAATTTTTGAAAATTATAATGTGGGTAGACTTTGTTATGGATATAGGAGTCAGAAATAATCCTTTTACAATTTTTGTCTGCCTGTCTGTCCCTGTGAACCAATTTTGACGAAACTTGGCACAGTGATAATAAATATTAACGAAAGTCAAAAATCTGTAGTTAATGAAATTCTTGACCAATTTTGGTAAATTTTCTTTATGTTATATATATCAGACAGATTAGCTAAATATTTAAGCTATATTTCATATCCCTATGCTACTTTAAAAAAAAATTATCGTTGGGTTCCGACCCGTCGCCTTTGAGGGTCCGTATAATGTACAGTACGTTATAACAGAGCTACGGCTACGTGACCTTTCTATGCGTAATTATCAATCAGTTAGAGAATTAGAAGTCCTAAATGTAATAAGTAGGCTAAATCCTATTGATATATGTGTTTGAATCTTTGTCATTCTTTTCTTATGATTTTCAAACGAAACTGATACTTATATGTTGTTAGTTTACATTTATTTTATTATTTAAAAAATGTTTGCTAAGCGACAAGATTTTTTCCTAAAATATAAACATACATAATAGTTAAATTGCATTGTAAAAGTAGAATCTCAATTAGAGTTCGGTCAGTACGTGTGTTAGAGGTCTGTCAGTACGTGTGTTATTTCAATCTATACTAATATATAAAGCTGAAGAGTTTGTTTGTTTCTTTGGTTGAACGCGCTAATCTCAGGAACTACTGGTCCGATTTGAGAAAATTTTTCGGTTTTAGATAGCTCATTTATCGAGGAAGGCTTTAGGCTACATATCATCACGATACGACCAATAGGAGCGGAGCACCAATGAAGAATGTTTCAAAATCGAGCACATTTTGTTCCTTTTGAGAGATTTCGTTAGCGTTAGTGTTATATACGTTGCCATGGTAACGTGGTAAGTTTCTATCATAAACATTTTCAAAGTTTAGTTTGTTTTCCTATTCAAAAAGTTTATTCTACTTTAGTTTATTTATTATATTCCGTCTACATTTTTATATTATTATATTTTTTCTTTTTTTTTCTTCGTTCTGGGTTAGCTCTAAAACGGCTGGACCTATTTTAACGATAATTTTACTGGCAGAATCTGAAGAGTTTCGTTTGCTTTCGTTTGGTTGAACGCGCTAATCTCAGGAACTACTGGTCCGATTTGAGAAATCCAATATCCTATCCTACTATCTCTTAATCGCTTGGACCGACTTTCACGGGACTTTTACGGGCAGATAACTAGCGGGATAGCAGACCTCATAAAAAGTAATTTAGATTTTTATTCGCCTTCGGCCGCAGTGGAATATCCGTAATGCTTGAACTGATTTTCACGGGACTTTCACTGGCAGAAACTCGCCAGAAGAACTTAATTTTTTTTTTTTTTTCTCAATACTTCCTCCGCAATATCCTACTATCTCTTAATCGCTTGGACCGACTTTCACGGGACTTTTACGGGCAGATAGATAACTAGCAGGCTAGGAAGACGTTGTCCCGCCTCGATAATAAAAAGAAAACCTTGACAATTTATACCTAAACCTTCCCCATGAATCATTCTATCTACTGGTGAAAACGGCATGAAAATCCAATCTGTAGTTTTTAACTTTTACCACGAACAGATAAACAGACCAGAGGACTTTGTTTTTAACAGACTTCGAAAAAGGAGGAGGTTACTATGTTCGGTTGTATGGTTTTTTATGTATGTTAATCGATATTTTCGTCAATTGTGAACCGATTTTAATGATTTTTTTTTATTTGACTTGGTACACTATGTAGTGATGAACTGCTACCTGTGCATTCGTACCCGTGTGAAATTGATCAATAATATGTTACAACGGCGTGAGACGTGTGCTTTACTGGACTCCAAGAATAAATATACATAATTGAAAGTCATATATTTGTATGTAATATTAATTATATAATCTTTTTGGTCAATTTGGCGGCCATATTGTTTTATTTACCGCGTTTGCGTCTACATAACTCGGTGATTAAAGTAACGTATAAGAATAGCTTAAGTATATCGACAATATGGGCATATTACATCTATATAATAAAAGATTTAAGACATATTGTCTACGTATAGACAATAATGTATAGCTTAAAATTTTCATTACTTTCTTATATAGTGTTAGTGAGCACTGAGTGTGACATATAGTAGGTTGAAGTTCCAGGTATGTTGCTGATGACCAATCCCATCCCATTCGATATACTATTAGTATTCATATATCTAATGTACATGTGTGTCGTAGTTACAAATGTTTTTAAAAAGCACTTCTGTAATGTACACACCTACTTACGATTTTACATTTCTCTAATACATTTAAAAAAAACGCGTGCGAAGCCGCGGCGGACAGCTAGTATTTGATAAAATTAGTTTTCTGAATATTCTTGAGTCTTGAAGTGAGCTGTACGCTAATAGTGAACGGGCGCGAAGTTGAGCGGCACAGGAGCAACGCAAGGGGTAATGGGGAGACATGTAGGTTAATTTTTATCTTAATTGGACTCGGTAGGTGATACTACTAACAGTCCTAACTGGTTCTAGGCTTATTTTAAAAGATTTTTCACATACCAACTGGGTATATGTTTGCGTGAGTACATGGATAGTTTGAATTTACACATGGAAGCGGTGGATGTGTCTGCATTCGGGTTTTAGGCTTTTGAAAATTTTTTGCGTTTAAAAATACAATTGAAACCGCTAATAACCGATTTGGTGCAGACAAAGTTGCACGGGTCAGCTAGTATATAATATTTTCTAAAGACATTTGTCTTTTTTTTTCCTCGAACTGATTACGCTATTGACCTAGCAAGGTCTTAACAGCTTCACCGGACTACAAGAGACTACGAGACATTTGTCGTTAGCAAACAAAACAGCTTAAGTCGAAAATTGGCAGTTTTTACTTTTAAACGTCATTGGATAAATATTCTAACATCTACTTATCACATTTTGAATGTTTCAATCAATAAAGAACCACAATTCAATTCAAATCACTAATTGTGACGTTACATTTCAAAATGAACGAAATCCAATTTTAATCGTCCATATAACATGTTTATTTATTTTTAAGAATTCCAGTTTTTTTTATACACCGAGAACGAAGTTCAAATTTTGCCGTCCATATGATTTTTTAGTATTTTTTAATGGTCTAATTTTACATGTATATTTTTATTTTATTTTTGTATAAATTATGTATGTATATATATATAAATTATGAATAAAATGTAAAATTCCCTACATAACATTCCAAGATCCCGCCAAAAACTCTGGTCATCTTGAACGATAATTTAGTAACTAAAGAAAATAAATATTTTTTTGGCCCCACTAATGTACAGTACAATCACTGTTCTCGATAAAAGAAGACATGGATTAATAATATATTTGTCTCTTAGCAATAGGTACTGTAATGATCATGAGCTATAGTACAGAAATAGAAGCATTTCGTGACCGTGTCAAGTTAATTTACCTATACAAGTAGAGCAGTCGGAGCAATCTACCAATCCCAACTGATTTTGTAGTAGGGTGGAGTGAAAAAAACAATTTTTTTTTTCTTAGCCTGGGGGTCAAATTTATAGCTTATAAAAAACAAAAATTTTTGAAAAAAAAAAAAAAAATTTTACTCAACATCTTGAGCCAGCCCACTCATTTTTAAAATTAATTACGAGTAAAAATATTTGGTTGCAAAAAAAAAAATTTTAAAGGCGTTCTAGGAACTTCAGAGTATCCTCTTTTATGCCAATTAAAAATCACAAGTTAAAAAAAAAATTTTGTGACTATTGTTTTAATTTAAAAAAAAAATCCCAAAAAGTACCATTCCTCTTTAGGGCACTAGAATAAAATTTGAGTTGGAAATGATCATAATTGTTAGTTCTTAGATGTTTTAAGAGATTCAAAGACAAAAAAAAATTTTTTTTTGCAACCAATTATTTTTACTCGTAATTAGTTTTAAAAATGAGTGGGCTGGCTCAAGATGTTGAGTAAAATTTTTTTTTTTTTTTCAAAAATTTTTGTTTTTTATAAGCTACAAATTTGACCCCCAGGCTAAGAAAAAAAAAAAAATTTGTTTTTTTCACTCCACCCTATTTTGTAGGGTTTTCTATAATTATTTTCAACAAAAGAATGGTTCTGTTATTATATTTTTATCATTTCTAAATATTTTCAGGAAGCTCATAAAAACTCGAAAACTGAAAATGAAATAAGAAAAGAATTACATGAACATTCTATTGTTCATATTATTTAATCAAACATTTATCAATTCAAGATAAGATTTTAACTGCTAATTCTTGTCATATAATTATGAGTTTTATCATAATCTTCTTATTTCTAGCCGATAACAATTTATCACAATGTACAATCACTGCTATTTTGCTCCTAATCTTGGATTATCAGTCTTAAAACCTTTTGTTTATTTATGTATATAAAAATGTAATCATTACATAGTATAAAACAAAGTCCCCTACCGTGTCTGTCTGTCTGTCTGTTCGCGATAAACCTAAAACTATTGAACGGATTTTCTTGCGGTCTTTACCAGTAGATAACGTGATTCATGAGGAAGGTTTTGGTATATAATTTGTCAAGATTTTTTTTTATAATCAGGGCGGGACAACGTCTCCCGGGCCCGCTAGTGTAATATAAAATGATCTAGCCTAAAATGAAAAGTCATTTATAGATTTAAAAGAGTGTTGATAAATAACTCATTAGTGATATAACAAAATAGAAGTACTAATGCAACATAATACGTGATATTCGGTTTATAATTGAAACATTCAGAGATATATTTATAACCTATTAGCCTCTGCCCGCGACTTCTTTCCCGTGGAATTGATACTTTGAGCTAACGCTAACACGCAGCGGAAGCTCTCAAGAGGAAAAAAAACCCGATTTTGAAACATTCTTCATTGATGCTCCGCTCTTATTGGTCTTAGCGTGATGATATATAGCCTATAACCTTCCTCAATAAATGTGCTATATAATATTGAAAGAATTTTTCAAATCGCTCCAGTAGTTCCTGAGATTACCCCCTACAACGTCACAAACTCACAAACTTTACCTCTGTATAATATTAGTATAGAATAAACGTATCTATGGAATCAGGCACATATGTGGGGGTTCGCAATGTATTAAGAAAATAAGACCCGTATACGAAACATCCTTTTAGTCATGTTTTTAAATTTTAAAAGAAAATTATAGCATTTAATAGCAAATTACTAAGTTAATAATTAAGGTATATTTTCCACGATTCGTAAGATTGAACTTATGCGTAGCTCTGTTCGAGTAATTTAAAGATAAAAAGCATTACCTATATAATAAATCACGATACTGAAACAAGGGCCTAATTGTTGCCATATTAATTGAGCTATGTGAAATTCTGATAAATGTCCAGTTATTCCCCAACGTTGTCTACTTAACTCTTAAAATAAGTCAACTTACCTAAAGAGAAACACTTACTTGCCTTTTAAAAGTCACCTTGAGTTAATCTCAAACCAAACATAGCTTATTTACCAGTGTTATTCATTTCTTTATGTAAAAGTAGATAAAGCTAGAATCTATATTTGTATTTCAAAAACCAAGTCGCTGTAATTTTATTATTTCAACTAATATTATTAATGTAATGTGTGTTTGTTACACTTTCACACCTTAACTACTGAACCGATCATCATGAACTTCTGCATACTTGTTATCAGGAGAAAGAAAAAGATCATAGGATACATTAACGTGAGCGACGCCGCAAGCAAAAGCTAGTATTTTATAATCAATTAATTTAATGCCTTCACATGGAAAGTTTATAATCAGATATAAAAAGTTTTGATTTAGTAGTTTGACCAGTGGAATGTCAATTCAGTCCGAAAAAACCTCGTAATGTACCTACGAATATTTTAGAATTCGTGTATATCTACTAATTTAAAAATTGGTAACACTATCGGCTGACGGGGAAGGAAAACATTGTGAGGAAACCTGAAACTACATTTTCTTATAGTGCCACTGTATGTGTGAAATTATAGAACTGTGGATGTGTCAATTTAAAATCGCCAATACGACGCAGGCTGTCGTGGTGATTATACCCATATATTCCTGCGGGAAGAGACCTATAGCCATGCAGTGGATCTCTTACAGGTTAATGTGATGATTATGATCGAAAAGTTTTCATAAAAAGTATTATTTTAATCGTTTCCAGGTAATTTCAATGCCTTTAGAAGTCCAGAGAGGTAACGAAGTGCCTGTCAATGCGTTAGTCCACCACGCGTATACAAACAGCGGTACCACAACATTACCTGTTGCATCATGCGCTCATTGTAATGGAAAAGTGCAATTATTATAATTTTATATTTAAAGAGTATTGTAATAAGGTTGTGTTTCTTTAAACTACCGAATATTTCGGTTACCTTTTTATGGTGTGTTTTTAAACCAAAGCTCTAAAGAAAATTAATTACACGCACATTTTTGTTTTCTTCAATTTCATAGCGGGACTATGTAATCGCCAACATATCATTTATATCTTCTATAGATATAATAAGAATGTAAATCTAACGTGTCTGTACTTTTTCGAATTTCGTGAATAAAATTGTTGCAGGTGTCTAGGAATAAGTAATAAAATACATTTCTATCTTTTTTAGAAATGACTCTGTGTTTGTATAAACACGCATCACTGCTGATATACTACGTTCATGATAAAACCTCTTCAAGAAAATTATAAGGCGTATCTTCGAATAACATTTAGTCTTAGTTTAAATAAAATCGGTTCGGTCTATCAAAAGTTATTATACTTTTAATGACGACGCGACTTCAGTACGAGACAAAAGTAGATAAGTAAATGTACTTAATACAATGAGATGACTATATTAATCGTTGGTACATAAGGCTTCGCGCGAAAGAAATTGCGGGCACAGCTAGTTATCTAATATAAATTTATGTACTCATAATAAAGTCAAGATATATAAAGAGTCGGAACCGAATATAAGTTTTGGCAATTTTTGTGTGTGTTAGTTTTTTTGTCAGCATGAGTATTATTTTATTCCGTAAAAATTCAATAATTTACATTTCGTGGTTTGTTAAAAAAAAATCATTATTTTTTATTATTTAGAAATTGTGGTAGAAATTTCGCCCACTGGACGACCACCGATATTATTTAATTTGGTCAAACTATAACGATAATCGTCAAATAAGTTGGAAAAAATCCTAACATCTGAAAACGATATCGGTGTGGGCTACCTAGATGCGAAAGTATTGTATTGCGAAATTCATAGTTTATAAAGAAACCGTACATGAAGTGGGCAGACACTAGTGAGATAAATATGACACATGATCCATGTGTGATATCAAATTATGGCCATGTGTTTACCTATTACTGAATGTTATCGGATACTACAGTGAACAATAATAATTACTAATGAGTAATTCTTTTTACATTCAAAATGATGTTATAGTAAAACGAGTACCTTATAATTTATTGAGATCGGTAGCAGTAACATATGTTACCATTTAAGAAGACCTTGTTATTAAAATTAAGTATTAATTGTGCACAAATGCCTTAAACGCTGTTTTCATTAAAATAACAAAAACTATTTATATGTATATACTAGGGATTTGAGACACTTTTTTAAAGTACTTTTTAATCGTATGTTTATTGTATTTACTAAAAATTATGTCATAACGTTATTTCCATGTAGTCATTAAATAAATCATGTGTGCAGCCAACATCCACGCGCTAAAAGTGAAACTTTAAAAAAATGTTCAAATATTCATATAAACTATACTGTATTCTATCTCATATTAACGCACGTTAAATGCAATGTTTGTTTCTTTTGCATAATTTTTTTCGCTTCCCTTGAGATTCAAATCAAAACGGGGCTAAAGAAATCAAAAAATATTATAATCATTATTTTCTTAATATTCCAGTTAAAACGCTCATACCTGCCATGGCGTTGATTGACGTCACAACATTGTAAACATTATTTTTCTTTGCTATGAATATGCCAAAGTGTAAATCGTAGAATTATATTTCGGAAGCTGTGACGTCACGCAATTGATG
This sequence comes from Antheraea yamamai, assembly GCA_036509395.1. Lineage (NCBI taxonomy): Eukaryota > Metazoa > Arthropoda > Insecta > Lepidoptera > Saturniidae > Antheraea > Antheraea yamamai. The sequence goes on along the minus strand of AP028429.1, from coordinate 6,435,914 downwards.
AATTTATAAAAATAATGTATTTTTATTTTATACTCGAGTACCTTTATATATATAGAATCGCACATTAACTTTAATAAGGAAAAGAATAATAAACTTGTACACTATGAAACTCTTCCATTAATAATTAGTGATACTAAAACGTGCATAGTGAAAGAAATCTAAATAATAATTTATGTGAGTAATCATTACCAGCCTGGAAATTAAGGTTAACCTTTTTTGTTTGTTTTTATTATATAATATGTAATTAATTTATATAATATAGCAGTTAGGGTCATCATAAGGTCTTAAGGTTGTTAACATGTAAAACCATTCCTGATGTGTTACTTTGTAAATAATTTTAATTAAATAAAATATACTTATTTATTGTTAAAAATTGTATAATTTTATCACAAAAATATCTATAAAACTACTACAATGATTTTGAGTTACTAAGAATATGAAATAACAGAGGTACACATTCGTTATTTAACCCGTAAAAATACTTTACAGGTTGTGATCCTGTAGTTGACGAAATTAGCCAATCAGAAACACGGATTGACTTTCTTAGTACAGTAAGATACATACGCTCTATAAAAATATAATAGTAATTGAACTTAAATTGAATATTGAGCTGTCTATATTTATCAATTTAATTGAAGTTTAAACAAGGTGTTTTTTAACAACATTATTGTGGTATTGGAGCATTTCCGTTCCCGTGTAGTTATAACCGAGATAGTCTCGCACGGGGATATACTTGGCACCACCAAACCAATCAACCATTGCTATTTGGGCAATCTTAAGTTTAGCTATGAACCAGCCGTGATCTGAAACAACATAAATCGTATTATTTATTGAAAGTATTAACCCCTCTTACATTTCAGAATAGCGAATATTTATAGATATCTAGGCAATTTTTTTAAATTATAATTATTATATTACACTAGTAGTAGCTGTGTCCGCTTGGAACCTAATGTAAAAAAAAAACGATGACTAATAAAATCATCTGAATGTATTAAGTCCATTTACTTATCTACTTATCTCTCGTACTTAAGTCGCGTCTTCATTAAAATTAGAATAACTTTTGTTACAGTGAACCGATTGTAATGAAAGTAATACAAAATGTTATTCGAAGATATGCTTTATGATTTTTTTTTTTGGCGACGTTATATCGTGAACGCAATACTTTAGTAGTGATGCGTGTTCAAACAAACAGATAGACAGACATTTCTAAAAATGATTAAAATGTATGTTATTACTTATTTCTAGACATCTGTAATATTTTTTCACAAACATCTAAAACGTACAGACACGCTGGATTTACATTCTTGTTTAGAAGATAATTTGATATTATTTAAGTTTTTCAAATTCTGTTATAAATACGGTTTTTTTGTAACTTATGCTGCCAACAGTCTGTTCACCATTGCATCATAAGGAGGCGTCCCTTAATTACGTAAGGTTTTTAAGGAGGGAGGGAGTCAAGCCGAATCACGTCAAATCTCACGTGGGGGAGAGAGGGGGTTTCGGCAAATATTACGTAATATTTTTCGGGCTAAAAAAAACTCACAACCGCGTCATGTAATTTAGGTACAACCCCTAAGATCTATATTCGCTTGTATGGAGCTTAAACGCTTACGGTGTTATTACAAAAAAGTTAAATGCGTATTGAACGCTGGCTTTAAAAGGTCTCATATTAAATGCACCGCGGTCGCCATCTTGTTCTTTTGTCTCGCTTTGGTTACGTTAGTTTAGACTTGTGAAAAAGGATAACACGAACTAGCCTCGGGCGAGCGCGGTGCATTTATTAAGATACTTTTTTAAACCAAGTATTTAATACGCATTTAACTTTTTTGTAATAACACGGTTATGGTTTTGGATAGTCCAAGAGTTAAGTAATCGGATTATTGATATGTCTATTTTTGGTTATGTAATATACATTACTTAATAGGATTTATCAATAATGTTGAATTGTACAAACCTGTAGGCCAATCGGCCATCGCGGGATGCCTTTCAAACAAAGCAGCCTTCGCGAATGTGTATTCCGGAGTGTCACCATTAATCTGAAATCGAAAAAGGTAAATACAATATGTGTAGAATTTTCCAGAAATTCAAATCAAATACGGTCTTTAAACTTTATATCGTCTTTTTATCTTTTCAGTATCAGCTCAACGTCTTTTCTTGAATCATAAATCGTAATCTCTTCTTCTATACATAATTAACATAAAAATAATAAACATTGATATTTTACGTCTGCCCTTTTAAAACGTAGTTCATCGATATTAATAGTGCCATATTTCATCTTAAATAAGTCACACTCTACATATACTGGGTGTTAGGTTAGACGCCAGCAATATTTTTGCAGGACAATCATTAATCATTTCTGGTTCTAAGTCAATCAAAGAAATAGGTGCCTAATATTTCCCCGCTTCCCATTGCTCGACTGTGCGGAATCCCACTAATAAACAGTTACGTAATTATTAACCTTGAAAAGCTCCCCTTCAATTCTGTTCACTGAACCTAGTTGTGATTTTTTTACGTATAAAAGTATCGTTCCCATACTTTCAAAAGTTTTAGAACAAACATTAACTAAGGTTCTCTTTGTTATTTATTAGTATTTGTTTTGATATTATTATTTTATATGTTAAATGTGACCATGAACTACCACACGATTGAACGGTGTTAACTTTTAAACAGTCACCTGGTAAAGTAGGTTTAAATATTAAAGTAACAAAACATATTCCTTACTGTAATCATAATTCAAATTATAATAGTTATTTGAAAAGATTAATAAATCTGAAAAAATATAAAACAATAACTCAGTTGTTTTTGAAAATTGAAATATATTTTTTTAATTTACTATTTTGACTTTATGAAACCAGATATACGCTAAATTTCTTCAAAACACAATTCATAATAGAGATTAAATGCACTTAATAAACATTTCATATACCTTAAAGGTGTTTTGATTAATTTATTCCAATCGTCCTAAAATATATGAGAAATAAATTGGTCAATTAAGAAGAGACTTGCCTTTTTCATCTTCCCTGAGAGCATTAATCTGGTGCAACGAGGATCTTCCGCGTCGTATTTCATTTTTTCGCAATATCTTGACTCTTCAAGAGATACAAGCACTGTGGCCCGAGTGTTTTTCTAAAAACAGATTATATTATATTCATATGGACACTAAAATATTAGTAATGGATGGCTTAAACAACGAACAAAGGAACAGAATAGAAGAGAAATTGTCAATGGCAAAGCAGCTGTACTAGGTATGTCATACGTCTATTTCCGCCTTAAAGTTGAAGGGGACAAATAACAATAGAAGTGGAATATCGCTCCAACATTTTCAACTTCGAGCCTCTTGATATGAGTACTAATAACTTCATTTGGTATTGTAATTTAGATCAATTAAATAAAATCATGCCTAGGAGTTATTATTGTCTAAACCAAGTTTAAAATTCTCATAAGTACTTACAGCTAAATCGCGCGCACTGAAGTCCAACGGTGACATATAGAAATATGGAACACCGGTGGAGTTAGCAAGGGACCCATCCACAACTGATTTTACATTAGAGAAAGGGAAACCTTCAATGGCCGGTAGAACTGATATCGTAGCCAGTGAAGCCCAGTCTACAAAAAAAAAACATAAAAGTCAATAAAAGTTTCCTATGGTTTTATAAATGGAAAGATAATACTTGTTTCCACGTATTCGAAGACAATAGCTGTAGTCACATATCGGATTTCACTAACAAAGAGATATTTGCTCTGGCATAATGCATACAAATCAAAACAAAATACTCATTATTATGCTCTACATATCTTATGTATATCGAAACTTATTAGCTTTTTTCAGAATAAATTATTATAAAGAGATATAGTTTACATGATTCCTGGAAATGATCAACGAAGCCACTTATCAAATTACAAAGATGGTTTTACTAATTGAAAATAACGTTATTCCCGAGTACTTATAGGCTATATTTGACCGTTTTTAATTTTTATATTGTAAAAAATGAAGACACGGGAGGTTACATATAACTGATAAAACCGATAAATACAGAATATTCGGGAATATTCATATTGAATTATAGAACTTGTTACAACACTTGATTATATTGTAGTTATACGAACTAACAATGACAATTAATATTTAGTATTATAAAAAACATAAATTTATTACAAAGATATATCTTTGGGGCATAGTATTTATGTACAAAACTCCCAGTAAACATTTGTTTCTAATTCCTCCTCTCCGAACTGGATTCACTGAATTAGACGATTTTATTTCTAAGTACTTACAAAGTCACATGGATCGTTCGTAACTATTGACCATGTCCAAGCCGCAGTTAACGAAACTTATAGCTTTTTTTTTATTTATCGAATCTTTTTTTTTTAATTATTGATATGAAAAACATGTCATCTATAATTTTCACTCTCAGTTTGTGACAGCACAATGTTTAGAAACCCAAATGGGCCTGTGTTTATCGTAATTTTATGTACCTAGAAATATTGTCATAAAATATTACTCAAACAATGGGCTGCAGGTAAATACATAGGTAAGTAAAGAAATGAATGTATTTATACTATTATACGAAAACACTGATATAGTGTGAACGACCAACGAGAAAAACAATATGCATTTCACAAATAGACGACAGAACAAACGCAATGTGACATCGGTTATCTGCTTTATCTATTTGTTGCTTATCTAACAAATTTTATACCTTACGACAGATGCAGCATCAATCGGTATTGTTTTATATAGAATAACGCCCACTATTTTGGTCGACTAACTTGATTAATGAAATACACAACAAAAACACGTTTCTTACTAAAAGTCTTCTTGGCTATATTGCTATTCAATCTTCAATTCTAATATTGATTCAGTTGTTAAAAGGGAACAAAGCAAAAATGTTAAATTAATTTTTACTTTAATATTTATAATTTATTAAGTTTTCATAAAATTCAGTGCAATTGGTTAAATATGTAAGTAATAGTTTATTTAGGTTCACGAGTCACGAAAGAAATATATAATTATGATTGAATTCAGATTTATTGATGGTAAAGAAAGTTTTATTATCGAGATCGGTTTCAACTATTCTCATTTTATAATAGATATCCACTTATGTTGATATTATTTTAACCATTGCAAGTGTATGATATAAGTAATCCAATTATTTGCAAATTAATATAAGATAAAATATAACTCATATAAGGATAAAATTTAAGAAACAAGTTATAACTACATATATCAATACTTGCAACGGAGAGTTTACAGTCACCTTACAAAGCCAACAAGTTCTCAAGGACTTCGCCATACCAAAATTTAACGACTTCTTGGAGTATGTGGGAAAATTAAAGACTTATTTTTAAATAAAATTATTATGTTTTCAAGTTTCTTAATTCGTTTCTAGGTTATAAGTAATCATAGTAATAATATTAACGAATGTTATTATAATCTTTTACGATATACTTCATAACTTCACGATCTCGTATAGTATGTGTAAAATAAGTTAATATGTTAGTTACATTTATCGCAATACATTCTTCTACTGGTATATCAAGTTAAATTAGAAGCTTACATCTGTAAACATTAAACAATGAAAACTGTAGGTAAGTTGAAAATATGGAGTACTAACGGACCCGGCAGACATTGTCCCGCACTGATTATAAAAAAAATCTTTGACAAATTATACACCAAAACCTTCCCCGTGAATCACTTTATTCACTGGTGAAAATCGCACGAAAATCCGTTCAATAGTTTTTGAGTTTATCGCGAACAGACAGACAGACGTGTTAGGGTACTTTATTTTACACTATGTAATGATAATTATTAAAACTTAAACGTTTTTATTCAATCATTAGCTACAAATGGTAAGATATAAATATTGAGTAATTACTTTCTTAACATTAAATATTGAAAAGCAAATTAAATGTTAAATAATATAATAGGTTCCATGTAAAGGCAATAAATAATTTTACGATCAGAAATAATTTTCATAGACAAGAAAAACCTAACATTCGTTACATGTTTTAGAAATGATTTAGGTAAAACTAGAACCAGCTCATTCGATATGATTACGGTTTATGTCAGTGATAATTGCATATTGCAACTTAATACTCTATATAAATACAGTGATGTTATACAATCAACTCTATTTATTCGTGGTCCCCTTATACAGGGCCTTAATATTCACGGGTAAAAAAGTTGTGATCGTTTTATATACACACGACTGAAAATTTCATTATTCACGGGTCCAAAATTAGCAGTGTGTTATAAATCTTTACAATACATAAAATATTTATGCTTATAATAGATAACAATCAAATAAGCGTTAAGATACTCATAGAGAAACGAAGTTCATTGTGTCTAAGCCTAATGTTCTTTGACAAAGCCGCCGCCGTACATCTTTCTAGTTACAAAAATAAAGGTCAGCCCTAGCGCCCTTGATATTATATGTACTTATAAATCGTGATGATACGTGCGTGAGTCTTTATGATCAACTCTATCACACATGAATTTCGTTTCATGGTTTTGAAACTGCTTTATTCTTAAAGTTTAAACTGAAAAAATAGCCTCTAATAACATTTGAAGTTTTGGACAATATCCCCGGTCACTCACGAGCTATTTCTCTCCATATATCGATTTTATTTTGGTATATTTCTATTTTATTCTCGAATCTCTGAGATTTCTCTAATATACCTACTAGAATACCATTCCCTATTCGCGGCATCGATATTTACTAATATATATTTTACAAACGACAAATTTATAAGCCTATGCGATATTGGACTACGGAAGCATCATTGTTATATCTATTTATACTGTAAAATAGTAGTGTTCGCACTAATATGTTTCAGTTGACGGGTGTGGTTGGTAACACACAAAACAAAAGACGTTCCAAGTAGGTCCTCATATGTAAAAACTTTTTGTGACTAGCCGCAAGAAATGCTGCTCTTTCGATGTCGAATTTATGTATAGCTATAAGTTGCAACGACCACTTAACATCGCGTGAACTATATGCTTTGTTATAATTAAACAAACACTATTTACTTCAATTTAAACATAAAATTACCATTAATACGTACTAGTGATCGTCTAGTGATTGATATCCGACTATATTTATTTACTAGCTGTCCCCCGCGGCTCCGCACGCGTTTTTTTAAAATGTATTAAAGAAATGTAAAATTGTAATTAGGTGTGTACATTACAGAAAAGCTTTTTCAAAAACATTTGTAACTACGACACGCACGCCATCTACTATATTATGTTACGTGTACATTAGATATGTGAATACGAATAGTATATCGAATGGGATGGGATTTATCATTAGCAGCATACCTGGAACTTTAACCTACTATATACCACCCTCGATGCTCACTAACACTATATAAGAAAGTAGGTAATGAAAATTTTAAACTATACATTATCGAACAATTTGTGTTAAATTGTTTATTATATAGATATAACATGCCCATATTGTCAATATAATTGTGTTATTCTTATACGTTGCTATAATCACTGAGTTATGTATAGTAGTTCGATGAAGCCGTAAATGCCGCAAAGCTAATAGCATAGTCAGTTCGAGAAAAAAAAACTGAGTTATGTAGGTGCAAACGCGCTAAATAAAACAAAATGGCCGCCAAATTGACCAAAATGATAATATAATTCAAATTACATACATTTATTCTTGGAGTCCAGTACAGCGCACGTCTCACGCGCTTGTTTACAGTAAACAAATTATTTTTGATCAATTTCACAAGAAAGAATGCATAGGTAACAGTTCATCATTACATAGTGTAAAACAAAGTCATCTGATCTGTCTGTTTATCTGTTCGCGATAAAATCAAAAACTACAGAACGGATTTTCATGCCGTTTTCACCAGTAGGTAGAACGGTTCATGGGGAAGGTTTACGTATAATTTGTCAAGGTTTTCTTTTTATTATCAGGGCGGGACAACGTCTGCCGAGCCCACTACCTTAAAATAAAATAGCTCATTAGTTAGTCGGCTGCCAGTGAAAGTCCCGTGAAAATTAATTCAAGCATTTCGGATATTCCACTGCGGCTGAAAAAAACCTAAATTACTTTTTCTGCAATCTACCAGTGAATATCCTGTGAAAGTTGGTCCAACCATTTTGGAAATAGCAATGCGGACGAAGCCGCGGACAAATAAAATAGAATATGTCAACCGCTATAATTTCGGCTTTCTGGCAGTAAAAAGTAAAATTCCCGTTAAAATAGGTCCAGCCGTTTTGGAGATTACCCGGAATAAAACAAACAAACAGAGAAAGTATAATAATCTAAAAATATAGACAATGTATAAAAAAAATTTTTTTTGGTCATTTGTCAGCCATATCCATTCATCAAAAAGTTGTTATTTTAATTGTACATACACAAACTTTATTTTTATAATACGTAATAGAGAACAAACAAAAAATTGGAAATGAAAGTAGTATAAACTTTTTGCATAGGAAAACAAAATAAACTTTGATAATGTGTGCGATAGAAACTTACCACGTTACCATGGCAACGTATGTAACACTAACGCTAACTAAATCTCGCGAAAGGAAAAAAGTGCCCGATTTTGAAACATTTTTCATTGGTGCTCTGTTTCTATTAGTCTTAGCGTGATGATATATAGCCTAATATATAAGCCTAAAGCCTTCCTCGATAAATAAGCTGTCTAAAACAGAAGGGTTTTCTCAAATCGGACTGGTAGTTCCTGAGATCATAGCGTTCAACCAAACAAACAAACTCTTCAGCTTTATAATATTAGTATAGATTTTCCAAGTTTCGATATTCATCAAAAAGAACGACCTTTTTTCTAATGTTTTACTGATAACATTAAAGCTAGTTAATATCTATTAAACTAAAAATAAATAATTAAAATCGGTTGAAAAGCAGAGGAAGAAAATGTATTTAACTGTTTTGTATCTACTCATTTATATATAGATTAAATATAAATACCTGAATTATGTAGAACGTATCTCGCCATTGCGACCAATTTATCATGGTCCGGAGGATCAGCTAGATGTTTCCGATGTGGAGTCGATATATCGTTAGCCGTGAGTCGGTGAGATGATTCCCTGTGCTTCTCATAACGGTCTCCTTTCCCTTTGCCGTCGGCATAGGCGTTAAGCATGCATAAGGAAATAAGTAATATTCCCAAATTCATTGTTGTTTAACCTATGAGGAAAAGTTAATTGGATAACAAGATGCCTATGTACGCAAAAACCTAGTTCATCTACATCGACGTATTAACCTCCTTATGCAGAATAAAACTGGTCGGGATCACAACACAAGTATACTAAGGGACTGTAAGTATTGTTTCGAAGCAATTAAAACTTTGTAGTAACATATTAGGATGTTTTATAGAAGAAAGTGACATACAGTAGGCACTACATGCAATAAACAAAAAAATTTAGTAAAAGAAAACATTTTAACAAAACTATAGTTTAATGTATTACCGTCTTCGACGTACCTACGTATTCGTAAAAAAAGAAACACAGTCAAACGCTTTACGTAAAAAACAACTTATATGAACTATTGAAATTAATGTAATATTCAGCCATTTACAGACATAACCAGATATCTAATATTAAGATATAGATGAACATATTCACTATACAGTTATAGTAAATCGAGAATGCTAGTGTCTAACCAACATGGGACACAATTATCACGTACATATTGATAAAGTCGGGAAAATATATAAGAAATATCATCAAAAGGAAAACTAAACTTCGTTTGTTTAAATAAATTAATTGCAAAAATATATTTCAATGAAATCTTCTATACCTACAAATATAAATAAAATTATAATTCCTGTTGTAGTTGGGACTAATCTATGAAACGGATGAATCGATTTTAACGAGTTTTTTATTGGCTGATATTTTTTTCAGAATATTATCTAGTCTACATATCATCACGCATTGCCGTGGGGCATTAACAGTAATGATAACGTTTTATAGACATAACATAAAAGCAGTTAAAGCTCAAACTATAAATTATAGTTGTGAAATAGTAGCGGCAAAGGTACAGTTAAAAAAACAGCCCACAACAAAATACGTAGTTCTCGTGAAACAAAACAACATTTTCAAGTGAACGAAGTCGCGAGTAATAACTAACTTTATAATTATTTTATGATAAGATTATGACTAATGCCATGATAATTTTTAAGAACAAATAAATACCTATAAAAATAACACGTAATCATTGCTCATACAAAGATATTTGCTTCTTATTAACGTGTAATTATTTGCTGAACAAACTCATTTTTGTATCAATTATAAATTTGCAATAAAAGTGATTAAGGTCAAGCACGTGTCTATTAGCTTAAATAAATATATAATATGCGATTATACTTCCGCTATCTTACGACGTTTACACTATAAGAACATTATATATACATATATTTCAAATAAAATATAAATTTGATTACTTAAAATGTTTATGTATCGTAGTTTTTAAGTTATGAGTAATTTTAATATTTACCTTCCTTAAATTTCCTTAACTCTTGATGAGCAGATTATAAAAATATATATACCTACATCGATAATATATTAGTATAGTATATTAGACTGACTCAAATTGCAATTAACACGTACTTACATGTTGGATATTTGCCATTTTTGCAAAACGGGCTTTGTTATTTCCATATACATACATATACAAATATATGGCAAAGTAATATTAAATTTGTACATAAAAATATACAGGTATACTGATATAGAAGGGTACAATGAATATAGAAGTAGAAACTAAAATCACAAAGATTGACCTATGCAAATAAATAATGAACGTTAGCAAAATCAAAAAGCGGCAAGGATACATGTAGGAATGTATTATAAACAAAGCAAAAAATATTTGCAAAGATGGAGAAATGTGGTGTTCATTTCAGTAAAGACATGGCGTTATAATAGATAAATATTAGGTGGATAAATATGAACAATTTAGTCAGCACAAAGTTTTTAATAAAATATTATTTCGCTAACAATATGTCGCCCATAAACTTTTAAACAAAACACAAGCTCTAAAACGGCGACATTGAATAGTAATGAGGCGGCAAAAAATAAACTTACATAAAATCCACGCACGTCCAGCAGCGAAAATTATCTGCACGCGAATGAAAATTGAAAACAAACTTTGCGCGTTGTGTATGCTATTAACCATTTGACGTTATGATATTATTTTCAACAGAGTGTACAACGATTTAAAATAAATCTATTGAACACATTGGCTACACGCCGAATTATTCAATTTTAAATAGACACTAAAAAATTTGCTTAAAACAATGCTATATTATTAATATATGAAATGTGTATACATTACCCGCTGGCAATGATTAAACAATTTTAATTTCAAACAAAAACTAACTTTTTCTTTAGAGCAATAAGGATAAAATTGCTTTAAGACTTGTCAGATTTACCTGACAACTTCAATGTAACTTTAGATACGACGAGACGTAAACGAAACGTAATAGGCAAGTTTCACAACATTCGATAAATTGTTCAATGAATGAATACTATATGCACAGTTCGGATACTAGCAAGAGCAATGCCACTAGGTACTTTCTTCAAGATCAATATTTACAAACTGCCTTCTGTTTGTGTAAAATGATGTAATATATTTTGGAAAAAAGAAATAGGGAATTAATAAGCTAACGTCGATGAGCACGATTTTTTAATAATTGTAAAGATAACGGAGTCACGTATAAGATAACTGTTTTGACCCCTAAATTTGCGACTTATTTTAGATAACGTTATCTTGTTTCAATGTGCTAGACGTCATAATCAATTATATTTACATACACTTATTAAAAATAGTTTTATGTAGCAACGCTTGATTCATAAGTTCATAAATATGTATGTTAAGGCCAAAGCTTGATTTAACTAAACCAACAATATCGTGAGAAAAACAATCACCATATATACCTAGTAAATACGTCCAATTTGTAATGATATTTCAGTGATAGTATCAAAGATAAGATACTATATACTGAGAGATAGTATTATTACAAATACCGCACTAAATATTATATTAACCGTCAATTTGGGCTCATGTGTTCGGAAAATGAACGCGACCTATGATTTTGATTTGATACTTATAGTCCAGTAAACTCTCCTTATTCATAGTTCACTTATTCGTGGATAAAAATTATGCTGTATTTTTGTAGCGGCAATTCAAAAACTGCAATTCACGGATCCAAAATCAGCAATATTATACCTAATGGATTTTATAATAGGTAGCAATCAAATGGGAGTGATGATATTTATAAAAACAACGAAGTTTATTCTGTAACCCTGATGTTCTTTGATAAAAACCGCCGCCGCACAACTATAGAGTTATAAAAATACCGCGTCTTGCTAGGGTCCTTTGATGGAAACCGCGATGATACGTGTGTGAGCCTTTATAAGGAACTTTATAACACAAATTTAATTGATATTTGTTCTTGATCAAGCTGAAACATGTTTAAATTAAAATAAATAAGAATTGAAGGCTGTTCCGTTTTGGTCTCCTTTGTAAGCTTGCTTCAGAAATTAAATGGGCTATTAAAAGATTTAAAAATCAGCAAAGTCTCAAAAACCTTCACAAAATAGTCATAAATAATAGTATTATCCTTCAAGCTTGGAACACACATGTTTATTTCTATACAAAACAGTATCGCGTATTCGCGGAATAATTGAGTCGTTACACTTCAAAATGAGCTAAATCCAGTTATGTGCGTTCCTACAAGTTAACATTGTTTTCAAGATATTCAAATTGTGTACACGTAAAGTATGATACTTTTAAAACAGTTGCTTTTTGAAGTTATACTTCTTTTGGCGCGTTAGGGAAAAATGATGAGAGTAAATTTTTACGATGCGCGCGCATCCCGTCACGAAAAACCGACACCCTGAAGTTATTACGATGCGCGCGCACACCGTCACGAAAAACCGTCACCCTGAAGTTAGCTATAGTCAACATTTTGTTTCTTTGTATTAAAACTTTTAATGTATTAAATACCTTTTTTCTATTGTTAGTGTCGTTTTTTCTACAAACGTAGAATAAGGCGAAAGATAAAATTTTTGAAAAGATTTTTATCTTGTTACGCCAAAGAAGTATAACTTCTAACGCGTGTACATAAGTACACACACACTTTTTTTTATTATAAAAGGTATAATTTCGACTGTTTCAACGAAATAAAAGACGATTTCTGAGAAAAGGTATTTATTAGAGTAAAAAATTAACGCTGTTGAGTACTCTTGGCTATTTGCTCCTTCAGCATGAGGATACTGGCTCTTTGTTCCGGCGGCAACAAAGCGATTTGTTCGTCCGACAACTGCAGTACTTGCATTATCAATGCAGCCTGTGGGGAAACAATAATAAAGTTTTTTTATTAGTAGTTAACAATTTTCAAGACGTTTTTTTTGCAAGATCTGCAAGTCTGTCATGTAGTGACCTTTATATTATATATTTTTACTAGAATCTACCCGCGACTTCGTCCGCGTGGAATAGTTACTTTGGGCTAACGCAATGACAAAAAAAAATTAAATATCGAAGATTTTTTTTCAAACATTTTTTTGAACTGTATTTAAAATTTCTAATTCAAAAATCTTTCCAAAAATAGTTTTTCATTATTTATTTTTAAAAGGCATGTAGAAAAAAAAATTTTAAAAACAAAAATTTTCGACCATTTTCAAAGAAAAAACAACCTTTTGAACGAGCAATAATAAAAAAAACTCGAATTTCCTTAGAAAAGCTATTTTAAAGAATAAATAAACCAGATCACAAAATTGAAAAAAAAAAACTTTTCAAACCGTCAGACTTGGCGTGGAACGTCTCATATGAGAAAATTTTGAGAAAAAAGTTACATATGTAAAATATTATACAAAATATAAGTGACATAATAGTAATTAAACTGTGAAAAGGATAAATGACTGACATGAAAAGACTACAAGTTATTTTTATAACCATGAATGTTTGCTAAACATAAAAACATCCAGAATGATTACCTTTTCTTGATCGGAAGCTCCAGAAGGAATACCCTGTATAGTACGAGCTTGAGCGGCACTCGGCATTCCAGGTGGCATTGCTTCTGCAAAATACATATTTCCTTTGATAAAACACATTAGTATTACAGAAACTTATAAAAAAAAGGACAAAGTGTTTGTAAGTGCTTAGAAAACAAAGCAAATATTTGTGTATTGGAAAATAAAGCATTTGCTATATTTATTTTATGATTTACTCAATTAGTTTGTTTATTTTCGGTAAAAACTGTCCCTGTTCTTTAAATATAAATATTCCCTTTTTTTAGTAATCGTTATTCTGAACAATTATCTATTATACGAAAATTTAAAAAAAAAATCTCAGGTATCCAGTCTATATATCAAACTTACAGAGTAACGATCGCATTCATAATATTAGTATGGATAGTTAATGTTTAAACTCAGTAAATAAGAAAAAAACATTTTAACAAAGAATAAAAAATATTAATACAGAATGCAACAGTTTTTCATCAATTTTTTAATTCCATCTAAGTGTTTTAATAACAACAGAAGTTCAACGAGTAGTATTCATAGATGTCGCTGAACGTAAAACGACATTTTCTGAGTCACGGGTCAAGATGTTCCCGCATTCTATTATAAAACCTGGTGTGGTAAAGGATGATGATACGTAGTCCGGTGAAGCTGTTAAGACCTTGCTAGGTCAATAGCGTAGTCAGTTCGAAAAAAAAAAAAAAAAAGATGATGATACATTTAAATCAACATCGAGTTGATGATAAGTTTTTAATAATAATAAAAGCCTTTATTTAACAAAAGACATATTATAAAACATAAAAATAAACTAGGAACCGAATTCTGTGTCATGGGTTATCAACAAAAACCAAGATACAAAATATTTATATCGTTTTAGTGTCATAAGTGGCTTGGTTATTGGATAAAAATTAAAACAAAATTTAAATTATGATGACGAGTTAACATCGCTTTAGGTAATGTGGTATATTTTGTGCCGTTGCACTCGAATACAGACTATAATCGCTGTTTTGTAAAATGATAAAGGAACTTACGTTGCGGCGGCGGTTTGGCCTGTGAGCGCGGGTCGTTGGAACGCATACGGGGGTCAACATTAAATGGTTGGCCACTAGCGAGACGTGGATCTCGAGGAAATACTCTGTTTAAATAGAATATTAACATTTTAAATAATATACCATACAGTTAAGTTAACAATTAAACAGTTTTTAATACGATTCGGAAATGATTTACTTTTAATAATCATTGTAATATTTAAAGTGACCAAATAAAAATAATCGTTACTTTTGAAATTATTATTAGTTTTTATTTAGTTAATACAAATAATAAACGTGAATTCGAACAATTATTCAACATTAGCCCCGGATCTTTGGGCAAACCAGAGCGTACTAAATTTTTTTAATTTATTTATAGCTACAAAAATTTATTGCTTATCCATGTGTTCCATCACATTATTGTTTGTTTGTTTGATTATTATTTAAATTGTTAACATTTGCTTAGTATGTCTATGTGTTGTCTATGCCGAGGGAATTCCCATTGCATTTACAAATGTATTACATTAAACGGAAATGGCATCTGGTATGGTTTCCGTTAAGTTAGGAAAAATCATAGATCCAGGGCTACTCAATATTTATAATATCTTTTAGTTACAATTAGTGTTTCTTAATATAATTATCAGTAATTTAGAAATAATAATTCTAATAATAAATTGCTATTTATTTGTCAACTTACGTTTCTTGCGCCTCCTTATAGGGAGTTGTACTTAACAAAAATAACAGAAATTCAGTTACGTATAAATTGAATATTACTATACGTATAAAGAATTGGAATATAACATTGTATATAAAAATTACATGGTTATATGAAATATTTGTGAATTTTTGTTCTTAGTTAATAAAATACTAAATAAAATTACATTAATATATACTATAATCTATACATATAATAAGAATGTAAATTTAACGTAAATTTAACGTGTCAGTCTAGGAATAAGTAATAGAATACATTTTAATCAGTTTTTGAAATGTCTGTCTATCTGTCTGTCTATTTGTATGAACACGCATCACTGCTAAAGTGCTGGGTTCACCATAAACCCCCAGCAAGAAAATCTTAAAACATATCCTCGGGAGTAACTTAGTGTTTGTTTCATTAAAATCAGTCCACTCTATCAAAAATTATTGTAATTTTAATGACGACGCGGCGTAATTATGAGAGAAAAGTAGACAAGCAAATGGATTTAATATATTCAGATGACTTTATTAATCACTGTTTTTTACATAAGCATACAATTAATATAAATACTTAATATATATAATACTTACTAAATTACAAATAGGACAAATACTACTACGAAAACGGATAGTTTGAGTTCAATTTATATTATGGAGCCTTGCAAATCATTAAATGGTAAGTTTCACGGATTCACTAACTTAACTCTGCCCTTTCAATACATTCTTGACAATGTTATATATATCGGCAAAATTATAAAAAAGCTGGATTTCGAAAAAACTCGACTTTATTTAAATACTATCAACAATAACAAATTGGTCACCCATCTTTCAGGCGCAGTAACACCAGTAATTTTTTTTTTAGGTAATGTAAAGTAGTACAACAAATCCCAAAGTTCAGTCCGGTGAAGCTGTTAAGACCTTACTAGGTCAATAGCGTAATCATTTCGAGAAAAAAAAACCCAAAGCACATTAACAATTTTCCGGATTGTAAGTTCAAGCACCACGTCAAGCGGGTTTTGAAATCAAAAGGCTATTATAGAATGGATCAGTATGAACGATGGTTCATTTGCTAAAAGCAATTATAATTACTATTTTATTATTATATATGACAAAAAGATCCAGTTGTTTTCCTAGCCCGTGCTACTTTTTACGATCATAAGTGCCTCTCAAGGCCCAAAATTGAATAAAACATCTTTGATATGAATTCTCCACTTATAAAATTATCTTATCAGGGGCACAAAATCAAGTATCGTATTAATTTTTAACAGGATAAAGCTATATTTGTTTTCACTTACGGCTCCTGCTGATGATGCACTGGCGGAGGCACAGGATGAGGTACCACAGGTGGGAGGCTGCGCATGTCCTGGTCCAACAATGCTGGTATCGGGTTCGCTGGACCCACAACCGGTACGGGTACTGGTCCACGATTTCCACCACGTAAATCCACGTCCATAGGTTGACGAGTCGCTAAAATCATTTTCATTTATTACTAGCTGTGCCCCCGATTTCGTCCGTGTGGGACATTATTTAAAAAAAAACAGTTATTAATAAAATCATCTGAATGTATTAAGTCCATTTACTTTTCTCTGGTACTTAAGTCGCATCGTCAATAAATTTACAGTAACTTTTGATAGAGTGAACAGATTTTAATGAAACAAAGACTAAATGTTATTCTAGATTATGCTTTATAATTCTCTGTGCGTGAACGCAGTACTTTAGCATTGATGCATGTTCAAAGAAACAAACAGACCGTCAGATAGACAAACATTTCTACAAGTGATTGAAATGTATTTTATTACTTACTAGCCTCTGCCCGCGACTTCGTTCGCGTGGAATAGTTACTTTGGACTAACGCTAACACGCAGCGGAAGCTCTCAAGAGGAAAAAAAAGCCCGATTTTAAAACATTATTCATTGGTGCTCCGTTCCTATTGGCCTTAGCGTGATGATACATAACCTATAACCTTCCTCGATAAATGAGCTATATAACACTGAAAGAATTATTCAAATCGGACCAGTAGTTCCTGAGATTACCCCTTACAACGCCACAACGTCACAACGTCACAAACTTTACCTCTTTATAATATTAGTATAGATTATTAGTATTAGTATAGATATAGATTTCTAGACACCTGCAACAATTTTTTTCACAAAAATCTAAAGTACAGACACGTTAGATTTACATTCTTATTATATGTATAGCAGACTAGCTGACCCGTCCACTCGTTGCTGTGGCTAAATTAGTACATGTTGAATTAAAAATAAACTGGTGTTGAAAAAGAAATTCCAAATTAAAACGCGGCGCCATCTATTAGATATCTATAACAGTAATTGGTCCTACAGTTTTCTGTCGACAAACTAATTTAAAGCGTCATCTGTTCGAAACTGTTGAAACTTACAATTAATAACAATAATCAACATTGACAATTATTTAATTTGTAAGTAAGAAATATTGAGGTCGTCAATCGAAATATAAACTATCTTATCTCTTAAGTTGGACAAAATTATACATAAACACCAACTTTCATAAAGATCGGTTGAGTAGTTTCGGAGTTTATTGTGGACAAACATCATGACAGTGGATTTTTATACATTTAGACTAGCTGGTACTCGCGACTTGGTCTACGTTGTCTTTCTGTAATATATTTACATAATGAAAATACATTTACCCATTGAAGATCAATCACATTAAAACTATTGAATATATAAGTATGGGACTATAGTCATTGGATGCGCAATTTTCTTCATTATTTGGATTCCACTGATCCCTTGCCATTGTTTTTATTGAAAGTTTATTTAATAAACAATGAAGGGGTGAGATATTACCAGCAAGTCAACAATATTTATAAACTCTTTGGAACTAATCTTAATAGTATTTAAAATAAAATAATAAACAAATTTTGGTCGAATTTGACCACTGAACGACCACTAATCGTAACGAAAATTAATAATATCGTATGTCACTCATGAAGAATGCAACTTTCTATCAATGAAAGACCAGGAAAATCTCTTACAAACAAACCAGTTTTACCTTATTAGAACACATATTTCTTATAAAGTCATAACTATGGATTACTGAAATGAAAATACTCATTTTTATGAACCGGTTACTTATCCAATAGTATTAGGAATAATCTAAGACAAGATCATGTAATGTGTTATTAGTGTCATATTCATATTTTCATTGAAGTATACTCACAAGTATATTGATTTGGTGGTGGAACCGGATTAGGTAGTAATGATGGCGGAGGCTGAGCTGTAAATGAGATAATATTGTGATGATAATATAAGTAAAACTATTACAAATTTCGATTGAAAATGTCTTAGTTAATTACTCCATAAATGTGATCTGTGTAATATACAAATAATTTATCAAAAATACGAGTGACAAATAATAATTGTAACACAGAACAAAGTTACAACTACTGGTCTAATCGTATTGATGGGTAATTTACACCAAAATTATGTGAGTGTATTACAAATTATGTTACTCATTTAACAATAATATACAGGCCTCACCAATATTTTTGGACACTCTGAAATATATGTATCTAAGAGGTAAACTCAATATTTTTTTTAACTTAATATAAAGGTATGCTACTAATTTGTATTTTACATTATTATATGTTTAAATGTATATGTTTAATTTTAACATTCAATGGCGGACATATAAAAAAAAGTAACAGAAATCTATACAGACAGACTTGTAAAGACTTACATTGTTGTTGTGGAGGTGGTTGATTTGTAGGAATGTATGAGCTGGGTGGTGGTTTATCACCTGGCTGTAAAACTGGTGGCACAGGATTAGATGGATGTAGCATAGTCTGTAAATATATTTTTTATATATCACTAACTTTCATCATGAAGTTATAAAAGCCAACATAAAAGTTTTCTAGTAAAAGATGATTTTAATACGAAAAACAACCATAAATTCGCCATCCCGTATTTCAATCTTCTTAACCCTCTTGAAGGAAGGAAGGAATTGATTTAAAAAAAAAGTTGATGGTTATTTAGGCTTTATTTAAGGATGCAATTTGTATCAAAAACGAAATATAAAAAAAATACTTGATACTGAAAAAAAAAATGAATGCATATATGGGTTTGTATGCATCCAAACAACTATTAATCAAAATTACTACAGACATATATGGCCTTCGTATGAAATAAAGAAAGAAATAGAACTTTTATTTTTTAACAATAAAATAAAGGATTTCAATAATTTTAAATCAAATAGACACATGCAAATGTCTAGGTTTTTCCTGTACCAAAGAATCCAAACATTTACAACACACATGTTCACCATATGAAAAAAACATTCACATGTACCATTTTTTGGATCTCCAGTGAATTCTATACAGACCTTGCGTAGAGTTCAGTAAATCAATGCCCTTTATGTACTGGTTATATATTTTAATAATTTGAGGACAGATAATGTTTTTGTATTGCTTTTCTTTTCTGAATTATCTTCGTTTTTTAAGCATTTGATCATTACCTACGAAAGTTTTATACATTGTCTTGTACTCATATAGATTTCGAATTAGATTGATTTGTTATAATTTGTAACAAAATCTGGTGACTCTGTGACTCATGTAAATTGTAAATGATTTGAATCAAAAGCCTCTAATTTTTCGGTTGCCACTTGATTTTTGTGGGCTTCATTTTATTTTACTTTGCTTTTTTCTGCATCATCAGAGTGATTAATTACTATATGTTTCGGGAATATAAGAGATCTTCTGTGACGTTGTCTAGGAGAAACGTAGTCACTGTTAAGGCCTGAAGCTAATTCATTAGCGCTTAATAAGGCATCACCAGGTATAGGATTAACATGCTCAATAGCGCCATATAAGCGAGTAGGATCCATTCTGTCATCAAGGACAACACAATTCCATACCTATCGCAAAAGCGAATATGAAACTATATCTAGTTCCCACAATAGATGGTTGTTGTTAGGTTAGGTTAGAATGCATACGAAACCGTATATGGTTTCATAGAAAAACCCCCCAAAATGACACAAATTAGTACAAAATTATAAACTAATAAATTATTCTAAAAATAGAATAATAATAGCACCATATTTAAATTTTTAATCAAAGTATATTTAACCTATTACATGTTTGTTGGTGGTAGAGCCATGCTGAAGTTAGTACTGGTTTCAGCATGAATGGATGGGCTCATCCGGGGTAGTACCACCCTCTTACAGAAAACCGACATGAAGTGACAGTGCTTGCATTGTTGCGTTTCGTTCGGTCAGTGAGAACGCCGGATACCCACCACTCCCCCTCACCTAAACCCAGACACAGGCTGGCAACGCACTTGCAACTCCCCTGGTGTTGCAAATGTCTATGGATGGTAGTGATCACTTAACATCAGGTGACCCACCTGCTCGTTTACCTCCTATGATATAAAAAAAGTAAAATTTTTTTGAAAAAACTATTTACAGCCACTGTGTCGGAGTTCACACCCGCGCCTAGAAATGCGAGGTTACAGCCAAATAGACGTTAGACCATAGACTAAGAATAATGTTTTTGTATTACCAACGAACGAAAGAAAATGTAAACACGAATTTAGTAATTGCTTGTGCATTAATACGGGTTTTTTTTTAATTAAATCTGGCGAACCATATATGGGTCCGTATGCGGTAGAGTGTTAAGACCAGTAAGTTTTTTAGGTAATAGTGTTAGTTTCTACAACAAAGTCCCACAGTACATTACCGACTTCCCAGTAAGTTTGACTACCATTGCAAGCCGATTTTGATGTCAAAAGTCTTATTCTATAGTTCAATATATGAAAGATGGTATGTCTGGAAATAACACCCCTCCCTCCCTCCCTGTATATCTGTTAAAAGTGATTGTAAAAGTGGTAGTTTTGACATTCATAAGCACCTTCTCAGAACCTAAATTAATAAAGTATTTATTATTTATAGTAGAAAAAAAATTTACCACTGCAGTCGCTGGATCTACAATTCTCATTATCACTTGAGCCTGTAGCAAAGCATACGCTAATTGTGGATTCTGTAAAAGCATGTTCCTGGCTTCATTAGGATTATTCTGTAAATGAAAAAAATGTGATTCAAATTAATTCTCTATAATGATGTATTCATATATATTTTAGATAGGTGACACGGTGAACTTATGTTACTAGGCCAGATCAATAATGTCTAATAATTACTTTAAACTAGCATGCCCGGCGGACAATGTCCCGCCCTGATAATAAAAAACCTTGACAAATAATATATCTAAACATCACTCATGAATCACTTTACCTACTGGTGAAGACCGTATGAAAATTCATTCAGTAGTTTTTGAGTTTATCGCAAACAGACATATCAGAGGACTAGATTTTATAAGACATAGTGATATAGGATTAAGGTATGGATTGCTTTTAGTTTAAAATTGATTCAATAACCAGCCGACACCAGCAACTTCGTTTGCACTCTTAATATCTCAACAATATATTTTATGTAGAACAAAAAACATAAGCACCACAGGGCCTAGTCTACTTCTGTAGGAGCTAAAAATCACACATTGCCGAATGTGTAGTGCTTGTAGAAATCAAACAGCCTTATAACTTTATGTTAAATTAAGCTATCAATGATAATTCCTTTTTAAATAATGGCTTAAGACCTGTATAAGAAGTAGAATTAAACTAAATTTGATTGACATCTATCTAGTACTTTTTGCAGGACACAAAGTTGACCTTTGTCATTTTATTTACACAGAAGATATGAAAAATATCTTATAATAACCAAAATTGTGTACCTCAACATTTAAATATCATTATCACATTAGGGTAGACACATAGAAAGAAATGCCATATTTTTACATTCCTTTTTTCAGGTTTATTAAACATTTTATGCATTGATGTTGTTGTAAGTGATTTTATCAATTATTAGTATTTTTTTACAATATTGCACATACTATTTCTTGTACATAATATATATAAAACAAGATAAAAGATAACATTGCATTGAGTTCATTTACCTTTACTTTAAAATTTATTTTTTATGTGTGACAAGGATTTGTGAACTATTTTTATAGTGATAATTATTGCATCTTCAACATAAAGAAGGTTCATCTAGATCTCCCATTTTTACTGTATGTTAAATAATAGTAATAGAGTTTCAAACATTTATATATTACATTTTTTAAATTAATTATTTAGCTCTTTCTGAGAAAATATGTGAGATTTGTCAGAAAGGCCTTTCTTAATTTATTAAGTATAGTTGGTAAAGTAGGAAAAGTCAATCTATCTGCATCATAAGCACAGTAAACCGACTTCATACCTACACACTAAATAGACAGTTATCTACTACTTCTTTTTCCTTTACACTATTCTTCAATTCAGTATATCAGAATTATTCTACTTTACCCTTCCTTGGATATCAGAACTGCTGATGAGACAACCCTACTAGGCCATACCTCTTGACATCGTAGAATCAAGGATTTGCCAGCATCTTATAACATGTATATCCCTCAGTTTAAATTTGTATTATTCGTCCAATCTTTCCACATCAAATGCAGTTGAGGACTCCATTTTTTTCTTAACATTTTTATTATAAAAGTTTAATTTGACTTAAAAACATATATTTTTTAATTGATTATTTTTTATAATAATGAAAAAATTTTTAAAGTGAAACTTTTATTACATTGTCTCAAACTTTTTCGTCTGTGTGTTGCATGTCGCGTGATGGTTGGCCGCGGAGTAGGGATAAAGTGAAAGGCATTTGTTAGAGCAACCAGAGCCAATATGGTGGCGTCTATAGTTCACAGCAGCTGACCGTGTAGTGTATAGACTATTATTAGTTAAATGTCTATAGTGTGAAAAAAAGTTTCACTTTTACCGTGGTTTCATAAAACCACACAATCCTTTTTTTTTCAATGATGTTTCAAATGCCTTACTCTATTTTGCTGTAATTTTAAAAACTTACCTGTATACACAGTTTCATTTGTTTCATCAATTCAAACATCTGTTCTGGTGGTAATGTAGCAACTGCTTTGCTAATTGCCTCAGGAGCCTTCTCTGGTTCTACTGGATCACCATATGGATTTTCCACCTATAAATTAGAAATTTTAAAACTTAACTATTAAATTATGCTATGCCATAGCTTTGTGATAATCTACAGTTTTATAATGTAATTTACTATTTAACATTTCCTATAATTTCCATTACACATTAACATGAATCTAGCTAGTCAGTTTTGTTGTCTCAATGGTAACATGTTCAGACACCACAATGCGCAACATAGATTTGAATCCATACAATAATCCTTAGCTTTCAGTTAAGTAAACATTCAAATTAAACCATAGCGTAATTGTTATGCCTTTCCTTTAAGCTTTTATTAGCTACCAACCCCAAATTAAAAATATGTTGCTAAAAATTTAGGTTCATTTCAGCAGCTGCACTTGAGAAATATTTCTAGTATCAGCATGTCACCACCTTAGGCAACACCACTGCTTAAGATCAGATAATATTGCAGTGAAATGAAAAAAAAAAACATTATAAACAATAGAACCATAGCTTTATTCTGCAACTCCTATTAAATGCTGTGTAGTCAGAATTCAAGTTTACAGATAGATTACTATTTAAGCCTTCAAACATTAAATCGGCTGAGTGCCTTAAGCGCTCGCCTAATTGTCCAGTGAAGCTGTTAAGACCTTGCTAGGTCAATAGTGTAGTTAGTTTGAGAAAAAAAATCCTTCAAACATTTAAATATCCATAACAGCACTTTAGTAACAATATAAACATGCCTCATTTGTGGTAAAGTATCTGATTACCTGGGGACCTTGCATCAATGCCTGCATCTCCATTCGTGATTTTTCAGTACAAGCATTATCCACCCTAAGGGATCGCCCGCCAATTTCATATCCATTGAGATTTCTCATGGCGCTCAACGCAGTTTCCTGATCTTTGTACTCACAGAACCCATAGCCCTTGGGTTTACCAGTCTCCCGGTCGAAAACAAGTTTGAACGTCAACACCGGCCCGACTTCACTGAATATGTCTTTCAATTTTTCTTCAGTCGCTTCGTACGGTATATTACCAACTAAAATTGTACACACAATATGTTAAATGTTCATGTATTTTTCTATTAGTTTCAAGTATGATGAATAAATATAAACTCACCGAAGACTGATCGCATAGATTTATCCATGATACTTTGTTCCTCTTTCTCTTTACTTTTATCCATTGTGGAAATGTTTTATTATATTTTTTGAAACAAACAGCAAATTCGTCCTGAACTAACAATTGGACTTCCTATAAACAAACGTAGGTAATAAAAACAAATTCACAACTGCACTAACAATCGGATACCAGCTCGAACATAACCTAATCTGTGAGAAGTGTAATTATTCTGTGACTCTGTTAGGGATGCGAATGAAACATCGACGTATGGATTATAAGCATTAATGTTGAAACTCCTAAAATTGGTAATACATCGCTCTGTATGAACGATGTTATGTGATGTGTAGCGCCATCTACTTAGTAGTAGTACTTCCTACCCACTCACGTCCATAGTTACAAGTAAGGAGACAAATGATACATCAATGTTTTAAAACAAAGTTAAAGTATCGTACATTGATATTTTAATATTTATGTTAAAAGCCCTGACATTGACGATACATCACTCTTTATAAATGATATTACATATGTATACCGCCATTTATTTATTATTTGCGGTTGATTTCAGAAAGGAGCTACGATTAACCAAGAAATAAGCCGATTACTAGGCATAAGGTTCAATAAATTGTTTTTGAATTCTATTTCGTGAAATAAATATAAGTTACCTTGTTTTAAATATACATATTTATCATTGTTTCATTTTTTCTAAAACATGGAAAAAAGATCTATATATCATTCATAAACATCAAAGTTCTAACATCGATGGTTCTTATGAACGATGTTGGTCCCTAGTTCTAATTTATCAAAGCGTTTTGAGACTTCCTTTTCAATCTCTGCTTGAGTTTTTGGCGGGATCTTGGTCTGTCATGTAGTGGATTTTATTTTTTATTCATAATCTTGTATTACTTGACTCTATATTGTGTAAAATTGGTGGTGTTTTATGTAATATAGTTTGTTTATTGTGCATAAGTGAAGTGAATGGAAAATAATACCACGGACCATGAATTCTGAGATGCCACAAAAATTCCATGGAAAGTTCTAACAAGAAGGCCACCATCTTGTTAGTTCATTGAAATTATATCAAGAAACTTGTAATAGCGATAATCACTTGACAATGGCAGTGATGGTCTACTAGAAGACTGGTTGCCAAAATGGAATGGAAGAAGAGCTTGAAATACTATTAACTACTCGACAATGGCATTCATTGAAATTATATCAAGAAACTTGTAATATCGATACTTACTTGACAATGCAGCAATAGTCTACTAGAAGACTGGTTGCCGAAAAGGGAATAGAAGAACTTGTAATACTATTAACTACTTGACAATGGCAGTAATAATCTAAAAGATTGGTTGCCAAAAATAAAGTAAAAAAAAAAAAATCTCTGCTTCTAATGAAACTGGGCACAGGGTTGCGAAAATTAGTATTTCTAAAATCTAATATGAGACATAAATATTAGTTTTTATTTTTTAATAAATATGTTCAGCAAATGCATCTGTTTTTATTTTTTTCTAAGTGTATCGAACATAAAAATCAATGTTAACAATATCGATGTTTTTGAAGATATACTTCTTTTGGCGCGTTAGGGAAAAATGATGAGAGTAAATTTTTACGATGTGCGCGCACACCGTTACGAAAAACCGCTACCCTGAAGTTAGCTATAGTCAACTTTTTCTATTGTTAGTATCGTTTTTTCTAAAAAGGTAGAATAAGGCGAAAGATAACATTTTTGAAAAGATTTTTATCTTGTTACGCCAAAGATGTATAACTTCTATCGCGTGTACATAAGTACACACATTCTTTTTTTATTAACGATGTTGCATCCCTAAACTCTGTGTTAAACAATATAACCACAGAGTAAGTTAACCATAACCAAACTCGAAACAGAAACAGTAACAACATGCAAACAAAAACAACAACTAAATTGTCTCCCACCATGGCTAGTCCCCAAGAGAGCACTAGACCAAAACCCTCCAGCGAAAAGAAGTGAATCATTCAACATAGCAACACTGAATACAAGAACCCTTAGCAGACAAGAAAGCTTGCTTGAATTGGAAAAGGCTCTGCAACATATACGATACCACATCTTAGTCATAAGGGAAATGAGAAGATTAGAAGAAAAAATTACAGAACAAAACGACTACATACTATATCAAAAAGGAGAAACAGCAGGTCATAGAGGAGTGGGCTTCCTAATCAAAAAAACATTGAAAAACTATATACATGAGCTGATAGGAATTTCAGATAGACTAGCAATACTCAATATTAACTTGCCAAGCTATAGAAAGCTGTGGACAATTATTCAAATATATGCACCTACAGAATTAGCTCCTGAATCTGAAAGTGAAGGCTTTTATTCTATCCTTTCAGATATCATAAAAAAGTACCACAATAACTTCTTAATAGTCATGGGTGATTTTAATGCTCGGGTCGGCTGTAGAGAAGCCGGCGAGGAATTAATTTTGGGCAAACATGGATATAGAATGAGGAGTGCTAATGGACACCGTCTAATAGAGCTTTTACTACAAAATAATTTAACATTACTCAACTCAGTTTAAAAAAAAAAACTCAAAACAAAATGGACCTGGATATCACCAGATGGAAAATATAAAAATGAAATCGATTACATAATATCTAATAAACCAGAATTTTTCAATGATGCGCACATAATTCAGAACCTAAATTTTTATACAAACCACCGTATGGTACGATGACTCCTAAAAAAGCTTCCAACAAAACGAGGCCGAAACACAATAAAAAACGAACTGCTAACACCTGAACAATACGGAAAAAACATCGACTCCTTGACTATCAGGTCACTGATGGATGTAATAAACTCAGACAAAAGTGTTATCGAGAAATACGACCACATGAATAAACAACTATCACAATTCAGAAAAGTAATTGTAACTAAAGAGGTGAAACTCAGTGAGAAGACAATAGAGCTACTAGAAGAAAGAAAGGCATTAATATTGAACAAATCAAAGAATAAAGAATATCGCAACAAAATATCCAGTCTGAGCAAACAAATTTGGGAAAATATAAGGAAAGATAGGATAATAAAGAGAAACAAAAAGTTAGAAGAAGAAATCCAAAGAACGGGGGGAACAAGAAAGGCTTTTAAGGAATTAAGGGAACAAGGGATGGACTGGATACCTAAACTGAAAATCAACAGATCTAAACAAGTAACAAATCGAAAAGGAATCCAGAAACTTGCTACAGATTATTATAAAACCCTTTACTCGAATAAAACCCATTACTCGAATTATGACTGCGATCGAGACATAAACCCGCACAAAAACTTAATTGCCAGTTATGAAAATGCTCCATCAATACTTATAGAAGAAGTACAAAAAGCCATCTTGTCACAAAAGCTAGGCAAAGCCCCAAGTCCCGACAATGTACCAAATGAGCTGATTAGAGGCACTATAGAAGATATTAGTCCAATCTTAACCAAGTTATTTAACGACATCTTAATAACAGGCATCATCCCGAAACAATGGAAGGAATCACATATAATTCTCCTTCACAAGAAAGGTGATAAAGATGACCTAGGCAACTATAGACCAATCAGCCTAATATCAAATGTGTACAAGATCTTCGCAAAAGTAATCCTAGAAAGAATAACAAGGGTCTTAGATGAAAACCAACCAATAGAACAAGCTGGATTTAGAAAGAATTACAGTACAATTGACCACATCCACACAATCAAACAAATTCTGGAAAAATATAATGAATATCAGAAGCCTTTGTACATCTGCTTTATAGACTATTCCAAAGCCTTTGACAGTCTAAACCATAAATTCATCTGGCAGAGTTTAAAAGAACAAGGAGTGGCTGACGTCTACATAGAATTAATAGAATCTATTTACAACAATAGTAACAGCCGCATTAAATTGGAATCAAAAGGAGACCCATTCCCTCTAAACAGAGGAGTAAGGCAAGGAGACCCACTATCCCCCAAACTATTTAATGCTGTGCTAGAATATATATTTAGAGATTTAGATTGGGAAAATTACGGAATTAACATTAACGGTAAACGCCTCAATCATCTGAGATTCGCAGATGATATAGCCCTACTAGAAGAAGATCCTATTACACTAGAGCACATGGTCAATAATCTAGAGAAAAAGAGCAGAGTTGTAGGCTTAGAAATAAACATAAACAAAACCAAATTAATGACTAACTCTACAGAAATCAAAATAGAGGTCAATGGAACTAAGATCGAATACGCGACAGAATATGTTTACCTTGGACAAATTATATCTCCTGAGGATCCAATGTTCAGAGAAATAAACAAAAGAATAGCTTCAGGCTGGAAAAAATATTGGTCTCTAAAAGAAATAATGAAGAATAAAGATTTAAGCATGAATATCAAAAGAAAGACTTTTAATATTTGCATTCTCCCATGCATGACATACGGCTACGAAACATGGGCACTTACAGAAAAGCACAGACAAAAACTAGTTAACACACAAAGAGCAATGGAAAGAAGCATTTTGGGAGTCAGACTTAGTGATAAAATTAGTAATTTGGAAATTCGGAGCAAAACGAAAGTAATAGATATAGTAGCTCGTATCGAACATTTGAAATGGACATGGACAGGACATATGTTGCGCTGCCAACTGAATAAATGGAGTAAACAAATAACTCTATGGTACCCAAGGGAGGGCACGAGAAAACAAGGACGTCCGAGAGTAAGATGGAGTGACGACATCCGCTTAACCTTGGGTCCCAATTGGACCAGAGTCGCAGGTGACAGGGCCCAATGGAGAGAGCTGGAGGAGGCCTATGCCAAGAGGCACACCGAAGTGCGAGATATTATTTAGTAAACAACCCATTTTAAGAATAACTTGTTTTATGAACTTTGTAGCATATTCGGAAATGAAAAGGCTTTATTATTATTATAAACTCGGAATAAAGCTGTAAGAATATTGACCTTTCTGGTTAGTTTCTTCGAATCGTGGATATCACATAAATGTGTAAAAAATGCTACATAAAGCGTTATAATAATAGGTCTTTACCTATGAAATTGCCGTTCTGCAGTACTGGCCATTTCAAATCAAAATAATTTTTGTTTGGCTAAGAATTCTAATTTCGAATTCATTTTATTTTAAAAACATGGAGTTCTTTTTTCAAAAGTAGTCATTGGTTTATTGATTAGTGTTACATTTTCATCGCATTTCAATCTTTTTTGTCATCATGGATACATTAAAAATTCGAGTAATTATGGAATATGAGTACTGTCGTGGCAGCAACGCGGCACAAGCGGCACGCAACATCAACGACGATTACGGAGCTAACACTACAAACCAACGCACCACCTGTTATTGGTTTGCTCGCTTCCGTTCTGGAAATTTTGACTTGAAAAATGAACCTCGCGGTCGTCCGAAGACTTTGGTCGACAATGACGAATTAAAGGCGATTGTGGAAGCTGATGATACATAATCTACGCCTGAATTAGCAGCAGCTTTCGACGTTAGCGTCAAAACAATATTGGTCCATTTGCGTCAAATTGGCAAGGTAAAAAAGCTTGACAAATGGGTGCCCCACGAACTCAATGGTCGCCAGCGCGAAGTACGCGTCGAGACGTGCCTTGCACTGCTCAACAGACACACAAATGAAGGAATTTTGAACCGCATTGTTACCTGCGATGAATAATGGATTCTGTTTGATAACCGCAAGCGCTCAGCAAGTTGGTTGGATCCTGGTTCAGCACCTAAACAATGGCGTAAACGAAAACTTACCCCTAGAAAAGTGATAGTCACTGTTTGGTGGTCTAGCGCCGGTGTGATTCATCACAGCTTCTTACCAAATGGAGTGAGCATTACTGCAGATGTGTACTATGAAGAACTGAACACAATGATGGAGAAGCTGGCACATCTCCAACCAGCATTGGTCAATCGCTTGTCTCCGCTGCTCCTGCACGACAACGCGCGACCTCATACTGCACAGCAGACGGTCTCCAAGTTGCAAGAACTGGGGTTGGAAGTTCTCCGTCATCCGTCATTTTTTTTATTAATTATTATTAACGTGGGGAAATCCCTTATGAATACCCACCCTACCGGGGGAGAGAGTGGGTTATGTCCGACTCGCACGGACTAAAGCCCCAATGTGTACCGACAGGCCGTATTTGTTGAGGCGGCAAGGGGTCGCACTAGCTACTCAACCTTGGATAGCCGTCCTAACGGCCCGCCCGCCGGAAGGTGACCACTGGGCTGCTGCCTACCGAGGAGATAGACTGAGTACTCTTCAGTTGCCTCCCCTCATGAGCCAGACCTGTACAATGAGGAGACGGCCCCCCTCCGGCCCATTCTCTCAAGTCCGGCTACGGTGGCGGGAGGAGGTTAGCGAATTGACGCCTCCTTGTACCGGTCCTCCGTTGGCGGAGAGGCCCGCCAAAGGATTTTCTTCGCAGGCCCACTCCACTGCCTCCTTTTGCAAGATAAGCTCCTCATAGAAAGAGGCCAACGCTTGAGCATGGCCGAAAGTACACTCAGCAGCGATAAATTTTGCCCTACCGCCGTAGCCAGAATGCGACGCTGTCCATCTCACGCAGCACATTCAGACGGAGGCTCTCCATTTACCGCTCCCAGGGTAGGGAGCCGGCTAGCACGAAGGCCACCGCAGAGGCTACAGTGCGGTACCCCTTGATGGCCCTCTACAACACAAAGGGCTGCGCACAGCGCAACGCCTGCACGTTAATGGTGCAGAGGGCGACGGCCATTGTCCGCACGACTCCCATATAGAATCGGTGACACCCGGCGCTCGGCCCTCCTATATTGGTGAGCAACCTGCCGATTGCCGCCGCCGCAATGGGGCTCGAACCGCCAGCGCCCGTTCAGAGTGAAGCCCAGATACTTCATCTGAGTCCCCACCCTGATAAGAGGTCCTCCGAATAAACCAACAGATATTATACAAAATTAGCCCCAAAAATTATAATAAATTTTTATCTCGTGTATTTCTCTAATATATTAAGCACCTATTACCTTCTATAATTGAATACAAAATAAGAATTAAAACATTACTTTCACTGTACATTCCCTTATTTTTTTATAAATGTTGAGTAATCTTGGTTAATGTACATATTTTATTACCAAATGTTATTTTCCTCTAACTAAAAACTAAACTATTAACTTTGTTTCTCTATCTTACGTAGCGGAGACTGTGGAGTTACCACATATAAATATTATGCCTACTGGAGTTACTATATTCGTCAGTGTTACCAAGAAAAGAATGCCTAAATGGTACCTAAATTATGCAAAAATATGGTGTTGGGTTTGGTAAATCGAAAATAGATACAGATACATAGAAATTCAACACTTTATAAAAATCACTACATGGAAGTATGCAAAGAAAAAAATATGTTTTGCTATTTAAATACGGATGAAATAAAAATAAAGCAAATAAATTATTTCATAAGAAATATCTAATGTCTTTAGTAACAGTAAGTTTAATTCCTAAAAAAATATACTATTACGCTAAGTTTACCAGAATCACTGTATTCGTTCTGTATAATTGAATTTATCAAATTGACTTTGTTACTGTTTTTATAGACTTTTTAAAACTTATAACGTTATTTATAAGTAATTATAAGCAGTTCAGTTTTTTTGTCTAAACTAAACTTGTATCATTGACTGAATTCATAATGTACATAATGAAGCTACATATACTGAAAAAGTACTTAAAGTGGCAACGCTAATTTATACAGGCTAAGAATACTTACTAATATTATAAATGTGTATATGAATTTGTGTGTTTGTTACGGTATCACGTCTTACATATTCAACCGATGATCATAAAAAAAGTGTGTGTGTACTTATATACACGCGTTAGAAGTTATACTTCTTTGGCGTAACAAAATAAAAATCTTTTCAAAAATTTTATCTTTCCTCTTATTCTACGTTTGTAGAAAAAACGACACTAACAATAGAAAAAGTTGTTTATAGCTAACTTGAGGGTGTCGGTTTTTCGTACGGGTGTGCGTGCGCACCGTAAAAATTTACTCTCATCATTTTTTCCTAACGCGCTAAAAGAAGTATAACTTCAAAATTGCTTCCAAGACAAAACATTAAACAACGATCTTTTAAAAATTTCTATAGCTACAAATAATGCAATTTACTACAGTTTTTTAAAGATCAGGTGACGGAAGTAAAACTGCTGAATCTAAAATCCCTGTAATAAATGTGAAGATTTATCCTAGGCCAAAAACTCAGAAGTTTATCTAAGTTTTATGAAGTCTGTACCTAAGCAGTCTAGAATAATTCTCATTGATTGTTCAAGTATTGTTTATTGAATTAAAATATTTTGTGTATCATACCACCAATCGTTAATTTTCATTCTACGAACGTCACCGTTTATTGTTCCATGTCATCCTATTAAAATGTAATTCATGTCTTTGTAGGTCATTACAATTATAGCAATATTTAGCGTATGCCAAATAAAATTAGCATTTCGTATTTAATGTGCTAAGTAAAAATAGCAATAACTCTCACCTTCAATCTAAAGTAGGTAGCTATAAAATTAGTAACTTTTTGTAATATTAATTCAACGCCATAGACTATAAACGGCTAAATATAAAGTGTGAACTGGTAACACTGCTGTCAATCCATTTTAGAATTAGATGTTGGAGGATTTTCTGATTTATTTTCCTATTTATATGTGCATTCATTAATTCCACGATTTCGTGTGATTCACTTTGAATATTTTGTGTCGGACTACTGTGAAATACTTTCTGTTATCACACCGTTTTTGCGACTTTGCATCAGCGACTAAAAGAAATAGTCATTTTACACTGGCTTTGAATAGGTATAGATATTGATTTGTGTTTTCAATGTGATGAAATGACAACACTTTGTCAAGTGCGTTTTAAATAAATAATTATATTTTATAATAAATACAAAATCGTAAAATAAATCATTGCTGCTTAGAGAAAACGGGATGAATCTCGATAACTCGTCGAGAGAAAATTCTGAAACGTTAGATTGCGTCAGTACCGTGAGCCCTAGAGAGAAATATCACAGCATGAGAGAAAAGAAACTATCTACTGCCTCATTGACGACCAGCGAGGGAGTGCGCCCTAAGGTCGTCACAGTCAAACATCCGGAGTCGAACAAACCGAAACCGACTGCCAAGAAAAACAAACCAATACAAGCTGATTTAGATGTCATAAAAGAATTCATGAGATGTCGCGATGAAGGTGTTAAAAGACTCGATTTGAGTAAGTCGTCCATTACATCTCTCCCACCAAATGTCAGGGATTTAACTCATTTAGTGGAGTTTTATTTGTATGGAAACAAATTAGTGGCACTGCCATCTGAATTTGGATGTTTGTCAAATTTGCAAACACTTGCGCTAAATGAAAATTCACTGACAAGTCTGCCAGATTCTCTCGCCAATTTGAGATGCTTGAAAGTGTTAGATCTGCGACACAATAAACTTAGTGATATTCCAGAAGTAGTATATAGACTAACATCACTCACAACACTATTCCTCAGATTTAACAGAATTAAATTTGTAGGTGACGGAATAGCAAACCTCACTAACCTTACTATGTTAAGTTTGAGAGAAAATAAGATAAAAGAGTTGTCATCTGGTATTGGCAATTTAGTAAATCTGGTGACATTTGATGTTTCACATAACCATTTAGAACATTTACCTCACGAAATTGGAAACTGTGTTAATTTATCAACATTAGATCTACAACATAATGAGCTGTTAGATATACCAGGTAGTATTGGAAATCTACAGGCATTAACACGCTTGGGTCTGAGATACAACAGGCTCACTGCTGTACCATCTACATTGAGCAATTGTAAACATATGGATGAGTTTAATGTTGAAGGGAACTCAATATCACAACTACCCGATGGTCTATTAGCAAGTTTGAATGAACTCACAAGCATCACATTGTCGCGTAACTCATTCATGAGTTATCCTTCAGGTGGTCCTGCTCAATTTACAAATGTATTTTCTATCAATCTGGAACATAATCAAATTGATAAAATTCCATATGGAATATTTTCAAGGGCAAAGAATTTAACCAAATTAATAATGAAGGAAAATTTGCTAACATCTTTACCACTAGATATTGGTACTTGGAGAAATATGGTTGAACTCAATTTAGGTACAAACCAACTGACCAAACTACCGGATGATATACAGTGTTTGCAAAATCTTGAGGTTTTGACACTATCTAATAATCTTTTAAAAAGAATTCCTCCTAACATAGGAAGTTTGAGGAAACTGAGAGTTTTAGATTTAGAAGAAAATAAACTTGAAGTCCTGCCAAATGAAATAGGATTTTTGCATGATTTGCAGAAATTGATTGTACAGTCAAACCAACTGACAACACTGCCTCGGTCTATCGGTCACTTGACTAACCTCACATTTTTGAGTGTTGGTGAAAATAACTTGCAATACCTTCCAGAAGAAATAGGAACATTGGAAAACTTGGAGTCTTTGTATTTAAATGATAACCCAAATTTATGTAATTTACCATTCGAACTAGCTTTGTGTGTTAGCTTACAAATAATGAGTATTGAAAATTGCCCTCTAACTGCAATTCCACCAGAAGTTGTTTCTTCTGGTCCCTCACTGGTGATTCAGTATTTAAAATCTCAGGGTCCATATAGGGCTATGTGATATCAGGAAGATGATTACTTACCTGGCAGTGATGGCACATAAATTTAAAATGCTTTTAACTGCAAGCTTTATCAGAAATTGTATACTCAAAAAATTGTTGTGAAACAAAAAATATATCCATATTTGCTAAAACTTATAAATGTAATTAATTAATCATACCTTGATTTAAAATTAATTTTATAAGACCTCATATAGTATCTTATGACTTTTTTTTATTAACTGATTATTATATATTCTATGTTATATTCAAATTCTATGAAAATGATAAATATTTTAACAATAGATGTTCTTGGCACCTTATGAAGATTTGCATAACTGTGGCTCTGGTTAATTACTAGGAATTTATTGGTTTGTATGCCAAGAACTCTAAATGTTATTATTATTTTGAGAATAAACAAGAGTGAAAAGCAAAAACTACAGTATACACAGTTTACTACCATATTTAAATGTGATAAATCTGTAATTGCATTCAGTGAAAACCTTTGTCCCAATATTTTTTATTGAATAAGTATTACCAATGTATGTTCACTACAATTATATTCATTGGCAAAAATTATATATCATAATTGTAAAATGTTATGTTACCATCTTATATAAATCTCACAAAAATTGGGACAAATAACAGTTCTTTTTGGTATTTTCAAGACCCATTTGTAATTTTGTCAACTAAGAACAAAAATCCACAAGTATTTTATATAACTTCATAATTGTATAATGTTCTGTTACTATTTTATGTAAATCTAACAAAATTTGGGACAAATCACAATCCTTTTTGGTATTTAAAGTCCCTTTTGTAATTTTGACAAATAATAACAATAATTCACAAGTATTTCATGTAACTGAAATTTTTTTAATGTTTTAGTTTCTTGTTATGAAAAACAAAATTCATGCAATATTTTCATTTGATATTTATTTTAATACATATTTTAAAGTCACATTTGTTAATTTTTTACTAATATAAAAATGTTCGAGTCTACAAGATCTCAAACAATAGTTTTACAGTATTGAATTAAGTAAGTTTGAGAACATATTTTTAATAATTTTGGAATACTATAATACCTAATAACAGTGACTTGTTATATTTTTTAATGTGTATGTTAATTGATAGGTATAAATCACTCTCTATTATAGTTAAGTAATTGTGTTTAGTATTTTCCTATATATTGCATTTATTGTCTGGTTAATGTAGATTTATTTATATAATTTATGTGTAGGTATTGATGTTCTAAAAATGTAAGATCGTTTATAATTAAAAATTAACATGAACTTTTTGACATGCTACTTTTTTACTATATATTATTTTTTGTTTTGTATTCACAGATACATAATATTTTCTAGTCATAATGGTT
Source organism: Antheraea yamamai (assembly GCA_036509395.1). Classification (NCBI taxonomy): domain Eukaryota; kingdom Metazoa; phylum Arthropoda; class Insecta; order Lepidoptera; family Saturniidae; genus Antheraea; species Antheraea yamamai. Next base: position 6,399,082 of record AP028429.1, on the reverse strand, counting down.
ATTATAGGTATGATAAATGATACACTGTAAGATTTAAATCAATCATTATGACAAATCTTTTGTACAATCAAGTGTCTGTAGTTTCTTGTTAATTTAACTTAAAAGTGCTCAGGTTATACAAATCCTCAGTTAAATATTAGTTCGTGTGTAGGTATTTATAATTGTTTCAATGACATGTAAACATGAAATGAAATAAATTAATTATATAATTACAAATGGTATTTATAATTTCTATTATATAGACCTAATTTATCTTTAGAATCAAAAATAGTCTTATTACTTGATCAATAAGGTATTTTCTAACTAGGATGCATAGCTTTGGTTCACCGGCCACTAGGACTTGGGTCTTCGTGCGACGGCATTTAATCAGCATGGAGATTGTAATAAATTAATAAGATGAGCCTTGGTTATGTATGATAATGTCTTATGCAACTAAATTTAGATAAAATAGCGCCCAAAAAGCACCTTTTCAGCAATACTTGCTTGCTTTAAGTAAAAGGTCTATGTATATTGTGAAATACTTCCGAATTCTATTGTCGAAGATCAAACAATTTTGCAATGAGTGGAATTTGTAAGTTCTGTGCCTGAGTGTTAAATATCTATACATGTACGGGTACATCAGCTATTTAGTTACCGTAATGCAAGATATGCTCAGTTTGCATTTTTTTGCTTTCTGCTCTATCCGCGGGATTTGTAACAATTGGCATTACTAACAAGAATTGTAGATGCCATGGGGTAAACAGTCGGACGCTAAATAGACTAGAGACAGTGGAAAATTTTGTGATTAAAAGCTTATGCCCCCTCAAAGGCAGTATAATAAACATGCGATGTATGTAGACTTCGTAGTGGTAAAATATGAACCAGAAATAATCTAAATTCGAATCCTAAATAGGTTTCAGTAATGAACTGTGATTGGCATACGGTAAATTTGGAAGTCTGTGCCGAATTTACCGATATCACATAGCGTAGCATCGTTCGTGATAAAGTCTAATTTCTTTAAAGATTTCAATCTAAATTTAGCGTAACAACATGCATGTGCTACATTCTTTAACCATTATTAAATACTTCCCGCCGTTGGTCAATTAGAAACAATGACGTGGATCCAAATGCCGGCCTACACCTATTGCAAAAGTTTTATGTCAACAATTTTATATTGTTTTCGAAAATCGGTTTTACTAAGGCATTTCTCGCGGTGCAGTGGTACTGGTAATAACCTCTATTATCGATCTAAAAGGCCGAGGGTTCCATATTGTACACAACTAAATTCTGTGTATTGATAATTGTCAATTTTGAGTGCTATACGTGCTATGCCGCACGTGAAGCTGTTTTCTCATATTAACACAATACTTTAATAAAAATTCTAAATTTATTAGAGTTCGAGTACATAACTCGATGTCCATACAATTATGTGTAATATTCTATAATTCACTACGTGATGTGCAATATACCTTATGTTTATCTGTTTAATTTTTATCTGTAAAATTATATTACGGTGTATAACTTAGAAGATATATAATGTCATTTTCTGCATATCTACATACCGGTTTGAGTTACAGCAGTTTCAGGTAGTAAAATTCCTGTTTATACCGCGTGAAACATGTTAAAATTCTATGTAAATATCAAGGTCAATAGAAGATGAATCCGATATCTGTAGCTTCAGCCTTGGCTTGTACCGATGAGTTCTTCAGAATTTATATTTGCTGAATTGAATAATAATATTACTGATAGACGGTGAAAGGAGATCACAAGGAAACCTGAGCGCTGGTGCTGAGAGAGTTGCTTTTGCAGAAGTACCGTGTAATCTATACTACTATAAATTAAATGATAGAAGTTTGCCGCTGTACGCGTACCACTCAAAAAGTGGTCAATTTTCGATCAACTTCTTTTCAATAGGTTCAACAGATTAGATTAGATCAATAGATTGCTAAAATAATAAACGACGTAGACGAAGTCGCAGGTATCAGTTAGTTGGAAAATAAAGAACTGCAAACTTCTCGGTTTTGGAATTCACCGATATTTACCACATAGAATTATGAAACAACTTACCACTTCTCGCAGCTCCGGTACTCTATGATTTTATGATTAGTTTGTTCCCTTCCCTCAGATATTCTTCAAATTTTTCACCTGATTTTAAGTGACGATATAGCAGAACATGGTAACTTGGTAAAAGAACAGAACTAGCTCTGATGTGCAACAGTCTAAGCGTACAATAAAGCATTATCCACAGATTTGCAACTTGAAAAAGTTAGCCCGATGTGTGGTGGTGGTACATTTTTTATGGGTTTACAAAAAGGGTACCACCATGTTGTGGTTTCATCACGATCTTTTCCTTCACCGAAAGGTTTGGCTCGTTCGGAAGAATTTTGAACAACGTTGATCGACGCTGTGTCCGAAAAAGCTAACCACTGAGCCATCATGTCTTCAAAAGAATATATATGGAATGATTTCCGCAGGATGATTTTCGTTCTCTAAAACTTACGTGGTATAATTTCAGTCCAGAGCAATCGACGTCGTGTCTAAGCTACTCTATTATAGAATGCTATATCTAATATATCAAAATCTCGTGTCACGGTGTTAGTGGTTGAACTCCTCCAAAACGGCTCAACCGATTTTCACGAATTTTTGTATGTACATTTGGTAGGCATGAGAATAGGTCGTAAAGTATATTTCATGTGGCTAGGTGATCAGGGTATCCATATTCAGAAAAAAAATCTATTCTTTGACAAACTTTTTTTTTGTATTTTAATTTGCATCAAAATTACCTACAACCCCAAATTTTCGTCTTCCTAACTCCACCTTCCTATTTTTGAAACGCGATTTTATTATTTTGTATGTTCATATATCCATATCATTTAACTGTCGATCGTATATCAAACATAACGAAATTATTTTTATTTATAATTATTTGTGTTGTTGAATGACAGGTGGCGCTACGTCCGCATCACCGCATTTTCATCCGTACATGCGCAAGTTATTCATAAGAAGTGTCGCATTATTTTGTCATTTAATTCTGTATTTGTTATGTTAAGTTTGGAAGCAGGGTTTTACGTATAATTTACAAATTCTTATAAAAACAAACAGCTAAATCAACATAGAAATTTAGCTGAGAAAGTTTAGTTTTTACAGCGGGTTAATTGATGAATTTAGTCAGAAGATAATGCGAAATAAAAACTATAAGCCGGTAAAATTATTGCTTTGACGCTGACGCTGGCCCTACGAGGATAGTACGTGGCGCACTGAGACGGTTGTCACCTATATATTATATAGGTTAGTTTTTATCCCAATTTGAACCGGTAAGTGGTGCTGCTAACGGCTTTTAGGCGTATTTAAGAAGATTTTTCGAATACCAACTAGGTGTATTTGAGGGAGTCACTTGATAGTTGGGATCCACAATTGGAAATGGTAGGTATCGCTGCATTCGGGTTCTTGGTTTTTTAAGATTTTTTGCGTTTGGAAATACATTAACACACAAATACACAATTGAAACAGGTAGTAACCGATTTGGCGCAGACGAAGTTGCGTGGGTCAACTAGTATAGTAATAACATACTTACAGTACACTATAAGTATATTATATATGGTATACTATATTATAGGACCATCATCGTTTCGATCTAAGCTTTGAATAGCCGTTGTTACAGTTATTGAAGTGAAATTTATAGAAGGGCTTTGAAATTCTCATCGGCAATTTGTATGACAAGAAGCGACTCTGTAGGGCAGTGTTGAAAACACCGATTTTCCGATCTCTCATTCGATTACCGAAGTTAGGCAACGTCAGGCGCGGTCAGTACTTAGCTGGACGACTGCCGCGTGACGTTGGCTTTTTGTTGTATTTTTTAAATTAAAGTGTTTTCTGTATTAAAGGTAATACTTCTATCATGTGTCTTTGCGAGACATCCTGTTTTCTTTTATATTAATGTTTTAGCATGTTAGGCTTTAATATTAAGGATATGAAACTGGTTAATTTGTTTAAAAATAATTTAAAAAAAAAAACGAATTAAAGTTCAATAATTTATGGAGTGCAGTAATACACGATTCATTCTTAATTGCGCAATTAGCTCTTATATAAATAGTTATATACATAAATTACTTTCAAAGCTTTACATATAAATCAAAGCAGTCTATAATCATGAAATAATAATGTAAATACGGTATTACTTTACTATTAAAAATGAGGATATTCAAAATTCGTAACATTCCCAGATGTTATACAGTCTTTATTAAAGCTGAGTACGTAATTGCAACTATTTTATTAATATGTAATACAATACTATTCTTATTGTAACACCTTCTATATGTAAATGTTATAATGAGCTGGTTATTATTTTGATATGCGTAAAGCCAAAAATGTGATGTGATATAAAATGTGATTACAATTACATAAGACTGTATGTTAGTGTAAAACAACGTTGCCAGTAATTCTATCTGGTATACTTTTGTTTTATGGTTTGGAAAAAGTAATAATTTCCTAATAAATTAGATTCTCCCATATCTATTTTCACATACACCAGAGTCGTTCTCACAAAGCAAACTGGTCTGGTATTTTCAATCATATATCTTACGATTTAAAAATATTCTATATTTATATGGCTTAAAAAGCCGTTGATGCAAGTATTAGGTATATTTAAAATTCCTAATAAATCTAACAGATTGTTACATTTACAATTAACACAGTATTAATGTATGCGTGCGAGATTGACCTTGATAATGGGTACCGTAAGATATTTGATTGATGATAGTGTTACTTTACGAAAATCCATCATGTTTATTATATATTACTCTGTTACTTCTGTCTGAAACAGATTGACAGCTGTTACTTATACAATCTTTGACATTAGTTGTAAGGGGCCATACAAGTATTACTATTTATTTATTATTTATTTTTGTCATTTCTGTTCGCCCCCTCCGTCTGGGCAGCAATGCTCTTAACCCTCCCCCCATAATTACGTAAACACTTCTATAAGTATATTCAAATCTGTTCTAATTCAGTAAATAAATATTGCTGACGTAATCACCATCCAGACCTCCCAACCCGTATGTCATTAAAAATAAGTAAATCAAGGACCCCCCGTCCCCCCAACAATGCTTACGTAATACTTGAATAACCCCTAAACAGTTAATCTTTAAAATCTTTCAGTTAAAACGCGAATCCGATTAATGAAAGTAAGAAAACGGTGTAAATAATGAAAGTGAGATATTAATAAATGAAAAAATAAGGACAGCGAGATATTAGATCGATCTCGTATCTTTGAAGCTGTAAAGAAAAATGTATAGTATTGCTGAAACGAGTAATAATATATATTTTAGCACTACATACGGCATTCATAAAGTAGTAAAGAATACGAGTATACATTTACTGTTGCAGTAAGAAGTAACAAGTTCCAATCCGTTCCAGACAGAAGTAACAAAGTAATATAAAACAAACTCTTTACGTCTTAGCTTTTTAATACTATACAGTGAATAAGGTTTAAAACTTTGAAAGTTTATAAGAAGGTTAATATGATATGTGAATCTACCACAAATAATATAAACACGTCATGATGTTGATGGAGAGAAAGCAAAAATTACCACAAATTGTATATTGTGCTTAATTTCGTTGCAGAAATACGATTTAAATGCACTATATTCTTATCCTAAAATTTCACAATACAAAAATATTTTGCCCTAATGAATAACTATAAACACACTAGATTTACTCACATGCTAATGAAATTAAATGAAAATCAGTACTATCAGTAATCGAACGAAACTTAGACATACGCTAAAACAATTTCCACATCGTTAAGCTTACAACGGTCATTTGAGCTGCCAATATTTTAGAGCATTACTCAGTGTGGTATCGACACTCAATTATTGCTTCTTTCAAATTGTCAACCTAATTTTAAACATTTTCAGCATAGATTGATAATATCATAGCAAAGAACAATGCTTATTTTCTACCAATCACGAAAATAAAGTAATACACAATGATTATTCTCAAACGATAAGAGTAAATTTGAGTATGTCGTTTTGTTCCATACTAGCGTCTACTTCAGTCCTTACTCGTATATTGCATAAGATTCTATTTAAAAACTTCGAATATTTGAGGTTCAGTTGCATATATAAAAATAACATTAAAGTCATTTTTCATAACAGTAACAATTTGTTTCTAACCTCCGGACATTTATTTTTCTTTACAAATACAAAACTATAAAATAATAATGAAACTTACACCTACTCGAAATCTTTGGCATTTTCATTTGCTTATTTTAAGCAGAGAAATTATAACTAGAAATACATGTATTTTTCACCAAATCAATATTATTATGCGACAATGAAGAATATATGGCACATTTACAATGTTGTTTATTGAAATTTTAAGTTGTGAATATGTTAATATTGAAAATGCATATCTCATAATACAATATAGAATGTAGGTTTAGAAACACATTATTACTGTCGTTAAGAGATTCCTGTTTTATTATAAATGTTGTAAATGTCATGGATTTTGTCAAATTACATAATTAAACATTTTCTCTGGTGTCTCTTCTGTGGTTCTGGTCTTAGTACTGCACGGACAGCTTCATCGAATACCTGGTAATTATATAATCAAGATCATTCTTAATTAGCTATTGTTATTGTTTTAATTGCTTAATTTTTTTTTATATTTTAACAAATCTACATAATAATCTTATTCAGCTATTAATTGAGCACCTTCAGCATAAATTAGATATGTCCTTATTTACTTATTCCGCTTTAGTTTATTGTCTTCTATTATTTTTTTTAATAAGACAGGAAACGTAACTTTACATATCTTTAGTACAAATAAGACATGACTTTTGTTCAGTTATTCCTGTTTTGTATCAACTTTTATTAGATTGATTAATTAATTATATATGAAAAGTAAGAAAAAAAAATGTTACACAAAAAAAAATATCGCAATAAAATTTGAAAGTGTAAATAAAACAATCAGTTTATTAAAATGTTCATTACAAACAATGTTGGGCAAGCATACTAAATTTTATTACTATAGCTGCGATGACTTGGCACTCATTCTCCAGGAAATTATTTCGTTGTTTTGTGGGAACTGCAGCACCCTTTACCTCGATTCATTGTGAGCTGTTTTTTTTTAAATTCCAACTTTGTCAATACTACTTACACTATGCACTTTCTACAGCATATTTGCCAATATAAAATTGTATTATTACTGCTTAGCCTGTATGAAAAAGTGTATTAGTATGTGGCCTAGATAATAACATAAGAAGTCCAATATCTGTATACAACTCACATCAAGACAGCTTTAAAGATTTCAAATATTAACCCACACAAAGAACAAAACACTTAAATTTTAATTATATGTACTTATAGATTATGCCTGAATTAGAGTTATGAATGCAATTATATACCTGTTTAAGACCACGCTGAGTCAATGCAGAGCACTCCATATACTTCACAGCCCTAATTTTATTAGCAAGCTTTTGTCCTTGCTCTCTCTTCAACGGAGACATACCTTGTTCAGAGAGCAGACTGAGGGTTTCACGATCATCTCTCAAGTCAATTTTTGTACCTGTTAAAGTATAAATATTAAATTATGTAATATGTTCTCACTATCCCTTTCTTTTTTTGTTTAGGATTTTAACTATTACATAATCACACAATATATGTAATAATGATGCAACGTTATAGATATTTCCAACTGTGCTGCCGCTCCGCATGTGTTTTCTTTTATCTTAACGAATCTTAAATGCTAAAGTGAATTTGTTTTTTTTACACTTTCCACTGATCATAGTGAAATCTTTGATACACATTGTTAGGTGTACCGAAAAGGATGTAGGGTACCTTTTATCTAAAAACAAAAATGTATTGTTCCCTAAGGATAGATCAAACATACGATAATGCAGGTCAAGCTACGGGCACAAGATAGCATAATATATTTTCCCGTTTACTGTTATAGGATAAACAGGACATACATTTTTATTAGCTTAGTCTTAAACACATAAAAACTGACATCGACGTTAATAACATTAATTAATATTTCAGCTTTAAGTTAATAAAATGGGAATAAAACCAATGATTATCAAATTTCATTTAAAATGAAACAAATTTAGTCAACGTAAAAACTATTAAAATTGATGCAGTAAGAATATTGTGGTTTTTGAGGCTATAAAAATAATTTTAACAATGTTTGGTAACAAAGACCTTAAAAAAGATGGAAACTACTTTTCTGTTTAATTTTTTTAGATTTTTATATTTGTATAATATATTTCATACATACAAAGCTTAGAATTCAAATTTTAGTAAGATATTATTTATATAGATATATATTTTTTTTATTTTCCATTAACTTACCAACTAATATGATTGGAGCATCAGGACAATGATGCTTTATTTCAGGATACCACTTGGAAGTTACATTTTCATAGGAAGAAGGACTGAAAAAAAAAGAAGGAATTTGTTAAGATTAAATCATTTTAATAAATAAATTATATAAACTCAATGATATTTGCAATTTTAATTTATTTTATTTTTATTACGACTAATACTGTAAAGATTACTGTTCTTAACATGCCCATAATTATTGGCACTTTTACATTTTACTGTCTGTCAACACCGGTTACATATGGGTGTATAAACAAAGAAGTTTAGACCATATTTTCCCTTTACAATTTGACCATGTGATGAAATGCAATGTTTAGTGAATATTAATTTGTCTATATTTTTTCACTTTTCCTTATGATTTCTCAAACATTTTCTTTAATTACAAACAATTACAAACACAACAAAAAAAATATTAAATATGTTTTCCACCATTCTGAAGTGACATGGCTATATCTATTGATTTATTTATTTATAAGATGTATTATTGCAATAGAAATATTTGCATTTATTGAGGAATTTATAAGGATATTCCTAAGGCCTAAATGTTCTAAAGGTTCCTAGGGACACAAAGTTTAAGGTGTAATAGTGAACATTTTTATTTTTCAAGGAAAAAAAATACTGGTTACTTTTTTAAATCAAAATTTCATATAGATAAAGTTTATATTGGAAGTTTACATCAGGAATAATATTGTATTTTTGTGATTAAATAAATGTGCTTCTTCATGAATAGGCTATTATTTAGTTGAAATAAATATTAGACTTTCACATTTTTGTAATGTGACAATGATTATATTAATTTGTGAACCATTGTACGTTTTGTATGATATCTTTTTTTTGCGCCTGCATGTTTATATTCCAAACATATGCTGAAGTGCAAAGCCAATAACACATATAAAAAAAATACTGAAAATATTACAGAAGATTTGGAGAAGGTTATTCATGCAGTCAGAAATGGAAAGCCAAAAACATAGCAGCTGTTAGGTAATACATTCTGAGTCCTATCATCCAGTTATGAACAAGCAACAATTCATAAAGAAATTCGGTCCTTTTTAAATACCAATGCACAATTAAGAAAATATTCTTTTTAATTACATAAGAAAGACTTTCCTCTCCATAGTGAACTTCAAGTAAGGAGCACCAAAAATTTTGATTGTTAAAAAATCTAAGATTTTGTATGAAATCGTTAAATAATTAAGAATACAAATTCTAATGAGAGAAGATAAAGAATTCGAAATTATAGAAGAAAAACTTGAAGTGACACAACAAATTATCCAGCACAGACTTTATTAATAATCATAATACCAGTGCAAGTATGAATAATTATATCTATTTATAAAGTTAATGGTTGTACCATAATACTTACGACTGTATATTTATGATTAAAAATTCATGTATAGTTTTATAATGATAAATAATATACATTGTAAATACACTAGCTGTTATCATATTAATAATTAGTTATTGTACAGTTAATATAAAAAAAAAAAATTGGTTATTTCAATTAATTGTACTTGGTCATAAACAGTAATCTGCATTGAGTGCCAATTATTGTGAGGTTTACCATATTTCCATATTAAAAACAAATAATTAACAACATATATTCTAATTGAAATCAAATTAGAAATAACTTGGTTTTAGCTAATATTTTAAAGATCAAAATATATTAAATAAAAAACTTCTTATCCATAAAGTAAAACACTCAAATTTGAAAGTAAGATACAAAATTTTATGTTGCGATTAGAAATAAATAAAGAGATAACGAAAAAACACATAAGTAATTGACAACAATTAACATGTGTGTTAACAATTATCAGTGTTAAAACATTTTTCATATATTATTAGTATAATAAAAAGAAATGTTGATAATGATATCCAATATAGATTAATTAATAAAAGGTTAGTTTATATTTAAAATATTAGCTATAGTGATACTTTTTGATGTATATAATGTGATTAAATATCAGTTAAAATAAATGCGCACCTTGTAACACTGAAGCATATAAGAAAAACATCTGTTTGAGGATAACTAAGAGGTCTAAGTCTGTCATAGTCCTCTTGTCCGGCTGTATCCCATAGTCCCAGTGACACTGCTACTCCATCCACCACCATGGGAGCGGAATAATTGTCAAAACTGCAATGAATACATCATTTAACTAACTTAAATTAATATTGAAAAAAAAAAGTAATTATCGAATAATTTTTATAGTATGTAACAACTTACACTGTAGGCACATATTCGCCAGGAAAACTGTCCGTAGTATATGATATTAACATGCAAGTTTTTCCTACAGTTCCATCCCCAACAACAACACACTTGATTGGTCTTCCCGAAGACATCTACGGTAAAAAATATTGATAAATAAAAGATTATGAGTCATGGTAAAACCAGACGTATGGTAAAACAAACTATAAATATCACCTTTTTATAGTGGTAAGTTTATTTATAAATTAATACACTTTGTCACTTCACTTCTCAAAGAAAAGTTTTTACAAAATACGGTAAACAAGAAAGAAATGTTATCTTTACAGAAAAAAATTATTGGGATCCAAAATTATGATCCAAAACGCATTGAAAGATGGATGGATGTTTTTTAAGAAATCACAGATTATAAATTTCAAAACAGGTGCGTTCAATATGCATTCATTAAAATGAACCGATACCCAGAAACAATTTACAAATGTTTCAGTGGTTATAGTTGTGTTTGGAATTACAGAAAAATACAAATTAAAACATTGACGCAATATAAAAAATCAAATATATTTAATCTAAAAAGGCAAATTATTAGTAGGAATCCAGTATAATAGCAATGGCGCGTCATCAACGAATTTCTGTAATTTTCGCAAAGATTACAATAGAAAAAGTGTAAAACCACTATGTGGCAGTTCTACTCAGAGGAACATTTTCTTATAACACTGATCTATTATAATAAATAATAAAGTACGAAAGTCGTACATTTTTACTATTATATAATACCGGCTGTTTAGATCAGTGACGTAGCGGCAAGATTTGAGATGCTTCTTTTGTCCTATCTTCTATAAGGATATTCATATGAAATACATTGATTAAAAAAATATATATTACACTACAAATATGTATTTCTGGAATATAATCCAACCATAAAATGTTTGAATGTATCGTAAATAGATAATTAGTTACATATATGTAATGGATTACCATTTTTTAACAATGACTGATTGTCAGTAAGTTGTAGAGTGTGTTGTGTTTGCAATGAAAACAGTAAACGATTGCTGTTCAACATATACTAAAAATAAAATTGTGATCATCGATACGATAGATTGATATCGAATCATTGAATGTAAAACAGCTCTACGCCGTCATTCGGTATTTATGTCATTGTTGCTTTAGTTTGATTTGTTTCATTATAAAATATTTTAGTTCATTTCCGTTGTTTTTTAGTTTTTATTATTTTAATTTTGAAGCAATTACTATCAAACATTTTTTTGTTGGTGACATTGAATGGTAAGAAAAATATATCTAAATACCTCTTAAAGTTTCCTTATCTCGTTAGTGTTGATAACTAATTTGAACCCTTTGTGACTTATATAGATGAGTGAGTCATGCGTGGAGACATCAGAGGCACCAGCCTGGTTATCGAAGCTCGAAAGTCAACGCGAAAAGTTAAGTAAGGCTCGTCTAGGTCATGATAGCGGTGCCGGTGCCCCATGCAATTCTTGCGGTTTGTATTTTTTATTATTATTTTTTTCGTTAAACTAAGCATATATTGTTATAAAAAATATTATAGAAGAATGACATATTTTTTGGTGCAAACAGCTGATTAACACCTCTCTTCCCATATTTTTTTTGCCTAGGTTTTTCTTTGGACCCCCTACCCCGTTGTGGGATTTGATAAGATGTGGTCCTCTCTTGACTTTTATTGTTCGTATCGATCCTAAATGTGGGACGTATGACACATTTATTTGATAAGTTCTTGTATTTTGGTGCAGTCCATTTTATATCCTCTGTGGGAATTCCAAGCACACATAATGTCTCATACAAAATGTAAACATACAAGCCTATATGATGGTTTTTATTTAGCTTCCCTCTATATGACTTTTGGAGGGATTTTGTGGAACTTCCCGTTACTTGTCTTGGTACTTATTGAGAATTTACTTTTCAGAAGTGTTGTTCAATCTCAAATAAATATACCACAAAAAATAAATATAACAACATGATTATGAAAAACTAGTTTGATTATACTTATCAAAATGTGGTCATTACTTTATTTACAGACCCAGCTTCCTTGTTCCTGGATATAAGCCACTCTTCGCTTCATATTTTTATTTGTTTGCCTATCCCATCCATTCAGTCTGTCATTATTGCTAATCTTCTTTATGTGTAGTTATTGTATGTTTTTTTAAAATTATTATACAAATCTGAACTTCAGTTAAGTATAATTTTTTTATATAGTACAAAATCATAATTATAGTTCAACTGAGATCTTAAATCCATATATATCATCGAAATATATACATATTTTGATAACTATATTAGTTTTCTTGAGTTAAAAAAAATTCTTTATACTTAATGCAATTAAAATATAAAATCTTTTATTATGTACTTTATCATACAAATAAACTTAATTACATGTGCACAAATATCTTCAGAAATGTCAACAGGGATTTTGTTTTATACCTATATTTGACCAGCACTGAAGTACTGGTATTCTCTATGTTCTTTGAGTAAAGTAAAACTAAATGCATGTGGGAGATCGTGGATTTGATATTGAAACAAAAAAGAGGTTTAAAATAGGGTAAAATAGTGTAGTATATGACCCTTAGGTAGATGTAGTATATAGTAATTCAACTCAGTTTAGAGATAAGCAAATATGTATGTAAAAATTGATCATAGATACGAACTGCATATTATAGAATGATTTGTCTTATCATGTATGCTAGTAAATATATATTTATAATCGTATAATTCTGATAAACAATGCCATCAAATAAAATTTTATATAAAAACTAGTTTCTCATAATTACTAATGTATAATTCTTAGTATTCACAATTTAGTATGAACTGATGAATCAACTATGATTCCATGCTTTGTTATCAGGTCCAACGTGTCCTGGTTTGGATTTGCACTTTTGGCGAAAGGTGTGCAGAGCCTGCCACTGCAGTAAAGATGTCCATGATGTTCAAGATGATGATTTATCTGGTTGGGCTCAGTTTGAATTGTTGGGTACTGCAAAGCCCAAAAAAGGTTCATGTAAGTATTAATTTTGTACCTTTATTGATGCTATCAATAGGGGCCATTCAATTATTACGTAAGCAGAATTTTTGTCATTTTTGGCCGCCCTCCCCCTTGTCAGCAAAAGTAAGCAAAAATTCTTGACCCTCCCCCCATAATTTGTAAACATTTATATAAGTATATTCAAATCTGTGCTAATTGAGTAAATAAATATTGCTTATGTAATCACCATCCAGACCCCCCAACTCCTATGTTATCAAAAATAAGCATATCAAGGACCCCCTTCTCCCATCAGTGCTATTATATTTGAATGACCTCATAGATAAAGGTTCTATTTTTTTTATTCATTTCTCCAATTTGTGAATAGTGAAATGGTGATGTAGGCTTATAAATGTTTCTATATGAAGTTGATTTTGATATATAATGTTCAATGTCTATATAATGATAAAGACATTTTATAACAATGTGTATTTTCACTTTACAGTACCACTTATTAAAATCCGTGGAGTGACAGATAAACCTGTAAAACTTGATTGGGTGCCTCCAAATGCCTCAACAGAGTTGGTAAGTTATATATGACAACAATGCCTAGTTTATTTATAATTTTCTTTTATCTTATCAGTGTGAAATCACGTAATATTGTGTTGCTTAACACAAGTAATTGTGATATTGATATTAAACTATATAAATACATATTAATGATGTACATGATACTGAATAATGAACATGTTGGTATAACATTTCTTAATGCTCCGTTTGGTTAGCTATGACCTTTTGAAGATCTACCATCAAAAACGTGTTGGTTTATTCTAGTAACGACGCTCAAGAGCAAGTTACTCCCTCGAGATCTTATATTGTTATTTATGATTTTAAGTTACATACATTTGAAATTAGACAAGATTGGGGCACCAGACTGGGCCCCCTCGGCAGCGACTCAAGCCTAGGTCCGTCCCCTCGTTGTGGAACCCTTGAGTATGCTGCCCTGCACGATACAGTGACACAAAATCTTACATCACTGCAACAATATTACACATATCACCTCCACACACGTGCACACACACATGCTTAGACATGAAAGTGGAAGGGTTTTATTTTTTCCTTTATCAAACTGAAATATGCATATAAGAGTTGTTGAGGTATGTACGCTTGGTACACATATGTGTTGCAATAACTCATATAAGTATGAATATGTGGCTTAGTTTAGGTTAGCTCAGATAGGTCGCGAATTGCATGAGTCAGGCAACAGCCCAAGCCGTGGTGTGCTGTGCACCCTTGAGCTAGTTGTCAAATAAAATTGCCTGAGTGCCTTAAGCGCTCGCCTTAGTAGTCAGGTCAAGCTATTAAGATCTTGCTAGGTCAATAGCGTAATCAGTTCGAGAAAAAAAAAGATTGAGTCAAAAAGTTAATCTGTAAAATATAAAGTTGGCTTGTATTAATGTTTTCAAACATTTAAAATTATAAATCTTCAATAGCTAAATATTATAAAACAAAGTCCACCACCGTGTTTGTCTAGCTTTTCGTGATAACTTCAACAACTACTGAACGAATCTTCATGCGGGTTTCACCAGTAGAAACAGTGATTCGTGAAGAAGTTTAGGCATATAATTTGTCAAGTTTTTTTTTATTGTTAAGGGGGGCAATGTCTGCTCGGCCTGCTAGTTTTTACTTAACATTTTAAGCTCTGTTCTGGTACATGATCTGTCTTAACTTGATCAACCCATTCTAAGCTTAAAATTAAATCAGATACTGCATTAGAATGGAAACTACTTGCTATACTAGTTCATTGTTCACAACAAATGTTTCACTTTTATTGCCAAACTGTGGTGAATTCAACAAAACCTGTATACTTCATAAGTTTTTGATTGTTTATTGTTCAAAATTCTATTCTTTGAAGGGTAGTGATGTTCAGATTAACAAGGCACATCTATGTGTGAATAATTATCTACCTTATTTCATTAGCAAATCAACTTTGTCATAAAATGTATATTGTTGTTTTTCTACATATTTGCATCCTAGTGTGATTTGCCTGCATATACAAATGTTTTTTTGTATTTTTCACAAAATATATGTATACTAGCCGACCCGTGCCCACTTCGTTGGGTGGTAATAGGCATTATCAAGCTACTGCTTTTCTCTAGAAATCAATCATATATATCTCATAATTAAGGCAGCGTTCGTAAGAAACGTTTTCGTTCGATCATTTTTCTCCGACTCCCCAGATATTACCCGCTACAACCTCACAAACTTTACCTCTTTATAATATTAGTATAGATTATAGATAATATAATTAGTTAATAGCTTCTGCCCGCGACTTCGCACGCGTGGAATAGTTATTTTGAGCTAAGACGCAGCGGAAGCTCTCGAAAGGAAAAAGTACCCCGATTTTAAAACATTTTCCATTGTTGCTCCGCTCCTATTGGTCTTAGCGCGATGATATGTAGCCTATGACACTCATAAATAAAGTGGCTTTATATTGGTAAAAAAAAATTCAAAATCGGTTCAGTAGTTCCTGAGATTACCCCCTACAACGTCACAACGTTACAAACTTTACCTCTGTATAATATTAGTATAGATTATATAATTAGTTAATAGCTTCTGCCCGCGACTTCGTACGCGTGGAATAGTTATTTTGGGCTAAGACGCAGCGGAAGCTCTCAAAAGGAAAAAAAGCCCCGATTTTAAAACATTTTTCATTGTTGCTCCGCTCCTATTGCCCTTAGCGTGATGATATATAGCTTATGACACTCACAAATAACGTGGCATTCTATTGGTAAAAGAATATTCAAAATCGGTTTAGTAGTTCTTGAGATTACCTCCTACAACGTCACAAACTCACAAACTTTACTTCTTTATAATATTAGTATATAGATTATAGCCCCTGCCAGCGACTTCGTCTGCGTAGTAATAGTTACTACTCTGGGCTAACGCTGACACACAGCAGAAGCTCTCAAAAAGAAAAAAACATCTCGATTTTGAAACATTTTTCATCTGTGCTCCGCTCCTATTGCCCTTAGCGTGATGATATATAGCCTATAACCATTCTCGATGAATGAGCTATATAACACTGAAAGAATTATTCAAATCGGATCAGTAGTTCTTGAGATTACCCCTTACAACGCCACAACGTCACAAACTCACAAGCTTTACCTCTTTATAATATTATATCTTAATATATATATTTCTTGTGTGCGTGTGTATGTGACTGAACTCCTCCTAAACGACTGGACCGATTTTGATGAAATTTTTTGTGTGTGTTCGTGGAGATTCGAGAATGGTTTAGATTGACAATTGGACTCGGTAGGTGGCGCTGCAGTTGACTTTTAGGATTTTTTTTATTATCAAGGCAGGACAACGTCCGCCCGGTCCGCTAGTATATTAGTAATATAGATTATAGCCCCTGCCCGCGATTTCGTCCGCGTAGTAATAGTTACTACTCTGGGCTAACGCTGACACACAGCAGAAGCTCTCAAAAAGAAAAAAACATCTCGATTTTGAAACATTTTTCATCTGTGCTCCGCTCCTATTGGCCTTAGCGTGATGATATATAGCCTATAACCATTCTCGATGAATGAGCTATATAACCTGAAAGAATTATTCAAATCGGACCAGTAGTTCCTGAGATTACCCCTTACAATGCCACAACGTCACAAACTCACAAACTCACAAACTTTACCTCTTTATAATACTAGTATAGATAGAGATGATTCAAAAGAATAATGACGTAATTGGATTTAACTTCCACCTGGTGCTATTGCTGATCTGTGAGCAAAAATTGTTAATTTAATAAATTAAAACTGTTATTGATCACATCACATCCGCAACGTGGACTGCGTCTTTTATTATCTTAAGATATGTTTTGAGTACAGAAGAAAGAATAAGTATTACAATGTTTGCCCTAGTTCTCTGCGGCAAGAAAACACGCATAGCTAAATGCACATTGCTTATGAAAATCTAGTTTCTTAAAACTTTAATAACCTTATACCAAAGGAAGATATTGTGATATTTTTGTTTAATGAGTATATATTGTTTTAGAAGTAAAACTAAATAAAATTGATTGACATCTATCCTGTGGTTTTTGCGTGTTCCTGTATCATTTCATTTATATAGAAGATTTGCACATGCACTTGTATGTAGTAAAATAGAGATGTAAAAAAGAAAATTTTAACAAAAATTAAATCAACTTAAAAAAATAGTCTACTTTAGGAAAATGCACCAGAACCCCTTTGTGTGGTTGGTAACTACCTAATCTTAGATTGTCATAAACTAACCAATTTTGCAATTATTATATGTTTCCATTTCGATTTTGAGGAGTTCCCTGCCGTATCTGCGGAACTCAAGGTCTAATGCTAATGAAATTAAAATATAACCCTTTTCAAAATGCTCTTTCCAATGAAAAAGAATTTTTCAAATCTGTTTATTAATCAGAAAGTTCTGGGGTAACAAATATTAAAAAATAAACAGCAGAGTTGAGAAAATTCTCCTTTTTGAAATCTCATCATCATCAGCCTGTAAGAAACCCACTGCAGGGCTATAGGCGTCTTCCCGAAGGAAGGTATATGCATAATCACCAAGCCAGCACAATATATATTGGCGATTTCAAACTCTGAGAAACCTACAGTTCTGTTTTCCCACTTATAGTAGTATTACAAGAACATTTTTCAGGTACAGGTTTCCACACGATGTTTTTCTTTACCGTCAGCCGATAGTGTTATCAATTTAAACTAGTAAAAGTACGCAAATTCCCAAAAATTACATACACGCCGGGGTGCGAACTTGTGGACATTGAAATCCGTTCAAACCATTAGACCACCACGATTTGGAAATCTATTAAAATATATTAATTTGTTAATACACGTGGAGCCTGATTGCTGATATGTTTATATCACACACAGTGTCGAAAGTTTTGGATATTTAACTAACTAACAACAATATAAATGTTCACTTCTTAATGTTAACTTATTGGTCCATAGCTAGTTGTTGAATCGATTTTTAAGACTATGTGCAGAATTAGCAGAGACTACTTTATCAGGCAATTGGATCTAATATACCTATACTCTGTAATAAATGTATTATAGGTATCTGAGTATATGTCATGTCTCGGATCATTGGCACCAGTATCGGGATCCGAAGCAGCACGTCGACGTCGAGCGCAGTTGCGTACCCAATTGCCCCCTCACGATGTCGCTACTGCTGCAAGACACCATGCATCAGATCAGGAGAAAAGTGAACACACGGTAAGTAACTGTGAAATAATTATTCATTCAAGCTATTCTTTGTCTGAATATTGGATACCAGAAGTTGCTCGTCACTTCGCTTGTGTTTATTTATTTATTTTTGGCAACCAATCTTCTACTAGATTGTTACTGCCATTATCGAGTAGGTAATGATATTACAAGTTTCTTGCGATAATTCAAGATGGTGGCCATCTTGTTAGAATTTTCCAGGGAGTTTTTGTGGCATCTCAGAATTCATGCGCTATGATATTATTTTCCATCCACTTCGGTTGTGCACAATAACCAAACTATATTACGTAAAACACCACCAATATTACAAAATATAGAGCCAAATAACACAAGATTATGAATAATATATAAAACCACTATATAACATTCCAAAATCCCGCCAAAAACTTTCTTCGCTCATATTAATCTAGACCTTACTTATCCGCCGGGAATACTTTTTCTGGATGAAAGGTACCCTGTCTTTTTTGTACCCTTGACAATATGTATGCAAAATTTTATTGCGATCAGTTGAGGACATTGAGATGTGAAAAAGTAAAAAACAAACAAACTCACATTCGCATTTATAATGTTAGTAAGGACTAGTAAATATAGTAAATTACTATCAGAACAAACTAAGGGTATATATACATATCAATAATAAGTTAATATAAATAAATTAAAAATATGTTTGTAGAATTTTGTGGTAATCATTTTCCCTCATTTCATTTCTCTTCACTATCTAAACGCAACAACTAAGCTTTCAGCTTTCGAAGTGTAATTTCCAGTCCTATTCCAATATTGAAAGAACTATTACTTAACAAATGTTTTAATATTACTCAGTGTCGTTAATCGGCTTATTGCCTTAAGCGCTCGCCTTAGTAGTCCGGTGAAGCTGTTAAGGTCTTACTAGGCCAATAGCGTAGACAGTTCGAAAAAAAAAATACTCAGTGTCTATTAGACAATCAATTTGAATAATTAACACTATCATTTAATAAGATATCGTATTCTATAATAAGCAATAATATATCACAATATTTGTTAACCATTTTGAATATGTGTACAACTTAAAAAAGTAATGATATATTTTTTAATTTTAGGAATACATCGCGCGCATTAAGGATCATGTCGTCGGTATGGGTAATGTTGTTAGAGTTGGCCCTCTTCAGAATGGAGATGTTTATTCTGTAGAAAATAGTAAACCCCATTCTACTCCTAAATCTTATGCCTTACCATTGAAGATATCCAATATTTCCAGAGGTGTGAAATATAATATAGTGCCGAAGAATGCATCTGATAAAAAATTGGTTTTAGATTTACAGGGGAATGTTGTAAGCAGTGCTGCTAATTTACCAGATTACAAATCCAGTCCTATTTTCAGTAAGGTTGTGAAAGATAAGCTCTATGTAATGCGAATTGAATCTGATCGAATTAAGAGTGCTGTTGAACATGGACCTGTATATGATAAACTATTTAAGAATCTTAAAGATTTGAATATACCCGTTGCAAATGACGTTTATCTTCAGCCAATAAAACTGTTTCGTGAGGAATATAACAGTAATCCACAGTTTAGAGATGAAACTAATGAATTTTGCAGTAAGACTTTGGGTGCCCAAATTATGCCTGACTTATGGTCAACTACCAACAATAATGTTATGGGTAATGCAAAGATTGTAGATAGTCGGATTCAAAAGGGAACAATATTTGCTCCTAATGGCGAGATATGGAGTTGGAAACACGAAGTAACAACCCCAGAACATAGTGGTACAATTTGTTCAACCAAAATTAATCCTCAATATTCAACAACGACAAAACCAATTAACCAGGTTGAACCACAACAAACTGCTCCATTGAGGGAGTATCTAAGAAGCCATTCTGAAGATGACCTACCGCCACCGCCACTACCAAATTACAACACTTACCCAGGTGGAGTACAACCTACTGTTAGTGATTGGGGTAACGAACCAACTGACAATGTCCAAAAACTTGATAATACTGAGTATATAGTTGATCCTCAGAGCGCGAATGTCTATGATGACCAATTGACACCAATTGTTGATCAATTAGCTGAATTCTCACTTAACCCTGCAGAAATGGAATTTAACAGGAAACTTTACAACGAAGGAGTGCCTTGTCAACGCTGTGATAAGCCAATGTTTGCTGGAGAAGTTGCGGTAAAGGCTGATAGAGCTGGTCAAGAGGCTATTTGGCACCCACAATGCTTCACTTGCAGCAAATGTGGTGAACTTTTAGCTGATTTAGTGTATTTTTACCATAAAGGGGAATTGTATTGTGCTAGGGATTTAGCTAACGTGTTAGAGATACCGCGCTGTGCTGGTTGTGATGAGCTGATCTTTACTCGGCCTTATACTGCTGCAGAAGGCAGAGCTTTTCATGTTCAGCATTTCTGCTGCTATCACTGCGATGCACCATTAGGTGGTAAAAAATATGTGCCTGATGACAAAACTGGTCTACCGATATGCTTGTCCTGTTATGATCAGTACTATGCAGAGCGTTGTCGTGCTTGCGGGGGAGTTATAGGCCCAGAGCAACAGGGAGTTTCTTGGGGCAACATGCACTGGCATGCTGATTGTTTTATCTGCTCTGGTAGAATGTGTGGTAAAAGTTTATTAAGTGGTCGCTTTGTTGTAAAACAAGAAATGCCATTTTGCAGTGTCCCCTGTGTTCAAAGCAGAATCAAGTAATTATTTTCATTAATAATTATAAAATCCAAATAAATGATACATATATTATCTTAATTTTATTAGCATATAGCATTTTATACATTATGCTAGGATGAATGAACATGTGTTATATTTCATTATTCATCAAGGGATATTAATATGTGATATTAAGTGCCCTTATTGGGACAAAATGTATTGACAAAATTATTATTTAGTAAGTATAAGATATTTATATTTTTATATTATTGTACGGGATAAATACTTTAGTTTTTTATACAAGTTTTACCTATATTACAGTAATTTAAGTGAAAATATATTTTGTGATTATATTACAGCTAGTTTAGATTATGTCATTTGTATGAAACTATGCATTTATAATGATACTTTTGCATTTCCTATACCTATATACAAAATTGAATGTAGAATAAATTTGTCCTCAGAACAGACAAATGTTTATACATTGTAAGAATCATTATTTTTGGTGGTACATTGATTCAATTAAATATAATTATGTAACTATAGGTATACATAATTGTAATATTTATGGAAACATGAATTTTAGTTTGTTTTTTTTTATAATATATTAATTTAAGAATATTATATTCCTAATATTGGTGCCAGACATTCCTTAGAAGTGCCATTAAAATGTATTATTTTTGGTATTTGTAATATTAAATAAAATATTAAATACAAATAAATATGTAATTCATGGTTTTATTATTACTTCATTTAAGCATTACAAAACATTTTTCACAATGGCCATTGTTGCTAAAGCCAGGGTATTGGAGAACAACATTACAACAAATCTTATGAAAAACACAAAATACATAGAACTAATGTAATGTAAAAGTAGTACAGTAGAACCTCGATAACACAAACCTCTATAATTTCAAAAAATAATCTGCTCCCTTCCCCTCCTAGGTCAAAACTCTAATTACTTAAAATAAACACTTTCTATAAACTAATAATTTCAGTATTAGCCTTTAGCTATGTTAAAGAAATGTTTCGACAAGCTCTATAACATGAACTGCCTGCCAATGAATCATTTCTAATGAATGTACAAAACAAAAAGTTACTCAAAATTTATTGCTTCCATGTTTACAAGTTAAATTGTTAACACAAGCAATCACCTATTGTTTCTTTGAAATCCCTAAAAGCTGTATTTGCTAGTTTTATTTTAATGGAAAATGTGTATGTATTTTATGTTACCACTTCTGGCGCATTTGGGTAAAACTTGAGACATTATATTGACTCATCAATCAGTCTCTAACCCTTGATAAATTAAAAACTATAACTTAAAATATTTTGTTCCCTTTGGTTTTAACTTAACTAGGTTCTACTGTATAAACTTTTTGCAGAAATTAACCAGACTATAACTTGGCAGTAACAGAATTTGCTAATGCATCACACATCAATTAAATAACAACTTTATGCTTTTGAAAGAGATTATTCAATATTAACAGTGACAATGTCATACATTCCAGACACAGTTTATAATAATTGTAGCTAAAACTGAGCTGGTATCTTTTGATGAACATTACTGACAATGATAGAAATCTCTGATTGTTGCTAACACCTGTTCAATAAAGATCATTAATATGATTATAAACAATCCAAACAGCATAGAATAAGAAGACTGCATTAAACATTTATTAATTTATTTTAGTGGAAGAAAATAACAAACTGCATTAAAACATTTGTAAAATTGAAGGAAATAATTAAAATTATAGCATATAATTTACTCATTACATTCGGCTTTCGTATGTTGGTTAAAATAGATCCATATAGCTCTTCATTGTAAGTTTAATTTTATGCTTTTAGAGTCATTTTACCGAGGTCATTTTTCAACTTATTCATACTGCCTTGAAGCGCCTCATGTTTATTCACTAGTGCAGATATATGGTCATCTGTTCTTTTGATCTCTTTGTTGATGTACTCCATTCTCTTTATGACATTTTGTTTAGCATCCTCCAATTCTTGCTTTACTAATACTGGTCCGATTAATTTGTATACTTCTGAATCTTTCTTTAGTAACAGAAGTTCTTCTTTAACAGCCATATTTTCATTTAACTGACCGTCTAACTGTTGCTTTAGCGAGACTGCTTTTTTAAGCTCTTTTCTAACGCTATTGTATAATTCTAGCTCTTTTTCAAATTTTTTTTGTATTTCTTCAGCCATTTTATTAATATTCTGTAGTAATTATCAAATTACATAAACTGTAAAATATATTAATTCCTCGCTGAATTTCTGTAAAAAGCTTTAACTTTTTTAAGGTTATATTATTTGACAGATACGAGTAAGTGTTGTCAGCTGTCGAACATGAAAAAAGCCGAATCTTAAGTTCGTAAGGCGTTTGAATAAAAACTTGGAATTAGTTGTTTTACAACGGTACTTTTTAATCGTTTCGTCGAACATTTTCTATATTATAGTATCTAGTATGTGATCTGAATCAACGTCTCATGATTTGGTTCGTTTTTCATTTGTATTATTGTGGTAAGATCGCGTCGTGCCGTGTTGTCATTATAAAACAAATGCTTGTTTTTCTTTAATGTATAGAAATGGACTAAAGTCAGTCACAGAAAACTTTGTTTGTTTGTTAAATTTATACAATCTCAAGAATTAGCGCAGTCGATGTGTTTCATATTATTATCTATTGCAAGCCCCTTGATATGTAGTTAAAAAAGGATCTTTAATATAGTGAAAGCGTTTGAATTTTGAATCTTTGCGATGGCTGAAATTTACAATCCGAATGAATTGACAGCTGTTTCAAATATATTGTTTATATTCAAGGAATTTATTAGTAGTTGTTTATTTATAAATTCCTTGTTTATATTATACCAGTATAAATATTATATTTATTGTGCCAGTAGGTATAGGCGTCAGTTGTGACTATTTATGAATATGAAAACCGAGAATAAAAACCACTAAACAAACTTATTTGTAATTTCAACCGTCTCTATGAAAATAACTAATTACTGTCTGATAACACACTATAATAGTATATTACGAGTAAGGTTAAATTGCGTTTTACATAACATAAAATGAAATGAAAAATAAAATCAATCTAATATTCGAATATAAAATATGACCGCGAAAAATTGCTTATTGGAATATTTATGCATCAGGCAGAACAGAAGAAGAAAAAAAATATATATAAAAAATGAAGTCAACGTTTGTTGTATGCTAATCTTTTTCGCTGTAGAAAATTCATATGAGTTTATTTAGTTACACCCTTTTATTTGATCCATAGCTATAACATTGTTAACTTTAGTACTGGCTATATAGTGTGAAGGTTGATGAGAACTTATTTTATTTAGAATTCTAAATTAAAATTTTATCGTAAACTTTTAAAGTTGGTATTGACGTTTTTGGTGGTATCTTGAAATGTCATGTATTGTATTAAATATATTTTTCATAATCTTGTGTTATTTGACTCTATATTTTGTAATATTAGTGGTGTTGACGTAATATTTTTTGGTTATTGTGCACAACTGAAGTGTATGGGATATAATACCACGGAACATGGATTCTTAGTAGCCACAAAGACTCCCTGGAAAGTTTCCCTTTGAACACCAAAACCCACATGATATGGCACTTAAATTTACGTGTATAAATACAAATCGATTATATGTTTTGGGACTTTGTTGTAAAACTTAACACTATAACCTAAAAACTGTTTCTGGTTTTACTGAATCCGAAACAGGGGACGAGCAATTTGTCACAGTTTCTAGTATTTAGATCATGCCGGTCTTTTCCAAATACAGCTTTTCAAGGCCTTTGCGGATACATATTACAATTATCAAGAATGTATTGGGAGGTTAGTATACTGTATTCCTGAAACCGGGTCTTTACTGATTTGCGAGTCTACTAATGAAGTGCCTATAAATTATAATTATATAAAAACCCAATATCTAATTATGACACAACTATAATAATACAGAATAAAACCAATGATATTATAACTAAAATGCTGACTTATACCATTGAATATAACTATGAAATAGAATTATAAACTACAATAATAAATGGTAGGTATCTTTAAGTATTGCAGGACGTATAATGATGTATAAAAGAATGTTGGATTGTAATAGGTTATACATATCTGTAATACTTTATTTGTAAAATTTGAAAAACGTTGCCAAATAGGAAAACCTTTACTCAAACTACTGAAGTACGATATTTTTTTATCGTTAGTTATGCAACTTGAAAGTGAAATAGAGTCGGATCGAATATTCATTTTTTAAATTGTGATGTTTATTTCATCAATATACTCGTATAGGTTATCGGTTATTTCCAGATTAAAATGACCTGGATTTAAAAAGCGTTAGGTAGACTGTTAACTTGTAGAAACCGAACATTAATGAGAAGTCAAAAGGCAAATGTTTAATATCATTCCCAGGCGTCATATTTTCCCTTCAAAAATATCAGTTGTTAATAAAATAAATAAAAAATATATAGAACTGTATATTTTACTATTTACAAAAACATAACACTAAATTAAATTACATCAACACTTTCAAAAGTACTTTTTAAAATAATAATAATTGGTTATCAACATGTAAAAACTTATATATGTAAACTTAACATAGAGGCTATGCGTTTTCTCCGTATTCAAGTGTCCATGCATAACCAGCCTTGGGGTCTCCACTCTTTTCAGCTTCCTTTTGCACTTCTTCCGCTTTTTTAAGAATATTCTTAATGTTTTTGTATAATTGTGGATCTTGCGGTCTAGTGTTAATATTTTGTAATCTTTCAGATCGTTTTTGAAAAGAATCTTTTTTTCCAAACCTTTCACGAACGAATTTTTCGTATAGATCGTCATCAGCATCATAGTCATCATTATTCTCTTCATCTTTGTCTTGTTTATTTTTTTCCTTATAGTCTTGTTTCTCATCTTCATCTGCATAATAACCGTAGTATTCATCACCATTATAATTGTTGTTCTTTTTATTTTTCTTTTGTGGCTTGTCATCGCGAACCTTGCTGTTATTATCATAATATCTTTGTTTGTCATCACGATCCTTGCTATTATTATCGTAATATCTTTGTTTTTCGCCCCGGTCCTTGCTATTTTTATCGTGATATCTTTGTTTTTCATCGCGATCCTTGCTATTATAATCGTAATACCTTTGTTCATCATTATCTTTTCTTTTTCCATATGAATACACAGGATCTTCATATGCATATGCTAAAATGTCATCTGGCAATTTTATTTCTGGCAATTTAATGGTCAAATCACCGAATTTTATGTTTAAATTGTCATCATAAGTATCCTTAGGCGTTAATGTATCTAGCGTACCATCGTTACTATCATCATCTACATTTTTGGTTTCAGTATTCCCTTGTTTATTTTCATTTCCTTGGTTCTCTTTGGCCTCGTTATGATTAAGAGGTATTCTTTCAAATTGTTGTTTGACATCTTCTTCTTTGTTTTTTTGCTTTACGATCTTCTCATTTTTTTCCGCCTCTACATTATAATCGTTACCGACGTTAGAGTCTAACGTTTTTCCTTCATTACTGATATCAGATGTGATAGCCTCCTTTAAATTTTCGTCACTATTTTCCCTGCTTTCAGATTCGCTATTTATTTCTACGACGGGTTTGATTTCTCCATCATTTATATTTATTGGTTCATTACTTTCATTGCTTCCCTCTAGACTAGAACTAGTATCTGTATTCTCCTGAGACAATGATTGTAGCTCATTATATTTTCCTAATTTATTATCGGTGTCTAATGCAGGTGGTAAACTCTTTGTGTTATTATTATGTGATTTATCTGTAGCCACTTCTACTTCTCCTTTTTCATTTACTTGTATATTTTCATAACTGAAATCATCAACATCTTGTATGGGTAAATTGGACCCTTTACTTTTCTCATCTAAATTTTCTAGACTTTCATTGTTTGTTACACGCTGTGTAACGGTATTCACTTTTTCTAGGCTTTCTTCGCTTTCTAATGAACCACTATCGTTTCTATAACGATCATTTTTATGATTTTTACTGCTTGTGTCATCTTCAAGGGATTCTGCAGAGGACTCGTAGCTGGTGTCGGGTTTTCGATTTCTGTACCTATTTGTGTCTCTAACATTACCTCTACCCACATTTTTGGGTTTATTGAATTCCTCACTTTCTTTGTCTTCATTACTGATTTCTTCACTTGAGTTTTCAATATTTCTAGTATCTTTTCTAAGAACTTGAGGTTGACGTCTACTTTGTGGATAACTTTTAATATTGTCGTGAGAATGAACATATTTTTCATTACGAGGTTTACCTTCATGTAGAGTTTCTATGTTGAAATCAGCTAAATTTGAAGTTTTGATACTCTTGTCTGTGATACGTGCCGGCAAAATTCTATCAACATTTGGAGGACTATGATTAGTTTCATAATTAATTACTAAAGGAGTTTTGTCGTTTCTATTCTTGTTTCTATTATGGGAACCAACCGCACGTCTGCGTCTTTTTAGACTATTTGCTACATGGCCTTTAGTTTTTGGTTGAACATTTAATTGATCGTTCTTTTTATATACATACTTCAGAACTGTGTCGTTACTTGGGATTTTATTAACTATTTCTTTCTGGTCGCAGTTGGTGTCTGATGCTTGATTGGTACTACAATTGTCATTTGTTTTTATATTGTCGCTTAAAGTATTGTTGGGGCAACCATTTGCATTTGACGTATTTGTAACTGAATCACAATTTGGTATAAGCAAAGTTGCGTTTTCTTTTATGGTTTGATTGCAAGCATAAAGACCATTGGTAGTATTCAAACCTAAGCAGAGGTTAGCAGAAACGGTTTTTTCTGTTGTTGTATTTTCTTGTTTTTCTAGTTGGTCAGTATTGTTCTTTTCAGGTAAATAAGCGTCCGTGATCTGTGAGAATACAATTAAAAATCGAAATTAATGTTAAACTTAAAAGAAACTAGATTATAGTAAATGTTTGAGTCAATACAATCAAAATTATGTAAATCTAATTTTAATCGTTCATATAACGTCTTTAATTATTTTTTAATTTCTAGTTTTTATACACCGAGACCGAAGTTCAAATTTTGCCCTTTTTATGATATTCATATTTTACATGTACAAAATTTTAAAAATACTTGACTAATTTGAAAAATACTTGACAAATTTGAAAAATACTTAACAAATATGAAAAATATTTGACTAATTTGAAAAATACTTGACTAATTTGAAAAGTAACGTAAAATATTAGGTAGGTATGGCTAAAATTGGATTTAGCTTATTGTGAAATGTAACACCTCATTTGGTCAATTAAATGGATTTTAAGGAAAGTTATGTTCGGCAATATTGATATAATTAGTATTGTAATTTCCATAATATTTCAGAAAATGGAAATTCTTTAGGTATACAGGAGCTTTTTGCATACTGTTTTTCATTTAATATGTATTTATTTCAATATTTTTACATATAGTGCATAGCTACTTATGTATTAACCTATTTAATTTATACTGTGATACAAACAACTTTTTAATCTATTTATAATAGGGGGTGGAATAAAACAAGTTTCAGATATATACTACATTTTATTACATTATTTCTATTTAATATTTACACAAACGCTACAACTACTATAAAATGATTCATGCATAACTACTAAACAGATATTACTAAAGATGTAAAACTACTATAAAAAATAACAATTAGGTACGTGTGGTGTACTGCCTCCACGAGTTAAAATTTACAAATAAATAATGTAAATTACAAATTATTATAACTTAAGATAACAAGAGAACAAATACACGTATGAATTTTAACATATTTGTGCAAAGCAAAATATTATTAACATGTGTTTAATTTTCTTTAACAACTTGCAACTATCATGACTCTCTTAGAGCGATAATAATGTAATATTTGCATAAGTATAATGAACTGAGAAAATGCATGTCATATTAGTTTATATGCATTTTATGAATACCTATATAGGCAAATATAATATTAATTCTACGTTTAACAGGTTGAGAATCATCCGTAGTGTGTTAGTATAAAGCAGTAAAGTAAATACTTAACACGGAAGGTGCTATACTTTAATCATTCTGTACGAAAATTTTGTTTTAACTGGATAGGTCGGTTATATAGATGGTATCTATTTTAAACTTTATTATACCATTCTTCAGCGGTATCATAATATTAAAATCTATTACGTAGTACTTTAATTAGGTACATGTGTAGGCTAAATATAAGGTAGCCTAAATACTTATATGGCATTTAAGTACAATAGGCGTCTCCTTATTTATCATGTCTAACATTGTTTCTAATATTATTTTTGTACACTTTCTAATTATAAATATTAACTCTTCTTATAATTAAAATGTTATCCTGTTTTTCATTTATTTGAAATAATATTTCGATAACTTTTGGATAAACAGACCTGATATATTAATGACTATTATATGTAGATTTTAACGTATAATTAAAAACACGAATGCTGGTAATTCAAAAGTTATCGACTATACTAAATACGTGTTGTAAGCTAAATAATATATACAATATAAAATTACTGTGTTACGAAAAACTAATTCGTAACTTATAACATTGATCTAATTGGCTGTGTTGTAGGTAACTTGGCATTCGAAGAGTTCTTAAGGGATTACATAGCATCTCTATAAATTTTACTTGATAATTCTTTTACGTTGCAATAATTTTATATAGTCACTGTTAATTACAACTTCAATACATGTATAATTGTATAAAATATATAATTTTCTGGGTTTCCTTTCTGTCTATCTATAAAGGAAACTATAAAGAAAAAGTGAAATATTGTCACAATCCCATAACACTTTTGCTATCTGAATAATTGTATGAAAATTATAATTATGCTTATCGAGATTATGCCAAGATACATACATTATAAATAAGTAAAATTACAAAACGCAAATAGGCTTAACAGTCGCGTGTCCATCATTCAAGCTAAATAAAAACGCGAGGTAACTAATTAATACCTGTTCTTTTATTTGGCTTGAATGTGATATGTGATGCACTAATTACTACAATACAGTACAGTGGTGACTACGTACAATACAGTACAATACATGTGCTGGTGTTGATTCACTACTTTTTACCCAAGAACGGGTCGTATGTGAAGCTACTCACGTATTGCTTCGTATGCGCATTGAAAGGTGTAGGGTCAGCCCATTTACTGAAGTCCATTCCTGGTATGATGCCACTTCTGCACGGTACACGGGGATTTCTGTAACGCGAATAATTTCATCATTTAATGTCAATTCTTTATTATATCTACGGTAACCCAATCCGCCTACTAACGAGTAGCATTCCTGGTAAGTACCTGATAATCTATTTGGATATAAAATTATTAAAGATAATGATGTATTTGATTGATGAATGCGTTTATTGCACAAATCTATCATTAAATATTAGGGTGGACGTTACTTTGCACTTCCGCCTGCAGTGTATTGGCGGCTGCTATGTTTCACAGATACAAAGTGTTAGTAAGACAATAGAAAGTAATTAGAACCATCCGGTTACGCAAGTGTCGGGAGAAACCACCAAACAACGACGGGCTTTAATTACTTTTTATTGTGTTACTAATGTTCAGTTTTGCAGTGAAACGTAGCAGCGGCCAATCAATTGCAGGCGGAAGTGCAAAGTAACGTCCACCCTAATATTTAGATAAAGAATGACCGAGGACCAAAATTTTCATCTAAATTTAATTTTCTTATCTTATTAAATTAAATTTCAATTGATCTCAATGCGCGTAAACTAGTTTGATACTCCAGTTATTGGGTAATATAAAATATCTGCAACTGTATATTATATCCTCCACAGGGTATTCGAATTTAAGTGTTGTCAATAATTGATTGCAATCTCAATCTCAAATTAATAAAGCTGAAGCTATTGTTTATCCAAAATAATTTGAGATTTCGTTAAACGTGAAAACCTCTGAGAATTTACGGCTAGTATTATACTATAGACTACATGTTATAGTATAATACATGTATGAGCTAAGTAGCATTCATAAAATTTGCAAAGGTAACTTAATATACCACTGAAAAATAAGTCATCTCACAATGAATATTTAATGAAAACACGTAGTTCCTTTAGACAACAAAATTATTGTCGCGAAAACGAAATCATAAGCACCAGTTTACAATAAAATGTTAATAAAATCAACGAGTAGAAATAATTTATTCATTAATTCGTGTATGTTATTATTTATCAAAGGTACACTTACAGTTCGTGATCAGGCAGAACCATAGGATATAACTGAACAGTGTCAATTATGTCAGTGTTGTCACAAATTACTCTTGAAAGTCTTGATTTTCTTATTTCTGCAAGTTGCTCTGGCGTGAAAGATGATGGTTGATTCGGGAGTTCAAACCTAATAGAACACGAGAAAGTTGTATTATTAAGTCAAATAACATTATTAATATCCCAATACTGTAAAAGTTCTTGTAAATTTCTTAACTTACCAAAACCTGTCACCGCGTCTGGAATAGGAGAATTGAGTAGCGATGATACACGCAAAGGTAGGTCCCAACATAGATCCCGGTAAAGGTCTTTCGGAGACTCCACCAGACCATAGATCCACATCGATAGGGTGTTCGAAAATTGTCTCGTATTTGCGGACAGTGTGATTGCTCATTGTACCGAATAAGTCTTGGAAAGAGTCAGCACCGGGAAGTCCGCAGAATTTCCTGAATTCCATATAACCCGGTATTCCGAATTCACGGCCTCTTTGCATGTTGAACGACACTAAATCCATGCCGAAGCGAGCTCCGACCTTTTTAAATAGATGATTAGTGACTTCTTGTGTAATAGAGTCGTCCATAGCCTGTGCTACTTGATTCATCAATCCCATAACGTATTCATCAAAAACTCCAGCTCTGTACAAGTCGTATGGTCTTCGAATTAAATCGGATAATCGTTTTGATGCTGTAAATGACAATATACCGATATTAAATTAAATAATGACTGTGAGAACATTGCACTTTGAAAGTAATGTTTAGCTTAAACTTTCTAATAACATGTATTAAATGTTAAAGGTTTTCGAATTAGGTCTCGAGTTACATAACGCACTTTTACACTTACCTATGAATTTGTGGGCTTTAGACCACCTCTCTACAGCGGTGGGAAGTAGAGAATGTCCAAAACGATAGGCAGCCGAGGCGAATGATGCTATTACATCCGGATTTACTTCGGAATCATAACCGTTCCAATAACCCTAAATTAATAATAAACATAGAATTATTACAGAATCAACTTTAAAATAAATAAATAAGACAGACGAATTAAAATAAAATACTGTTTGTTTATTAATAACTATTTTTAGTGTGATGATTTGTAAATATTGTTAAAAATGTCTTATAATTTAACTTATTAGTGTCTGTATTTTAAATGCAAGTATTTGAATATTTTTTTTTATATCATAGGATCAAACCAACAGGCGGATCACCTTATGTTAAGTGATCACCGCCGTCTATAGACACTAGTAACACCAAGAAGTCACAAGTGCGTTGTCAGCCTGTGTTTGGGGGGAGGGGAAGGGGATGTTTGCCTCCGGCGCTCTCACTGACGGAACGAAACGCAACAATGCAAGCACTGTTACTTTACGTCGGTTTTCTGTAATTGGTGTGTATTCGATATAAATAATTTTGTACCTCTTTCTCGAGAACCAGTCCAAACTTCTGCATAACATCTTTTCCTAATAATATAGGTAAGAATTCGTTGTATGTTATGTGTTGTATTTCAGCAATGTTGATACGCCTAGCTTCCTGGAAGAGGGTCTCATCGTCCCAATGGGGATTTACTTCTGCGAGAGCTGTCGCCACTCTGTTATGCTCTCGAGCCATTAGAGTGTGCATAACCGTCAGTACTAATTGTTCGTTGACTCTGATTTCACCTGAAATTACTCTTATAATTAGAAAGGTCTAACATTTAACTAGACACGAAATTATTTTACAAGTATAAATAAACTAGGTGTGCCCGTGGCTCCACGCGTGTTTATTTCGCATAGAACTCGTAATTTTATTGTTAATCATTTTATAAGATTTCTATATACTCCAGATATGCAAAAACCGTTTGGCTGGTTGCGAAGAAAAAAAAATATAATTGAGGAAGGAGACTCTTTCTACTCTGCATATTTATTAGTGTAGGTAAGAGTGATTCTTACCGGCTTCAAAACAGTACATGTTCTTATTGGGTCGCGTACATCCTTCATCTGGTATGTCCAACTTTAGTGGCAGTAAATCCTTTAGTCCGTATTCTTTGAATACGGGATTCATTCGAAGCAGACCGCCAAAACCAGTTCTCAGTTTTCTACAATCATATAATAATAGGTAAGAAAAACTTGTTATTTTCATGTATAGGTACTTCATAATTCGTATGTTAAGTGCTTGACTACAATTATATTTTAAGTGCTATGTAACCCTTGAAACATATATAAGGCACTTAGCGACATATGTGCATATGGACATATACTTGAGGGTAGTAACTTGCATCAGCTTTAATAATGCCTTTTTAGTATACTTTCATAATCATATTTTTCTTTACCGAAAACTTTGGCTAATAGTAGGAATCTAACATACATCGGTTGGTAAAGTCTTTGAACACACTAGCATTTTGCCATTATTGCTCATCATATATTCTAAGAAAATGCATCAATTTTTTTGACATGATGACATCTTATAAATCGTTGAACGTCGGCTGCACGCACGAAAACGCATGACTCATTGTCACGTTCCGTCTGAGCCGAGCGTGCAAGCGAGAGCGCGGAATACGCGATAGAGCGGCGCGATCGGCCTAAGCGTTCGGCTTGTGACGCATCTATCTATACTTATATAGAATAATTAAATTCTATTCATAAAAGAATGCAATTTTTCATCAATGCTTCCTTAGGACGTTATCACGTAAAATTATCGTCCGTAAACCGACTTTACAGACAACCAATTTTTTTTACGGTAGTCCGGTGGAGCATTTGAAGGCCCGTTAGGCCAATAGCGTAGTCAGTTCGAAAAAAAAAATTTTTTTTATTTTAAAGTATTTGTACAAAAACCCCACCTTGCAAATTTATCTGTAACTCCGTAAACAGTATTTCCGTCGAGAGCTCCAGTCAGTGTGTTGAAAGGAACCCTGGATCCTACGAGAAAACATAAGAACATGAATAAAGATTCAAAATGTCCTTGTGATGTGTTAAAATTATTAATATAACGTTCTGATAAGTAACTCAATTTTTAATTCGTTAGTTTCTGTCACTGTTGTGTGCACATCTATTTTATCTCTATTTATTATGTACTGTGTAGTCTATTAGTGATATGTACTCTATTTTTTACGCAGAAAAAATAGTAATTTTCGAATAAAAACTGATACCAACGTACGTATTATTATTATCTCAATAGGCTAGCCACCGAATTAATTGGTGAATATGTTCGAAACAAAAAGATTAATTAATTTTTGATTCATACGAACGAATCCACTTACTCGATACCGTGGTTCACGGACATTTATAGTAATTAAGTAAATAGGAATACATTTCGCTTACATTAAAATAACTTATATCATTAAAATGAAATAAAATCATTACATACTTCATATAAATTGTGCCTAAACTGGATAAAACCTTGGGATTATTTATGATCATACTGATAATGTCATACAATTACAATCATACAGGGAGTGGTCAACCTTAGTTCTGTTACTGTGTGCTTGATTTAGTTTAAGTGAACTTGATAACTCGGTTTGTTCATAGTACTAATCTAAAATATTATTTATAGCCTTTTGTTTTCGTATATACAGAAAACAGATGTTGCTAAAAGTAGTCGTATGATTATATCCGACTCGACGTAACTTGACGTCAATATGGTGTTATGTATGTTATAAGTATTGCAAAAAAACTATTTTGAGTAATGTGTAATGAGATATATTGTATTTAGTTAGCATTTTATTATTTTTAATTAATAACACTACATCTTATGTAAATATTTATGATTTGCTAAAATAAATACACCAATAATGTCTTTTTTCTTTAAAATAAAATTTATGTGTACATCTCTGTTGCGAAAATACTTATGTTGAGCGTCAAAAAGACAGGTTTGGGTCGATAAGTCAATTAACAAGTGCTCTCTCATAATACATATGATATATTACTTGGTTACGCAACGAGGGAACAGTGGCATTCAACAGACAGCGGTAGACATCGGATAAACTTTCGCCTTTTACCCGAATCGGCGCACAATATAATTACCACACCTTGCTTAAACGATGTTATCTGACGTGTAAACTAAATAATTATTTTAGACAATAGCGATGAAGTGTGAATTTCACATTGAGAAATAAGAAGACTCGAAAGAAATATGAGAATTTAATTCCCCACAAAAACACACACCGATGACCGTTTTGTCAGATATTTGTTTAGTTGTAAAATAAAAATGAATAACTTTTTCATGTAATTTAAAGAGGAAATTTTCGTTAAGCGAGCACGACTAATTATAACGCTAAGTCTACTAATTTTTAAAGAAAAAACTTCTTTATCTGCGTTGAGTGCTTTTTGGTAGGAGAAAAACCTAAGGATTCGCGTCACTAATGACTTCGACATGCTCGTGCCTTTTGGTTTCAGTATTATGTGTTTGGTGTGATATTAGTTTAGTTTTATTAGTGATATTTACATACGATATGTAATACGTTCGACTCACTAATAATAACTGTAGCTTATTATGCAATAATTCCAAATAAAAACGACTTTCATGCAGAATTTTTCTTTGACTAGTACCCCGAGGCTTTTATTTTCGATTTCAAAATTCTAGACGTGATTCTAGAAGATTCTGTGCCGTATCTAAACAGTTTGAATCATGATAACAAACATAATATCTACTCATTAGTTTTTTGAACTAAATATCTCTAGCCGTTCTTAAAAAAGTGATAAGTGTGTAATACTATTTTTTTTTATGTCATAACATGCAAACGAACAGGTGGGTCACCTGATGTTAAGTGATCACCACCATCCATAGACACTAACAACACCAGGGGAGTTAAAAGTGCGTTGCCAGCCTGTGTTTTGAGGGAAAGGTAGGGACGGGGGCGAGGAGAGGGGAGTGGAGGGAACATGGGCCTCCGGCGCTCTCACTAACAGAACGAAACGCAACAATGCGAGCACTGTTACTTCACGTCGGGTTTCTGTGAGAGGGTGGTAGTACACCGGGCGAGCCGACCCATTCATGCTGAAACCAATAATAGCTTCAGCGTGGCTCTACCACCTACTATGTTTCGGCCTTTAGGTAAAAAAACTTTAAAAATAAGTGTTAAGAAATAATATCACAATAAGTGATTATGCAGACAAAACCTGTACATTGTTAGATGCTGGTATTTAATGTAAGAAATATGTATCATATATCCATAATCTGATTCAGTTAGTAACCACAATGTGGTTTTGTGTTGTTTCTAAATCATTTGACAAGAATGATTAGGTATAATTTTGTGTACCATAATATCATACTTCATTATACTTAATCACTTTATGATAATTTTGTGATATGGAAATAGTCGTTGAACAACTTATTAACTAACTACATTAGAAAGTTAAATGTTACTCACTCGTAAGTAAAAACTATTTTACATAAGTTATGGAGGTTATAAAAGCAAAATAAATGTACCTCTTTCATTATTCTGTATATATACGTGAAATTTTCTTACCTAATCGACAACCAGGTCTCGGCGAAGGGAATGCTCGCACGAAATCGATACATTTAACTCCGAATAGACGATAGAAATAATCGTCGTCCGGAATACGAATCTCATTGCAGTAAGGGTGTTTCAAATGTGGTGGGCGTTTGCAACATTCTTCGGGATCGTTACGATTCAGGGGGTCTGCAAAATGAATAGTAACAAATATGTAATTCTAACTTTTAGAATTAAGGGCGGTATCGAGTTGTATATATTCTTTAATTCCTCATAAACCTAGACAATACACATTAATTTCCCAGGATGTCGTTGTTCAGCAGCTTTATTTTCTG
This sequence comes from Antheraea yamamai, assembly GCA_036509395.1. Classification (NCBI taxonomy): domain Eukaryota; kingdom Metazoa; phylum Arthropoda; class Insecta; order Lepidoptera; family Saturniidae; genus Antheraea; species Antheraea yamamai. The sequence goes on along the minus strand of AP028429.1, from coordinate 6,361,633 downwards.
TACATATTGTCGATTAAATATGATATTATTCTTCATTCCCCAATGGAACGTAATGTTTATTAGGTTAGATGCTTTTCTATATTAGTTCAGCTGTTACCCGGACCTATGTCCGCGTGAAGTTTACCAAAAAATTTTTGCTCAGTGGATCCTTTAGTTTATTATAATTGAACGAAACATTTTTTTTTAATAAAAGAAGCCTACGTTACTCATTATAATATCAGCTATCTGCCATTGAAAGTCCCCTCAAAGTAGGTCCAACCGTTTCGGAAATTGGCAGGAAAACACAGACAGATACCATTTTCTAAAATTTGTTTTTTGGTATAAGTATGGTATATAATTTCATTTCCATTTAGTTAAAAGCCGTTATTTTGACATTACAACGACTTTCATTTAATTTATTTGTATTATTATGTCTGTCTACCAGCTGTGAGAATTAAAAAATCGCCGACAACAATTATAAAAGAGTTTAAACATGGCTTGACTGATGTAAATAAGAAATAAGTGTTTCAAAAATACGAATCAGTTGTATAATCATAAATAAATTAGTATTGAAAATCAAATTATTGTATAATATATAATAAAATTTACCAAGAGGCGTTCCTGTAAGTGTATAGTCGTGATCCATGAATTGTCCCCATGCGATCACCATGACGGTTCCGGCGTGATCGTGGAACCCATCGTCCGGGTGCATCGTGCGCGACACCACACGAGACAGTGGCAGATCATGACCAGTGTGAGAGATACGGGGCGCGTTGATTCCGTCCGAGAATAGAGGACCTATCAACCTGGTGGAATGGGAATTTATAGAATAATTCCGAACTCATTAAGGCACAATACTCTCGGTTTTACTCCGACAGCTTTACATAATTTACCATTTTAATTATGGCTTTACTGAATGAAAAATCGAATAAAAAATACTTTATTCAATTTAGGCCCTAATAAGGCACTTATGAATGTCCAAACCGCCACCGCTTCGGAAAACAACTCGGTCATCAAGGAGAGCCGGCAAGAAACTCGATTGGGTACATCCTTTTAACATATATATTTCCAATACATTATACGTTACAATTGTTTTTAGTGGATGCACAGAAAGGAGTCAATTCTAGACATCATCATCGTTCACATATTGATCCACTCTATTATAGCCTATTGATAGCCTTTTGACACCAAAACCTGCTTGACATGGCGTCTCAACTTACAGTCCGGCAAATCAGTAATATACTTTATGACTTTATTGTAAAACCTAACACAATTACCTAAAAAACTATCACTGGTTTTACTAAGTCTGAAACATGGGACGATCAATTTGTTACAGTTTCTAGTATTTAGATCATGCCGGTATACATTAAATAATCAAGAAGGTAACGATGTTATTAAAGACATCATTATTCTGCTGTTGATTATCCGTTATTACTACTAACAATGAAAATGGTCGGCCTATGTTTTGGCCACATGCAAATAAGTATTATATAACAACCAATAGCTGTAAAAATGAAAGCACTTTAGTTACACATGCTTAAAGTCGTCATACGAAAGACATTCATTAAAGTGTCACTGTTACAAATTGCGATACGCTATGAAATAGGAAAATAACCGACAACAATTGATTAAATTTAAAATTAATTTTAAAATAATACAACGGCATAATTTATTATTGATACATATCGGTAATTTTGTTTATTAAATCATATATTTTCGAAAAATTCGATTGTTTGTCAAAAGTGTTTAGATTTTTATTGAAAACGCTTACCTCTGGAATGGTGCCATAGTCGCGCCCCACGTAGGATGCTGCAAGTTGTTGCAAAGACCGTCAAAACGACGGTATTTTCCAGCACGGCACTCCACGTGTGAGAACACCGGAGGACATACTTCTTTGATGAGCGTGCGTGAAGTGTCAATCAAAGGTAATCCTTTTTCAACTTCCTCGTAAGTTAAGCCGTATCTGAAGAAAAAACAAATACATTTTAGGCAATGTGTTTTTCGAAAATATATTGGAGACTTTTCTTACTAATCTGTTGTATCGAATTATCGATTAATATCGATTATAAAGTATGACACAACATCACTGATCATTGCACCATTTTAATTCATTGATACAGTTTACACCGTCTCATTGCAGTTCGGTAACGGATACACTAAATGCCAAGGTTTATTATCGTGTGTTCGGCAGGTAATGCTTAAAAATAATTATAAAGTGGATTAAATGTAGTTCACAACTACCGGTTTACGCTTCTAAATACGAAAGGAAATTTTGTAGGTGGTAGAGCCACGCTGAAGCTATTACTGGTTTCAGCATGAATGGGTCGGCTCGTCCGGGGTAGTACCACCTTCTCACAGAAAACCGACGTGAAGTAACAGTGATTGCATTGTTGCGTTTCGTTCGGTCAGTAAGAGCGCCGGAGACCCACCTCCCCTCCCTTTCCCCTCTCCCTTCCTTTCCTCAAACACAGGCTGGCAACGCACTTGCGACTCCCCTGGTGTTGCAAGTGTCTATGGACGGTGGTAAACACTTAACATCGGGTGACCCACCTGTTCGTTTGCCTCCTATAAAAATAACATTCAAAATAAGTATAAAGTATGTATTTTTGCCTTTATTAAGTACTAGTTACTTCTCACGATTTTTTACTGGCTCACTTCAATATAAAAGTCAATACTAATAAAATATATCCCGTGTTACTAAAATGGTGTCCTCACGCTTCTAAGATTTACTGTGTTTTCAAGTTTCAACAATAAAGGCAGTCATATATGAAGTTCAATTTAGAAGAAGTAAAAAGTTTGTTTTACAGAACTTTGAAGAGTAAACTAAAAACGATTAAAGACTCTTTTATACTGTCACGATTGAAAACGAAAGTGTATCAATTAATTGTAAATAAACAGCTTACAGTTCGTTAGCTCTTTTGTGTTCGATTTAATTAAGGTCACTATTTGAATCTGGTTCAAGGTACGAATTTTATTACTGTAAGATTTACTAACCTATATTTGTATGTGGTATTCACTATTGAATTACATTTAGAATTCAAATGGAATAAATTATTTATTGCATTATATTTGAATAGAATGAAATGGAAATTAGATAGAATACATTTTTATACAAACTTCAGAAGCTAATGAATGAGTGGTAATTAGTCAAAATTAATGTTGTGTCTAAAATTGGCATTATAAAGCATAAACAATATAAACTACCAGAAGCTAAAGTGATAAACTAATTGTATATTAATATCGTGTAACATAATTAAAAATGTAATAATGTGATACAATTTGCATTAATGTGAGATGTAGTGTAGATTAGATTATCGCACAGTCCTCACCACACTTTTTGACCGCTCTGAAGATTGTTACGCAGACCACAAAATTGGTATAAATACGTATTATATTGTATGTATGACATCGAAATAACTTAAGGATAAATAAATGGCAATCGTAGATTCTTATAATGATACTAGCTGTGCCCGCGACTCCGTCCGCGTGGAACTTAATGTAAAATAACAGTGACTAAAAAATCATCTGAATGTATTTGTCCGTTTGTTCATTCTCCTAAGTCTTAAGTCCATTTGATTCTCTACTTTTCACTCGTACTTAAGTCACGCCATCATTAAGATTACAATAACTCTTGATAATGTGACCCCATTTTAATGAAACAAAGGCTAAATGTTACTCGAGGATTACTCGAGGTTTTATCGTGAACGCAGTACTTTAGCAGTGATGCGTGTTCAAACAAACAGACAGACAGACAGACATTTCTAAAAATGTTTGAAATGTATTTTGTTATTTATTTTTTTTACAGAAATCTAAAATAACAGACATGTTACACTTACATTCTTATTATATGTATAGAAGAAGATTTTAGCTTTGTTTTGTATTCAATGCTTGACTATATTACGCGCAGGCCCGAACTTATAACTATATTCAGAACGGCCAAAAAGATTGACGAGGACTATGCCTCTGTTTTTTAGGATAATCTAAAATGTAACTTTAATACTATATTTCTAATTATTTTTGTATTTACAGGTATTCAATATCTAATAGAAAAGCATAATATTATATTATACATTTGACTTTGGACTATTATTTCACTGGGTATCAATTTATCGCCGTTTGAAAGTTCTTACATAAACACGTTCAACAATACATATAAACATTGCTACATATAAAATATATAGTGTTGTGTTCATATATATAATATAACATTTTAACATGGTGGGAGACATTAAAAAAGTCCCTACTACACTTTAAAACCAGACACTAGCAAATGCGGCAATCACGCGTTGCCAAGATGAAGAAAAAATAAATATTTCGAAGACTACTAATGTAACGAAATAAAACGTAGTATACTTTTAAATTTTGCCAAGTTCATTACTCTGTACGTTAAAACATGTACCCTACACAAGAATATTTTTTAAGCCTATCTTATTAAGTAACCCAGATATACCAATCAGTTTTCGAGACAGTTGCGAATTTATACAACGTACGTGATCAGATGACCTTCGAGATGATACGCTAAGATAACTTCCATTACAAAACACTAATTAGTACACATTAATTTGATATACAGCGAGATACATAAAAAATCGCCTAGCGCCTAGTGTTACGAGTTTACTCCTAATTAATAGTTAATACCATGAAACGTATGTTGTAAATTGGTGGTAATGGTTTACATTTAAATATTCTATTATCACCTTATTATGTATTATAGGGTACAGGAAGTTTATTTTTAAGCGACTGTTAGCTCGAAATCTAAGGCTGTGTCATAAAGATACACTATAGAAGTCAAACAAGGGAAACGGTTTAATTTTAAAAATACCACAAAAAGCCAACGTTTCGCGGCTTTCCCTCGCGGTCACCCATCCAAGTATTGATCGCGCTCGACATTGCTTAACTTCGGTGAACGGACAAGAACCGATATTTTCAGCATTCTACTCGACACAGTGTTTAACCCACCACTTTTTGTTACACGAAAAAGTTGCCGATCAGAGTTGGAAAACCCTCTCATAAGAAGTCACTTCAATAACATATCCAATCAATCCAACGTCACTATAGGTACTAACAATTACAACAAAATCCCAAATCAAAAAACTTACGAACTCACAGCTTGTGAAGAGTGAAAAAGCAAGATAACGAATTCAAAACCCATAAAGCCATAATTTTGCGTCACGAGGTTCCTTGTTACTGGGAAATATTGATTCGAGTATGGTGAACCGTACGCAATACATATTTTTAATATAAGTCAATCTCTTCACTAATAATTTAGATTTTAAAAGCCTGTTGCACTTCTATCAATATATAACCATGATATAACATCAAATAAATACGTGACGCGGTTCATGCTTCATGTTTTTGCGTCAAGTCAGTCGCAATTTTTGTCGATGCGACGTTGCATATAAAGTAAGCGATGATGGGTCAGTAGTATCGTTCTCGGGCACTGTGTGGATTGATGTATGTGTTAATTCTATTATAAGCCGAAATCTTCAATAAAAACAAACAGCTTCAAGTTGAAAACCTGTTAACGAGCACTTATCGGTATGTTTCGACATTGACACCTAAAAGCAAGTCCCGCTAAGCTTAACGTGTAACATTTTTAGCCACCCTTGCTTAAAATGTTAACTTATGAAGGACAGAAAAATGAATAGTAATATTATAAAACAAGGAATGTATTTAACCGATATTTCAAAGCGTCCAATAGCTGCATAATAGAGATTTTAAGAATTTAAAATTTAAGTATTTAAAAAATAATTTCCTACGTTAATTAAGTTAATTAACTATCTATTAGGTACTAGGTATTTCCTATCTTTATTGTTTTTTTTTCTGTCATATAATAGGAATAAAATAGTTCAAGCTGTGTTATACTATTAGTTAAACATTATCCGTGTTATTACAAAAAAGTTTAATACGTATTGAATACTTGCTTTAAAAAAGTTTGGTTACTTTCGTATTAAATGCACCGCGCTCGCCGAACGTTCGACATCTTGCTCTTTTATCTCGGTTTGGTTAGGTTAGGTTAGACGTGCGAAAAAGGATAACGCGAGCTTGCCGCAGCAACGTGCAGAGAGCGCGGTGCATTTAATACGATAGTATGCAAACTTTTTTAAAGCAATTGATCAATACGTATTTAACTTTTTTGTAATAACACGGATTGCTAGGCTCACGTTTCAATTAATATTTAGCTAATTTCGTTGGTATCTTTATATTTTCGTTTAAGTTTTAAGTACTACTTATTGTATTTGTATATATCTAATGAAATTAATAAATATACCTTGTGATTTGTAGAGGATATGTTTAATGGCTATTCCTGTAGTTTTTTTTTGTAACGAAAACTGCGCAAAAGTGGAAGAAAAAAAAATATACAAACTAAATTTCACGTGTCTAAAGATCAATAGAGCACAAGCCTAAAAGGTAGAAACCCTAACTATAAAACTATTCAAAATCTATGCAACTGTTTAGACTAAAAGAATCTGGTCATCTATTGTTTAGGATACCATTAATTACAATGTGCACTCAGTAATTCCATCTATTACTTTGAAGCGTACATTATTATGGTATGTACGTGACATTTATGCCCTTCAAGAGACCATAAGATTAATTATTTCATAGGAATTCCATTCATAGATTGAACCGTGAATGTTTTATTTACATATTGTTATTTTATGTCCATCACACTCCAATTGAACGAAGACTAGGAAGTTAGTATGGATCATGGCCGTGTATAGACAAGAGATCTTTTAATAGTATGCATACAAAAGGTTGAAATATAGTGACATGGCCAGTGACGACCTACGTAATTTAGAGGTTATTCTGTAAGGTAATCTCGCAGAATGTTGATTTGATTTTCGCTTAGGACGTATATATATATGACCAAAAATGCTCATGTATTGATTAGTACTAATCTTTGCAATAAGGCGAATGAACGCCTGCTTGTCGCTTGCCCCCTAATGATAAATTCATTTATTTCCTTAAAATTTGTATTTTACATACCGCGTTTACATCTTTACTTAGCATGATCATGTAAAAGAGGTCATTGTAATAAAAAAATATGAGTTTTTTTATGTTCAACAGGTACGCGCTTGGCCACAATCTCACCTGATGGTAAGTGACGATGAGGCCGACGATGTATCGCGCTTACCCACTAGATGCCTGTTCACTCTACTCTTGAAGACTCCCAAGTTATAAGAAATTTTTATGTAGGCAAAGAAATAGTACGCACAAATTTAGCTCCGTTAATATTATTTCAATTAAATTGTAAATAGTATTCGTTTTAAAAGTAAATCTATTTTAAAATGTGGTAAGAGAAGTGATATAACTTGCTTGCAGTTATTTTCCTTTAACAAAGTGCAAGTCACGCAGTTTAACTTTCATTGTCATTGCTGCTGTGATCACAAATTTTATTTTAACACCAATACAGTGCTATTTGTGAAATGGAATTGTACACCGAACTGAAGAGTAATATGGACAAAATGGCTGAGTTCTTTGATAGCAGGATGAACGAATTCCAAGCCAATTTGTCAACGACGAAGGGAGTATCTACAGATGTTAGTAGTTTATCGGCTGAGTTTTATGCTTTCAAGAGCTGTATCTGGCAGGCGGTCACTATACTAAGACATCAAATGGATCTATTACTGAAGCTTCATGACCGTAATGAGATCAGAAATCGAGGAAAGTTCCTAATCTTTCACGGAGTGACTGAAAAACACAATGAGGTTTGTAGTGAAGTTATTACTAACACTATTGTGAAACATCTGGGAGAGTCTAATTTTGAATTAGGTTTAATTTCCCGATGTCATCGGCTCGGACGTAAATCTGGTGATCAGGCAAAACCGAGACCTATATTGGTTAAATTCAAGAAGGGTGAGGTACGAGATTCAGTCTGGTTTAATAAAAAAAAAATGAAAGGTACCGGCATCACACTATTAGAGTTCTTAACGAAACTACGGCATGATGTGTTTATGGCAGCCAGAGAAAAGTTTGGGCTGACTCAGTGCTGGACCCGCAATGGTTTTATTTATATAACTACGCAAAATGGATCTAAACACAAGATTGAAACCATGGCTGAGCTACATAAAATCGACATTTCTAGTGCCACCCCCGCAATACCGCCAAAAGTACCAGTAATGGTGAGCTCCAATAACAGTAGTAATCAAAGACCAAAAAGGCATACGACCAAAGTTAAATAGAACTACTAACTAAATAACTGTTTTCATAAAATATTCTGTGCGATGCTTTGGTTATAATATTATGTATTGATTTTATTATCGAACAACTATTGTAGTTCAATATAGTTTAGGTTACTTATTTTGATTAATATTATCTTTTTGGTTTCTCTATTTATGTTATTTGGTGATACTGTGGTCTACCATTATTACTGTGTTATTTATAAGTTATAGGGTTTATACATATATAAATCGTGCACTTTTCATAAATTTAAACATAAACAACGGTTTGTACTGTATACTGGTTGCGTTAAGTTAGGAGTATCACTTCATATATGTATATATCTACGGTAGTACAGTTATCATGTATCTCAATATAAGTATGTACAACATTGAAGTATGCATTTGTGTTGTATCACTTATGGTACAACCGACAATGTATGAAACCAAATAGAATAAATAAGCATTACTTTTGTTAAACTGTTATGACTATTATATATTACCATTGTAATCTACAAATGTAATATAAATTACTTGTATATTTTATAATACCTTTTGTTGGTAGTATGTTTACTGCTGGCAAGTGATATCGTGTTAGTTTGTTTTGAGATCATTATTATTATTTTATTTTATTTTAATATTATAGTCTATTGGTAATTTCTACACATACCTTTTGATTATATAGTGTGTATAGTTTATATTGTAATTACCTTTAGTTATTTTGTGCTAATTAATTATATTTAAGAAACATTTAGAGTTAAAGAGGAAATACGCATATATACACGAAGTCGTGTAACATGTTAAATAACAGTGATATAGACAGCTCTTATGGTGGAATTTCACAATCAGCCTTAGTGCAAACATTATTAGACGAGCAGAGTGATGATAGTTTTCATAGTGCATCCTCGCAATTTCTTCCTTTAAATGAATCTCTAACGCAATGTTTCCAGTCATTTCCTAAAAACTTTAACGTAATTCATATTAATGCCCAAAGCATTCCTAATCACTACAACGATATCGTGTCAACGTTTGATGTGACCAACATTCATGCTATTCTCATTTCAGAGTCTTTTTTAAAGCCTTGTCTTGCGTCAACTCTTTACAGTTTACCTGGATTTCAACTAATACGTAATGACCGTACGGGGAAGGGGGGCGGTGGGGTAGCGATATATCTACGTAACCATATTCCTTATTCAGTAATTTCAAAATCAGATTCTGAGTATTCCGGTACCTCTGAGCACCTTTTCCTAGACCTAAACCTGTCCCACACTAAGGTTCTTTTAGGAGTTTTCTATTCCCCAAACCTGACTATAAATTATTTTAATACTCTTGAAAATCTTCTAGATCATTTTATACCTATTTATTCTCACTCGTTGATACTAGGTGATTTTAACACATGTCTTTTGAAAAATGATCATCGCTCACGAAAGTTAATTTCTTTAGTTAACGATGCAAATTTGAATATTCTACAAACAAGTTCCACTCATCATTTCCCAAACTGTGAGCCCTCCCTGCTAGATCTGATGATAGTAAGTTCTACAGACCACGTAGCTTCATACGGTCAACTTTCAGCTGACGCCTTCTCTTATCATGATCTTGTTTACTTATCGTATAAGGTACGACCCCCTAAAGTTAAACATAAAGTAATAATGCAGCGTAATTTTATTAAATTAAATATAGAAAGGCTTCTCCAGGATGCTGAGATGCTTGACTGGAATGCAGTAAGGCAGGGCCAATGTGTTGATAAGATGGTTGAAATATTTAACTCTCTCCTTACTCAATTATACGATCGGCATGCTCCTGTACATGCTGTTAAGCTAAAACACTTACCTGCTCCTTGGCTAAACTCTGAGTTACGTAAATTAATGAACAAAAGAAATATTGCTAAATCTAATTATAAAAAAAGTCCATCTGAAAAAAACAAAACCAAATATAAGTATCTACGTAATCGTTGTAGTAGAATGTGCAGAGATGCGCAAAGACGTCATATTCATGCTTCTGTTGAACATGGTGACGGATCAAAAATTTGGAAATTTTTAAAATCAGTAGGAGTTGGGAAGTCAAGAGATATTGTGGCAACTAATATAGATGTCGAAGCTTTGAACCACCATTTTACATCCAATGTGCACAACTTCGATTTGGTCACGAAATCAGAAACATTGAACAATTTACTAAATTTGTCAAAACCGTTTTATGGTAGCTTCTTCTTTAATCAAGTTACTGATAAAGAGGTAGAAAATAGTATTAAAGCTATATCCTCTAATGCAGTTGGAATTGACGACATCAGTCGTAAAATGATTCTTCCAATTTTAAATATTGTCCTACCTATTATCACATTCATTTTCAATACGTCTTTATTCTCTTCTACTTTTCCAGCTATCTGGAAACAAGCTTCCGTTGTACCGCTTCCCAAGTGTAGTAATCCTGCTGACTTTTCCCAATACAGACCTGTTTCTATACTGCCTTTTTTATCTAAAGCGTTAGAACGCCTTGTTCATAAACAACTCTCATCATTTTTGCTTATTAATGATATTTTAAATCCGTTTCAATCAGGTTTTCGTTCCGGTCATAGTACTGTAACGGCGCTAGTAAAGGTCTCTGATGACATACGCCAGGGCATGGAAAACCAAAAGGTGACGATACTTACCCTTCTTGATTTTAGTAATGCTTTTAATACTGTTGTTTTTGACGTCCTTCTAACATTACTTAATACTATAAATTTGGCACCTTCTGTTGTAGATTGGTTTCTTAGTTACTTGAAAGGACGTCGTCAGCGTATCCAGATCGACGACAAATATTCACAGTGGTGCGACATTACCACTGGTGTTCCACAAGGAGGTGTACTCTCTCCTCTGCTTTTCTCAATCTTTATTAATTCTATAACTAATTCTCTCTCCTCCTCTTTTCACTTATATGCGGATGATTTGCAGATTTATTACCAAACACCAGTGATTGACTTATCTAATGCAATAGACATCATGAATTCAGATCTACATAAGGTAGGACACTGGGCCGAATCCCACGGACTGTCCATTAATCCCAACAAATCCCAATGCTTACTTATTGGTAGTACTAGGCAACTGCACAAGATAGACTGGAACTCGTTAGCACCCATCTGTTTGAATAATGTTACAATTCCCTATTCCACCACAGCCAAAAATCTAGGTGTAATCTTTGATAACAATCTATCATGGAAAAATCACGTGAGTGAAGTCAGTAGAAAAATATTTGCTTCTATGAGTTCGTTGAGAAGAATGCGCAATTTATTACCGACATCGACTAAGGTCATGCTTGCAGAGTCATTACTTTTGCCTATCATTGATTATGCTGATGTCTGCTACCTGGACGCTAATGAGGAATTGATTAATAAATTGGAGCGGCTACAGAATGCATGCATTCGCTTTATTTATGGACTTAAAAAATTTGATCATGTGTCTGAATACCGCTCAAAGCTTAAATGGCTACCCATTCGGCATCGACGAAACAGTCACATCTTGTACCTCCTGTATAACGTTCTTCATAATCCCAATTCCCCTCCCTACCTACAATATAAATTCGAGATGTTAGGTTGCAGAGATTCTTCATCACGCCGTCTATGCTCTCAACATTTACTCAAATTCCCTATCTGTCACACTAAATTTTATAATAAATCATTTGCGGTTCAAGCTGTACGCCTATGGAACGCACTCCCTTGTGATATTAGGCAAGCAAGATCTGTGAAATTATTTAAAAAATATCTCCACCGGCATTACCTCTCACTGTCGTAATATAACTATTCTATTGCGTCATTTCTTTTTTTTTTTTTTTTTTCACTTTTAACTATAGTTTTTATAATTATTTTGTCTATTTATATTGCCACCCGGTAGTTTTGAAAATAAAATGTCTCCTTAGGTTTGCCTGGAAGAGATCGCTCTAAGCGATAAGGCCGCCTAACTGTACACATATTGTAAACTGAAATCTAATTTTGTATATTTTCGACGTGTGTGCAATAAAGAGTTTTATTATTATTATTATTAAGATGACGGGAAGACAGACGCCGGGAGTGAATTCCACTCCTTAGCCGTACGTATAATGAATGTGGAAGCAAATCGCTTCGTACGAATTACGGGAATATCAACCACGTAAGGGTGGAAACCCTCACGGCGTCTAGTCGTCCTCTGATGGAATGGGGACGGTGAAATTATATTATGTTATGATATGTTATGATAGTTATTATAGTTATTATTCATATGAGTTATGATAGTAACGATTTTTTTAGTGATTTCTATTTTAGACAGTTGATTAATTAATGAATTATATATTTATACTAGCGGGCCCGACAGACGTTGTCCCGCCCTGATTATAAAAAAATCTTTGAGAAATTATATGCCAAAACGTTCCTCATGAATAACTTTATCCACTGGTGAAAACCACTTGAAAACCTGTTCAGTAGTTTTTGAGTTTATCGCGAACAGACAGACAGACAGACGCGGTGGGGGACTTTGTTTTATACTATGTAACTAGCGGGCCCGGCAGACGTTGTCCCGCACTAATTATAAAACAACCGTTGACAAATTATATATCAAAATGTTCCTTATGTATCAATTTATGCACTGGTGAAAACCGCATGAAGATCCGTTCAGTAGTTTTTGAGTTTATCGCGAACAGACAGACAGACAGACGCGGTAGGGGACTTTGTTTTATACTATGTAATGATGATGATACTCAATTTACTTGGTCATAACTTCTTCCATATATTATTATACCTAATGCAACAAAATATATATTACAACCTGACTTGAGCAAAATCTTATGATTTAAAACATAAAAATCGCTTCAGTTGCTTTCGAATTACTAACACACGGAGATAAACGTTGTATTTACTGTATGTAATGATATGACAACGTTTTAAAGATATAAGTGTTTTAGTTCACTTTGTAGTTATCGTTCTTCCCGATCAGTTTCGAAGATATGACGTAAGTGTGATTCAACGGTGCGTATCTGCTAGTGCTCCGGTTACACTGGATAGTGAGCGAACCATGATGACATTTACCAAAGTATCCGTTCACTACAAAGGTCACTACACCACGTAGGCGACAACCACAATCATCTACTGGTTACTCAGAACCAATTCATGCATAACTATATAAGCATTGACTTTATCCCAGCATATGGAAGGACTTAATATAATTGTACTAATAAATATTCACGCTACATATTCAGTTCCATTTTATAATTAAATATTTGTCGAGGACTAATATTAGCCATTTACTTTTCTGAATTAAGTTAGAATTCAGTGAAATGAAACGATGATGGCTCATTCGATACCTTGTTTGGACACCGAGTTTACTGACGTAGGATAGAATCCTTGGGGCCGAGTTGCTTTTGTTATTTTTTGTTGAAGAAACATATCATGGTGGTAAGGGTTTTCCTAAGCCCGTCTGGCTAGTTATCACTCTAAAGTTGGAAATCTGTCGCCTAGCACCTGTGGCTGTGTTCCAACAGCTGTACTTCAGAGTCAGACCAACCTTTCAGTTTACCATATTAGACCACTTCCTCATGTAACATCAAAATATATCGTGGTCAAACGCTAAAGCCAAATAAAGTATTAAAAAAAAACAATTTATTGTCTGTGAAAGGTCGTATTTTCGAAGATACTTTAGATGTAATAACATTGGAACTCGAACCTAAAATATAGACGTACTTTTTATTAATTTCTGACCTCATCTACACACTACACTCTATTTACTACTTTTTTAGACTACCAGTGGGACGTTATTTCGCATCGAAATAACTCAAGAAATTTAAAACTCTATTTCTTTTGTGTCAGAGATTAATTTTCAAAAATCCTATCCTATATCCTTTAAATATAAGGAAAGCATCTAATAAATGTAATTACCGGTATTTTTAATTTTTATCTAAACACTAAAGTTTTACGTACATGCTAAATGATCTTTATAATACGGTTTATAATCTTAATACGGTAACAATAACATAAAAAAACATATGTTTTTTATGTAACTATAAACTTATTCAATACAATTAGTTTCATCAGCATGACGGCATCAAACATAATTCTATATCATTGAATCTAGAATTTAGGCGCGTAATGCAACACCACTTACAATATGTAATACATATTGTAAAGTGAGACAATGAAGCCGGGTCATTTTGTAAGCCCATACGCCGTACAGGTATAAGCGATATTGAACAATTATTACTTGTAGAATTATTCGCTTTCCTCAGCTAATAAAGGTAACAACGTTTATTTATAAAAAGAAAGAGCTGTTTAGATTCGTTCAGTAACTAATATGGAAATAGTATAAAAAACTATAAGACAACGAATTTCTTTTAAAATGTACATGTCCCAATAAGTGATGTGCCCATGGTTATATTCGGAAAAAAAAAAACAAATAGCTTGTACATAATCTATACATATAATAAGAATGTAAATCTAACGTGTCTGTACTTTTTCGATTTTCATGAAAAAAGTTGTTGCATGTGTCTAGGAATAAGTAATACATTTCAATCAATTTTAGAAATGTCTGTCTGTTTGCATGAACACGCATCACTGCTAAAGTGCTGGGTTCACGATAAAACCTCATATAATAAAATCATAAAGCATATCCTCGGGAGTAACTTAGTCTTTGTTTCATTCAAATCGTTTCCCTTTATCAAAAGTTATTGTAATTTTAATGGCGCCGCGACTTGAATACGAGAGAAAAGTAGATAAGCAAATGGACTAAATACGTTCAGATGACTTTATTAGTCATTATTTTGTACATCAGGTTCCACGTAGACGAAGTCGCGGGCATAGCTAGTTTACTAATAAGAATCTGTTGTTTGTATGTATATTCTATAAATACATTGAAGCGACGATAGTTCAGTTAATAGCATAGTCGAATACCGTGTCCAACGGCGTAGGTTCGAATCCTTAGGATCGAGTTGAAACTTTCGGTCAAGGAAAATATTGTGATGAAACTATAGCACGGTGTTAGGGCTTAATAAGGAAACCTGGTTAGCTAGGTACCACTTTCAATTTGAAAAATTTCCGCCAAGCATCTATTGGTGTATTTCAACAGCTTGATCTAGTTCCTCTGCGTAGGCTTAGCGTTTTTATCATTTATACCACATTGTCATATGGCATCAGATGGTAGTCAAACGTTAAAACTTATCAATTATAAAATAATCAGGTTTCCGTGGTCTATTTACATATTCTTAATAATTTTACAATATGAATTATATGTAGTGCTACTGTATATCTAATCTAATAATAATTCACTCCTTTGAAAGTTATCCAAAGTTAACGTTGAAGTCAAAATGAAATTCTTGTTTTTCTCTCTGTAAATTTAATTTTTTTGAGCCCATTGAAAAATTTGATCTTTTTATAGATAATAATTTTTATTATATCAATAAAATTATGAAAAATTTGAAAAAATCATAATATATTTTTATTTATTAGCATTGAACAGCTATTTTCTTCAGAAAATTGCATTTTCACTGTGTTTCAATAGTAACGTTTATACGTTTACGTTTGTGTTTTACTTTAACTTTGAATAACTTTCAAAGGAGTGAATTTAGGTAAAAATGTTAAGAGACGTTTTTTGTAGGAAATTAAATTGCCTTCAAGAATCTCTATTGAATTTTTTCCGGATAATAATTTTTATGTGAATGACAAAATCCTAAAGTTAAAAATCAAATTCTGAAATCATACTAATTTTCAAGGCGTGGTTATGAGAAAACGGTTCATCTGACAAAAAAATTTAATTAATCTTTTTTGTAGACAATTAAATTTTCTTAAAAAAATTTCTCTTAGTTAATTTCATTTACCTCGACGGTTTAGGAGTTATGAGACAAAAACCCGCTCCGGAAAAAAATCAAAAGTTGCGATGATAGACCTCTTAATATAAATATTAAGGGCTCAAATTCTCACAAAATTGTTTTTTTGTCATCCCAAATAATATTTTCGATATACTTAAAAAAAAATAGTTGATTTTTTTGGCCCAGTCTAATCTATATAAAGGATAAAATTCAATTCATAAAAGTATGCAATTCTTCATCAGGGTTTTTGTTATGAATATAATATACAGGGTGTTAGGAGACCGCTTCCGAAAACGAAGACAGACGATAGTACTAATGATACCTTTGATAATGGGACGGAAAAAAAATCGATACTTATTAAAAAAAATCATATTTTGAAAACGTTTTATTAGGATTATTTACGCTCCATCATGTTAGTACAACTAAATGAAACGATAGTTTCATAAAAAATACATTACTTTACTAAAAAAAAACAGCAATGTATAACAAAAACAAAAAAAACAGCTGATACTCGGGTCAACGAACGCCAATTTAATCGTTTCTTTTACACGCACACCGGCGCGGCGCTGATGCCGCGCCCCCCAAAATTTACAGCTTTGTAGGTATACATTTTGCAGGCGCCATAAAAGAATTAGAGGCTGCGTTCACAATAAAAATTACAAGTAATTTTAGATAGTTGTGACGGACATATCTGTTTTCAAATTATAGTATTGGACGGACTAAAAAGTTAGAAAAAAAAGTTATTAGGTTAATTTAATATTCTAATATCATTTTTGTAGTAACGAGCTTCTTGTTACGTCAGGGTACAATTGATCGTATAGTTGTATTAAATAATTAGAGTTATAACTTCTAAATTTCATAAAAAGACTAGTCAGTAGGAATAACTATTTTTAATATAAAATAAATTTTGAGAATGTCTAACGCTTTATTGATCTGTGGAAATGATCAAAGTACCGTCAACTGCGGCGCGCAAAAGGAGCGGTTTGTTTTGGCGGGATTCGGGATCGTGCACGATCGCTAGTTGCCGGCGTGGCGCGGCCGGTCCGCGCCCGAGCGTTCGATAACCCGAGCATCAGCTGTTTTTTTTATTTTATTACATTGCTTTTTTTTAATATGATTTTTTTTTCAATCAAGATCGATTTTTTTCCGTCCCATCATCAAAGGTATCATTAGTACTATCGTCTGTCTTCATTTTCGGAAGCGGTCTCCTAACACCCTGTCTAATAAGTATAAATATAAGTAAAATTATCGTCTGTAAACCCATTTTTCAGACAATCATTTTTTTTTAATTTAAATAAATCAGGCGTATTATGCATTAGCTTTTTTAGATTTTCCTTTGTTCTAAATAAATCAACATTTCTAACCTTGAATTTAGACAACAAAGAATAGAATGCGACGCGACCACGGTATTTCACGTGGTCAGAAGACCACCTTGCAAACTCACTTTTATTCAATTGAAAACACGTCAAAGGAAATTGCAATCATTAACCAAGGCTACATGATTGATGGATAATGTGTGAGAGATATCATTGGCAAATTATCATTACTCTACAAAAACTGAGCTATGACCGTGTGCTCATTTAATGACAAAGGTTAAAAGTTGCTCTTTTACGAATAAAAAAATGCAATAATTGTATAGTGATTTCATCGACGTAAAATAATTTTTGATATTGACTTCAGTAATTAAGAATAATATTTGTTTCGTAGAAAGCTACCATACTAAATAGAGTTTTACAGTAAATACTCTATAGATAACTTTTATCACAGTAAAATAAAAGTAACATAAGTTAAGTTAACATAAGTCAATTTTGCACTATTTAAACCATCGCAAATCCTGTCTCGTGAGAGATACTTCAAACAATTGAGTTTTATTCCAGTAAACTAAAAGTTAACTGCGTAAAATTTGAAACAATGAAGGATAAATTTTGATTTTGTGTGTTATTTTTCCCAAACGTACAAAACGTATATGTGATATTTCAAAATATAGTTGTAAAAGCCTCATATTCACTTACCTGCGAGCTAAATTGATAGAAATATCCAAGATAAGTTCACCGACGCTTCCAAAATCTTCAGGCTTCCAGTTTCCCTTAGGCTGCGATACCACTGTTAAAGAAAATCATTATAAAGTTATATTACTGAATATAAAAATAACATGTTCATTTACGCACTCTATTTTTCTACAACATCGGTGTCCAGAGCACAAGAGAGTGCAGATTTTGTGACAGTGTGGATGAGACTTCAAAACACTTCTTGTGTGAATCCGAAACGCTGAAGCCTACACGCAACCGTATTCTGGGAAAGCACGTATTGTTACCGGATGGGGTAACAGATGCTCTCAATCACAAAAATCCTACAGTTCTTAAATGCTATAGGATTAGGCAGGGAGCTTTAGTAATGTGGGACGATCACAATAGATAACTGGTGGCAGTGATACAGAGCTAAGGTCTGCATAACCTTGCTTTAGAATAATAATAATACTCATTCTATTAATCATATGATCTATTTCAGTTTTTATGTTACAACTAGCTGATAGCCGTTGCTCTATGTGCGTTGCTTTGTTATCTTAATAATATATTTTATATACAAAGAAAAAACTTATGTGACACTAGCGGGCCCGGCAGACGTTGCCCCGCCCTGATTATAAAAAAATCCTGGACAAATTATATACCAAAACGTTCCTCGTGAATTCCTTTATCCACTGGTGAAAACCCCATAAAGATCCGTTCAGTAGTTTTTGAGTTTATCGCGAACAGACAGACAGACAGACGCGGTAGGGGACTTTGTTTTATACTATGTAATGATATCACATGTTCTCCCTCTCAACGGAAGAAAACACACGTCTCTTAACGCGTGATGCTATAAGCGTAATCTAAAAGCTAAATCGTATTTTCTTAAAACATTAATAACGTTATATTAAATGAAGCTATCGTAATAATTATTTTTTTAGATTATTATGAAGTGTGTAAGAAGTGATACAAAAAAAAAAATACCCACCTAGTAGTTTTTGAGTATTGCTTGCATAAACGCAAATCTTTATCATTTAATTTATACACATTTTTAAAATGGTATGTGGTTTTGTGCGGTTAGTAATACTTACATATTCTATTTCTGGCTTCAAGATAAGCTTGGTTTATAGCATCGTAAGTAATGCATGTCTGTTGTCCATCGTAACCACTGAAATAATAAAATATATTAGTCTCCGATCTCCATATATGGAAATATTGCATGTTTCCCTGTCAATTTTAAACGATCACAAACCTTGTCTCCCTGGAGACTACAAACTAACAATTTAAAGATTTAAATTTCATCCGGACTGTGAACAATAATTTTTAAACCATATAGATATTACCCTTGTGGGATTCAAATACACACAAAGCATCTATTTGAGTGCTGTTATTACTACTAATAATTATTAACTTCATAAGGCTTTTAAGGTCATTTGATTCTGGTTATTTGACCAAATACTCGTATCCAATTCAGGATTTTGTATGTATGATTTCTTATACCAGGTTCACTTATACAAGGTTAAACACTTGCAGTATTCTACGATATAATACTTCATGGACATATTTAACATATAAAATCATAATATCAAAACAAAAATTAATAAACAACATAGAGAACCTAAGATAAAGTTTGTCCTAAGGCTTTCAAAAGTATAAACAAAAACGTAATAAACCTAGGTGTAATGACCGGTGCCCAAAGCTGTAAGAGGCGACCCGGAGTTAATAACCTTCGATAATAAAACTGACAATAAAACATTTTGTTTTGTTCATGCCGTCCCCACGTTCACTTTCAAGTGAAAGTGAAATCATCCGACGGTCATTGACACCATAGACGCGTAGATGATTGCGTATAATTTTAGTATTTTTCTAGATAATTAGGTCAAATATTAAGCACTTATTTATTAATTGATTGAGAACGAGAATCGAGTGCTATGTATCCTCTATAAATATTCCTACTGTCTAAACTTTCAGACTGTATAATTAAAGTCTTAAAAAGTTTAATGTAAAGCAGACGAACTCTGTGATACTCTTACAGAATAAATAATAGTTATGTAATTTATAACCACTGCTAATTAATGATTATATCTCAGCGGAAATTAGGTAAACGTAAAAATTTCTACATAAATATTTTTCAAACGATTATACGCATAATTAAAATCCTCAATACACACATTATTTTAATAGTTTTCTATATTTTAGATAAATATAATAATAAATTAACGTCATTTCCATTTTGTTCCGGTTGAACAGTCACATGACTGTGTGGATTTGAATAAATAAACCATAAAAACATTTTGGTCAAACTGCGAAATCGTTACGCATTACATATTTATACGACTAGGAAAAACTTTCATTGTATCTTTTATGTTTTATGAATTTCTAAAGTATTAATCAACGCATCTTTTTAAAATACGTTAATGTATACAACATAATTTATTGTTACAGAAGCATATGTAATATTTTAAAAGTTGATTTTATTTATATACTAGCTGTGCCCACGACTTCATCTGTGTGGAACCTTGTATAAAAAACAGTGATTAATTAAGTCATCTGAATGTATAAAGTCCATTTACTTATCTACTTTTCTCTCGTACTTACGCCGCGTCGTCATTAAAATCAGAATAACTTTTGATAGAGTGGACCGATTTTAATGAAACAAAGACTAAGTTACACCCGAGGTCGAGGTTTTATTGTGAACCCAGCACTTTAGCAGTGATGCGTGTTCATACAAACAGACAGACATTTGTAAAAATGATTGAAATGTATTTCATTACTTATTCCTAGACACCGGCAACGATTTTTTTTCACGAAACTCAAAAAGGTACAGACACATTAGATTTACATTCTTATGTATAGGAATAAGGTATAATAAGATAAGATGATATGGACTAGTTGCCAGCCCCGGTTCGCATTGATGTATTTATGAATAAAATAAGACAATGTTGTTTTGACAGTACGACCATATAATAAAATGAAATGGCAGCTGACCATCATAACGTTGGTCTGTAAACTCTGTTTATATTTTATTTTAGACTAGCGGGCCCGGCAGACGTTGTCCCGCTCTGATTATAAAAGAAACCTAGACAAATTATATACCAAAACGTTCCTCGTGAATCACTTTATCCACTGGTAAAAACCGCATAAAGATCCGTTAAGTAGTTATTGAGTTTATAGCGAACACACAGACAGACAGACGCGGTAGGGGACTTTGTTTTATACTATGTAATGATATGTCTACCCTTCTATTCCCTCACTTTCTTATATTGAGATATTTAATTACAAATTTTTCATTTTTTCCGTACGATTTTTCAAACATTTCCTATGATACAAATTTTGTCATGACAATTACAAAACAAAAAAAAACACCCAACTAGGTGTAACTGTTCTGAATTGATGCGTCTACATCCATTCGATTGATGACAATTGATGTTCATCAATCATCAATGTTAAGCGATTTTCAGACATTTTATTCAAAAGATTTGTATTGAAAAACAGTAATTTCAAATTCACTACCATAAAATACATAGAAAGAAAAAGAATCTACCAACTGTTGTTTAAGTAAATCACCGTTTTGCCGACCGTCATCAAAATTAGAATATATGTGTTTTAATACTGTATTGTATTAGGCTATATTTCATTGTTATCCATTTTTAAATTTTATACATAACCTGGACGAAATCGCCAATGGTTCCTAATATACAATGGAATTATGAGAACAAGGGTATAGCTTAATATTTTTTAAACATATATCTGTTACCGGAACACATGTATTGTGTTTCAGACATTGTTGCAAATATTTTGGCACATCACTCCGTTCTCATGCAGATGTATCTTGCCCGATCGGTGTGAGAGTTCATTTCTCACGACCGTTTTCGCAAAAACACTATTACTAAAAACCATTGTGGGCTACACACATATGTTGCTGTTTTAATTGCTCTTTTGTGTTGAAATTATAGCATTTGCATTTTAGTAATATCCTGTACATGTAACTCTTTTCTTTGATAAGCTACTTTACGAGTGTAGTTATTGCACTTATAAAAAAAGGAACGTGTTTTGTTATACACTTTAATTGGAATCGAAAGGATTACGAATATATTGAAAATAATATTTTTTTAATATAACATTGCCTTAAAATTTAACGCTAAATACACTATAACCAAAAACTTACATTAATTACTAGCGTGTCTACCCGCGTCTACTAAACATCGTAGTTTCTTAAAACCTTAATAACTTTATAAACTAGCATCTGCCCACGATTTCGTTCGTGTGGAACAGTTACTTTGGGCTAACGCTAACATGCAGCGGAAGCTCTCAAGAGGGAAAAAACCAAGAAGGAATTTTGAAATATTCTTCCTTGGTGTTCCGCTTCTATTGGTCTTAGCGTGATGATATATAGCCTTCCTCGATAAATAAGCTATCTAACACCGAAATAATTTTTCAAATCGGACCTGTAGTTCCTGAGATTAGCGCGTTCAACCATAAAAACTCTTCAGCTTTATATATTTGTATAGATATGTTTTTATAGATAAGAAATGTCATAGTCAATATCTAGGGAATGACATCGATACAAACTAATGTATGTTGGTCACATGTGATTTCACCTCTGTTTGTGTTAAACAAACCGCTTGGAAGAAGGTCGTTCCACTGATTTACCATAAAGAGCGTTGACCGTTAGGTGAACAATCAATACACCAGTGTCTGTAGACCCACGCATTAGAACATTAGAAATCACGTTAAATCCAGTTTTGCCTCTTTCCGGAATTGTGATTGATGAAAACTCTACTGGTGAGTTAGCAAAAATATAAGATTTTAAGCTGACTATTCGAGCAAAGTATAAATATTATTAGGAACCATTTCCTCTTAAAGTAGGTTGCCTGTTGCAGATCGACTTTTAATAAAATCTGAGCATGATACAAAAGTTTTAGAAATTAGACATTATTTTATAATAGATGATAAACATGATAATGTGTTTTCTGTTTTTTTCCATATTGTCTTTACCTAGATACGGCTAAATGACATATAAATTACCTGTTCTTTGATTACAATTGTCCGTAGAATTTCTTTGATTTAATTAGCAAATAAAATAAAGAACGAATGTTTCACGAAAGTTAATAAAAATGGGAACATTTTAATTCTTTTATTGAAGTTATACTTCTTTTGGCGCGTTAGGGAAAAATGATGAGAGTAAATTTTTACGATGCCCGCGCACACTGTCACGAAAAATCGACACCCTGAAGTTATTACGATGCGCGCGCACACCGTCACGAACTCTGAAGTTAGCTATAGTCAACATTTTGTTTCTTTGTATTTGTTGTTTGTATTTCTTTGTATTAAAACTTTCAATGTATTAAATACCCTTTTTCTATTGTTAGTGTCGTTTTTTCTACAAACATAGAATAAGGCGAAAGACAAAATTTTTAAAAAGATTTTTATCTTGTTACGCCAAAGAAGTATAACTTCCAACACACACACTTTTTTTATTTTTTTATAATAAACCCAACTATTGAGAAATATATAATTTTTCACGAATTGCCGCTCACATGTCGCCCTGCAAGTATCTTGTCATGTCTTGATTGTTGGTGACCGAAACATTACACACCAAAAGACTATCACTGCAACCAAATACGACAATCAATTACGATTCAATTGCGTACAGATAGATATATCTCGTCACCTCACTTAATCTCTCCAAAACCTAGACACAATTGTCATATTATATATATATATAGATATATACCACTTGACAATTATAAATATTTATACAATAGCTATATTGTAGGTAGCTTTAATGATCGTGTTCGTTATGCAATAAGGTATAAGAAATATATAAATAAACTCGTACATAAGGGGTCAAAGCCTGTCGGAACAGGTAACCGAAGATGTATAACGAATTAACAACACGGTGAACGTATTAAAGGTTGTAAAAGTGAATGTGGTTTGTGAATGTATATTAAACGTTGGAAATGAAAGGTCTTTTGACTCGCCAGGCATGTCATCTTTAGTTCTACTTCATCTGACTGTAGATTAACGGGCTATTAGTTATTTCCTGTACATACACAGAGTAAATTTACTCAGGATGCGATTTATTACAGAATAATAAATTGCAATATTTCCGTGATATTATCATTGGAGTTTACAGTTCATTTGTTTAATAACCATGTTTTGGAAGGCTTTTCAATTATTTTTCGATATATTTCCTCGTTGAGCAGTTTATAGTTATACTGCCATTGCTATGTCGCTAGAGCTTTACCGTTTTTGCTTTGTTTGCAGGTTTTTTTTGCGTTTAACATAGTGGCACCTGGTAATGTGGCGTAAGATGGGTAACATGCTAAACCTAAACACGCGGATAGGTGCTTGGCAACACATTTTCAACTTAATGGTGGTGGTTACCCGACAACACATTAACCATATTATGATTCGATCATGATATTTTCTCCCACGAAATGTTCCAGTTCAATGAGGGATTAGAACCTATGTTGATCGATACGGTGTCTAAACACGCTACCACTGAGCTGTGGGCGCTAAATAGAACACTATGAAAGTCTGGACACTGACGGTATGTGACGTAACAGAGTGGTTCGGAAAAGAAATGGGTTACGTTTTGTCTTCACATACCGTAATCAGGTAAAAGCTATTGAGCGTATAACGGCATCAACGACCATTAAGAAGGTCATAGAGACCACAGTGACAAAATATGATATGCCTTTCTATTTCTAAATGTTCTTTGTTTGAGAGCAGGTTCTAATTGACTACACACACATTTTTTTGTTGCTGTATTGTTTTCAAAGTATACTGTTCGATTTAAATGAATGTCACGTGCTTTTAATGTTTATATTTAAAGAAGAAGAGAAAGCAGAAAATTAATGAATATTGTTCCAGCTATATAGTATCAACTTATGGTAGTAATAACGATTGCAGATTAATTCAGAAATTACTATATATTTATTGTTATATGTATAAATTACTATTAACCGTATATTAAATACCCTACTCAATTCTCGATATACTGTGCCATGCCGCTCTATTCATCCCGATCTCATAGTATTCGTCACTCTCGCTTTGCATACTTCATGACCTACAACTTTTATGGTAATTACTCCGGTCCCAAGGGTTGTAGCGCGATGTTGGATAGTCTGTAACCCTCCTTAATAAATAATCTATATAATGCAAAAAGATTTTCTCAAATCTAACTTATAGTTCAAGGGATTGATGCGTCCAAACAAACAGAAAACTAATGATTCTATTGATTTTGATAATATATGTATCGATTATTACATAATCTACGTTTATATGAGTGTTTCACTTTTATCTATTCATTTTTATTGTATAATCGAGGTTAATTATGTATATAAATTTGTATGTTAAATTCTTCTCGACTTTCACAATGTCTCTTCGACGTTATAATACGAAGTAAGAACATCAAAATATTTAATTTAATTATTGTAGTCAAGACCAAATATATAATTGTATTACATTTTAAACGATAAAAATACCGTGAGGTCGTGGTATCGTAATATCGTATGTGATGCAATAGCCATGGCGTGAAAGAGCTTCATTACTATCTCGCGCTCACGCCAGCGTTCCGTGACATTGGGAGACAGCTGAGCATAACGCACAGGGTCGTACCATTTGGAGGCCGTGTGCATGTCATGCGTGGTATTTGCTGTACCAGATTTTTATTCGTGGCCTTCTATGTCAGTTCAGAGTGAATCGTAATTGTGTTTTCATTACAGAAGAATCATTAATTATCTGCATTATTTTAATTACCTATACGAAGTCCATTGATTTTCAGGCCTATGTAAAATTTAATAAATTATAGACGTTAACAATTGTATGGTAATCTTTGTTAAATAAAATAATTTATGTGAAATACAAGTAAATATAGATATACAGCTTGTAAAATTTTGCTAAACATTTGTCGTAAAAGTAGAAAAATGTATATAATTATGAAATTATAGATGACGATGATTGTTCCGACCGGTTTCGGCCATGGCGACCACTTTGAGCCATAAACTAGAAATGGCGTTGGTGCGCTCGAAGATGCCTTATGTAGCCTATCTTCGCGGCGAAACTTCGTGCACATTGAGGGCACGTGAGTACGCCGTTCTCATAATGGCAGCAGGAGGGCGAACCTTTAACTGGTCGCGTTTGGTATCAAGATCAGCTTTACGCTGAGTCTCGAACTCGCGTACTTGGCTGTTCACCATACTGCGCCATTCTGGCCGTTGTGCTGTCAAACGTTCTCAACTAGAGGATATTATATTGCATCTTTTCATGTGTCGCTTTTGGATATTCTTGTAACGGAGAAGGGGACCACCATGATTCCGCTTGCCCTCCTCCGGTTTAGAATAGAAGATGCGCTTCGCCGCTCTTTCCTCTCCGCCATACGAGAGACATGACTGCACCACCGAAGCTGTCGATGCATTAAATAGGCTTCAATGCCACCAACATTGGCACGTCGCAAAACTTAATTATTTCGCATGTTATCAGACCATCTGATCTTTTTGATGGTACGAAGGCCACCACGTCTCAGAGGAGTATAGCAGGTTTGGCAGCATGATTGCCATGTAAACCGATATTTTAGTGGCCAACTTAAGGTCATGCGAGCAGAAGGCCTTGGAACATAGCTTACGAAATGTCGCAGCTGCGGCACTCACCCTACTATTGATCTCAGCATCAAAGTCACACTACGATGTTACAGTGTTCCCCAGATAGCAAAATTTATCCACCTGCTCGTGACCATGTATGTCTAGGGACATCACGTGCGTTTTATTGACACTGATCTTCAGGCCAAACTTACGGCAGGCTTTGGTGGAATTTGGACATCAGCTGTTGCAGGCCGTCTAGGGATTCTGCTAGGAAGCACAAGTCATCAGCATATATGATCTCAGTGATCAGAGCTGGCTAGACTTCAGTGCGAGCCTTTAGTCTAGCCAAGTCGAAAAGACTGCCGTCTGTGCGGAAGCGGATGCGGACTCCTTGAGAAACAGTTTGTAAGACTTCTCTAACTACCACCGCAAAGTATAAGGCAAACAGAATAGATGCTAAAACGCATCCTTGCTTCACCCCACAGGTAACGGGGAAGAAGTCTGTTTGTTTAACGTCTACGGCAAGGCAGCATTACATGTTATCATCCAGGAGTCTGAGAAGTCTCACAAACTTTCCCGTGCACCCGAGCTTACCTAGCACCAACCACAGAGCTTCCCGAGGCACGCTGTAGAAAGTCTTCTCGATGTCAACAAAGCAAAGGTACAGCTGACGACCCTGCTCTTTTCTAGCTGTTGGCACACAGAAAATATAGCTTCGCATGTGCCTCGGTTTGGTCGGAAGCCAAACAGGGTTTCTGGTAGAAACTTTTCAGACAAGTTCTTTAGGCGATGTAAGATACAAGACCTTTCCGGGAGCTGTAAGGAGAGAAATACCGCGATGAGAATTGCAGTCAGATCGTTCACCTCTGTTTTTGTAGAGAGCACTTATCTCCACCGTATTTTATCAGCTCTCCCGGTATGAAATCAATGCCAACCGCCCGTTTGCTTTGTTGCTTTCTGATGGCAGTAACAACCTCGTCAATCGACAGAGGCTCGTCCAGCTCAAAGGCAAAAAGGACCTGAGGCATTAAACCGATGCTTTGTAGATCAGCTGATCGATCCACATTTAACAAAGTATTGAAGTGCTCCACCCAGCGCTTTAGTACATCCTCCTTGCTCGTCAACAGATGACTATCGTCTAGAGACCTTAAAGGCACCCTTGCGTGGTAGGATGTACCAATCAGCTTACGTACCGACAGCTTGCGCAATTCGAGGTCACTAGCTTTAATAACCGCAGCTATAATGTCGCAGGAGATCTCGATGTTTGTCGAATGGTGCTCGCAGGACTTCATCATTTCCATCAAACCAGTCTACGTTGCGACGGAATTTTCAACCTAGTACAGTTGAAGCGGTATCCATGATGTGAGATAACAAAGTTTGCCAGTCAGCAACAACATTTCCTACCTCATTAACTGGCAACAGCTTTTTAGACAGGGCTTCAGCGTAGTTCACCCTAACCGCGAGATCTTTTAGCTTATCCACGTTCAAAGACGCAAGCTTTTTTATAGGGAATCTACGTGGGTGATGGAGGCGGATTTGTAGCTTAGTGACAATAAGTCGTTGATCAGACCAACAGTGTGCACCACGCATCACGCGGGAGACTTGCACTTGGCTGAAATCTTTTTGCCTCACGATTATATAGTCAATCAAATGCAAATGCTTGGATCTTGGATGCATCCATGTTGTCTTGTACTTGGCGGCAAGTCTAAACATAGTGTTCGTAATTGCCAGACCGTATTGAGCACAAAGACTGAGCAACAACGGACCATTGCTGTTTATGTTGCCAACTCCATGTCTACCCAGAACTCCAGGCCAAGCCTAATAATTCCGACCAACCCTGGCATTGAAATCGCCCAGCAATAAAACCTGCTCTCTGGCGTTTATGCTATGGAGTCTGTATGTGGAGTATGAGTCACTTTCTCATAGAACTTATCCTTGATATCATCGGACTTGTCTAGCGTTGGAGCATAAACACTGATGACATTAAGGTAGTTGTCTTTGTCCAGGCGAAGGCGCAGTGTGGTAATACGGTCTGAGATATGTACAGGGTACTCCTCTAAACGCTTTGCTAAGTGATATTTTATGGCAAATCCCACTCCTGATCGTCGAGATTCGGAGGTAACGGTACCTTTCCAGAAGAAAGTGTAGCCACCACCTACTTCCACCAGCTTTCTTTCATCGGGCAGGTGTGTTTCGCTGAGAGCAGCCACATCCACGTTATAGCGATGAAGTTCCCGAGCTACTATGGCGATTTTACGTTCAGGACAGGCGTTACCATCTCGATCAAGAAGCGTTCTTACGTTCCACGCACCGAACGTGATAATAGATGTTCTTTTGAAATTATGTTTGCGACGTCGATCACGATTTGAATGATGCGATGATAGCCGCAGTTACTACCATCTACCAAGTTGGGACGAGCATTTTTTTAGGGCAGCTTTTTTAGCCTCCTCCCCAGCTGAGTGGGGAAAGCAGTGCCTCCCTAAACAGGGCTGCTTTGTCATCCCGAGTGCTGCCGAACCAGCGCCGTCTCCACAAATGTGCAGCGCGGAAACGACCACCACGTGTACTCACACCCCCGGGACCACCTGTGTGCAGGTATCAGACAAAGTCTAGCTTGTATCAGGCTAGACCTCTCTACCTTTACCTATCGCCACAGGACTCCAGTAGTAGAAGCGGTCATATGAGCAGGATATATTAAGGTGCCCAAGTGCACGCACAAATCGCACTCGTCCTTATTCTTCTGGACCCAGTGGAACGGGGCTCGTTGCGACCGGAGAAGGGCTCAGACAGATGGTATAGTATCACAGTGAGAAAGTACAAGGGGTCAGTACTATCTCGCACTCCCTTAATCGCCTTTTACGATACCCACAGGAAGGTATGGGGTGGTGCTATTCTACTCTGCCGGCACCACACGGCCTTATAGATACGAATATTACGAATTCAATAGTCATGAATTATTTTAAAGCATATGTGTGCAGATAATAATATACATTGTTACTGAATTAATGAAAGACCGATGAATCCAACGGCAAAAATACTGGAACTTTCAGAGTGTATATGTATGTATGTGTATCTTTCCGCTGTATTTGTATTTACATACATCGCATTTAAATATGTGTATTACAATGTATCATGCCGCTGAAACTATAGAAAGTGCTTAAGAAATAGATAAATATACATACATATTATACATTCCAAAAACATTACATAATATTAACTTTCTAGACAGTTGGGTAATAAAGGTTATATTCACCCTTTCCCTACCTCTACCCACTCCCCCATACACAGGCTGACAACGCACTTGTGACTCCCCTGGTATTGCTAGTGTCTATGGACGGTGGTGATCACTTAACATCAGGTGACCCACCTGTTCGTTTGCCTGCTTTTGATATAAAAAAAAAAACAATTATATAGAATGTTATCATCAAAATGGAGAAAAACTACACATATTCATACTAAATTCTTTTTTAGAACTTTAATCTTTTTCGCAGAGTCAAGGTCAAATATCTTGCAATAAATTAGTATACCAAACTAGAGCCTATATTTCTGAATTGTTCCGGACATATTCCATCAATAAATGATATATATCTTCTACTTTCATTACATTCTTATCATCATCACAGTTTTTCAAGTAGTTTTTTTATCATCATCATCATGTTCTTTCCCTTATCCCATATACTTAAGTAGGGTCGGCACAAAATATTTTCCTCTTCACCTCCCTCCTGACGTTTATTATATGAGAAAATGTAATTAGGGTTATGTGCTTAGAAGGTAAACTATGAGCGATATATTTCTATTCCTTTATTAGTTACAGCACATAAATAAAATCTGAATAGCGAACGCTCGCATTACACAATTAGGTAAATGACGTATGCTAGTTTCAAAGTTATTCAGTATGTATAAAGCTATCGTTATCTCAGTTATCGTTACAATTTTGTCGCAAGGCCACGACTTTTAAGGCAAGATTGTGGAATGGTTAATATTGTTTAAACCTCTCTCTATGACCTTATATGGTTGACATTTTTGTAACAATACGTGCCGGTGTGTTCTTAAAATAACGAGAGTTAAGTGATACTCACAAGTTGCCCTTTAGTAAGTTGATGCTGTAATCGTAGGCCGAGCTGCGACCCGGTCCAGTGAGATATAGTGCGCAGTCACTGTCATCGCTACCTAGCGACAGCGGAGACAACGCCGTGATGCGTGTACACGACAGCGCCAACAGTAGCGCCCTGGAAACAAACAATAAATTAGTAATAGCGACACAATGACCCTTTCCCTCATTTCTCTCTCATTCCGGTATTCTTTCCAATACTAGAGAAATACATCCTTTCTATACACCATTATTACATATTGTTACGTTCTGTATGCGAACTGGTTGTTACAAATAAACAGTGAATGAGTCATCAACTGTGGGAACCAGAATAATGGGCTTCTAAAAATTGCTTGAATAATGACTTCATCCTTCCAGAGTTTTCCACCCTCTGAAAGGTATAAAAGTGCGCTACAGTGCATACTAGAGGAGCAAATGCGGTGAAGATGCCCGTCCGTATAAAAGCGTTAGGCAGTGTGAAAAAAATCTCTGAAGGGAGTTCAATTTTTTTCTGATGTAAAAGACATTTGTTTAACATACAAGGATATATATTGCGTTGGAAAATAATAGTGCAGTTATTATTGGTACTCTATCTATATTATAAAATAGTTATTGACAAAGAATAATAATCTAGTTTATATTAGCTAATTTAGTTTAATTTGTATGAGTAGGATATTAGAGATAAAATGTGGAGCGAGAACAATTATAGACCGAGTCAGCGACACAACTGATTTATTGGCATACCTATATAACATATATTATGTACAGATACCACAGTATGTAGCATTTTTTTTTGTAAATTCGTGTATAGTTACATTGTTTGAAGTAAAACTTCTTTAGGTGCGACTAGATGGTAACTGGACGACAATGCTACGGAAGTCTGTTATGGCAATATGGCGTCAAAAAGCAATCAAAAATTTTAGAAAAAAAAATATTAAGTTGAATAATAATAAAAATCATACAATAGAATTAATCATGTATAACGGGCGCGCGACTGTGCTGCCATCTGGTTTCGATGTAAGTAAGTAATAAATTAAATCAAAGCTTCATTATCTGTAGTGCTATCTATCAGCTAATTCGGAACTTCAATAACACAGGAAATATTATTAGCAACTCTTTGTTATAAAGTAAATGAAATATACAAAAGTACGCCAAATTTTTTTTAATAAAAAATATTAAATTGAATATTAATAAAAATCATACAATAGCATCTCTTATAACGCCAAAGAAGTTTTACTTCAATCTCGTGTGACTGTTACACGCACTCATTTTTGTACATATTCAACGGTATGTTGTATTCATTCTATATTCTGTACACATATTAATACGCCCATGCAAAATAATTAATACACACATAAAATCGCTAATACTATTTTTAGTACATCCAGAGATTACCTGAAACATATACAATATCTTTTAAATACATAAATATGCTTGCGAGTAAGTACAATACAACAAAGCAATAACAGCAAATTGAAAATTAGGATCAATTTATTGTCATATTGGTTATATCTACTTGACTGTATCGCGACAAAACCACGAGGTGGATGGGCCCGTTATAATGATTCGATATGGGGTCTCAGGATATGGGGTCGCAGATCATTACAATATTTTTTCACCTCTTGTGACTTTTTTTAAAGTAAAACTTCTTTAGGCGCGACTAAGAGGTAACTGGACGAGAATGCAACGGAAGTAAGTTACGGTAATACGTAACTAACTAACGGCAAAACGTTTCTGTACCATTCGGTTAGATAATAATTAAACATAACCAAAACTTCTATTAAATCATAATTAATTTAGTTCGTTACTTATCATAGTAATATGTTCGTAGTTTTCTATATTTTATTTACTTTATAACAAAGAGTTGCTAATATTATTTCCTATGTTATTTAAGTTCCGAATTAGCTGATAGATGGCACTACAGATAATGAAGCTTTGATTTAATTTGTTACTTACTTACATTGAAACCAGATGACAGCACGGTCGCATCCATATATACACAATTAATTCTATTGTATGATTTTTATTATTATTCAATTTAATATTTATTTTTTTCATAAATTTGTCATTGATTTATTTATAAACTATTTATTGACAAAATCGAAAATATTTAAAAAGTTTTACTTCAATCACGTGTGACGGTTACATGCACAATTTTTTTTTGTCGGATTGTCTTATTATAAAATATATAGCATTACAAGCTGATTCCCGCCCACTTCATTGAGCATTAAAAAGAATGGCGAAGGGTCAATCGACCAAAAAATAAGTAGGTAGTTTAGAGCTATGTGAACTTGGCAGTCCACTTTGTTTCGAACCATCGAAGATCAATTCCGCATCAAATGGTCATAGTCCTATGCTGATACGTTCAATAGTTTTGGTGTGCCTCAAAGGAACTGTATTATATATGAGTACATGTATACTTGTATAGTATAGATTTCAGCCAATATTTTGGCTCTTGAATTTTATTCGGACTATTCGATATATTATCTGCAATCTTTGCATTTCAAACCATTATTAGCTACAAATACAGGGTGTTGTTTGGCATTCTAAATACCAAGGTGGTGCTCTATAATCATTATCAATTGGAGCACGCACCGATGCCAATCTAGATTTCGCAAGTAAACTTTTAAACAACCTTGTTATTAGGTGCCAAGAATAATCCGTAAGCTATGGCAGGCAGTTAAATATTATTTATTGTACGATTACTCATCGATTTTAAATTCTACCATACAAAATGAATAAATATTTATGTTTATGTCATCAGCACTTATAGTATGAAGAAGTAAAGTTTGTGACTTTTAATGTAAGACGTAATTTATGGAATTATTGATAAGATATTACTAACAGAAGAGTACATTGGTCTAGAATGTTATAAGTTATTTGTTATTGCGATGAAAATTCAGGGGAACCTATAGCGCGAGTGAAACCATGAGAAGAGGCTAGTTGGATATATAATTTACAATGAGTTTTGTAATATAATTAAGCCTATATAATCGCTAGATAAAGATTTTTCTCCTCCGCAAAATACTTTTGAATACTGGATACTTGACCTTTACGGGCCAGTTCCCTAGGAATGCGTCGAGCTCATCTTGCCATCTCTGTGTAGGTATGCTGCGATGCCCTTTTACGAGATGCGGAAACCAATCTTCGCTTATTTTGGTTTGAACATCCTCCGACATGTGACGGACATGGTTAAACTAGTCGCACTTTAGCTTCACACATTTATGCGTTACGGTTGCGGTTTTTCTACATATATAATACTAATTTGAATAGATATATCTAGGTACTGCTATATGTCATGTTCACGACAAATAGTAGGGTGAGAATCATTTCTTTATTTTGCAGAGTTTTAAGGAATATCTATTGTTCTTGTACGTACAAAATAGTTATACTTAGTTTAGACCACGTCATAGCAATTTATACAGAATTAACTCCCTTAATTTTTGGCGGGATTTTGGTCTGTAATGTAGTGGATTTTAAATTTTATTCATAATCTTGTGTTACTTGACTCTATATTGTGTAAAATTGGTGTTTTTATGTAATATAGTTCGTTTATTGTCCATAAGTGAAGTGATTGGAAAATAATACCACGGACCATGAATTCTGAGATGCCACAAAAACTCCATGGAGAGTTCTAACAAGATGGCCACCATCTTGTTAGTTCATTGAAATTATATCAAGAAACTTGTAATATCGGTACTCACTTGACAATGGTAGTAATAGTCTACTAGAAGACTGGTTGCCAAAAATGGAATGGAAGAAAAACTTGTACTACTATTAACTACTCGACAATGACAGTAATAATCTAAAAGATTGGTTGCCAAAAATAAAGTTAAAAAAATACTTACTCTCACCTTAATACTGATATAGAAAATGTAATAAAGAATAGAGTTGGACATATTGGTCTGTTTTAAAATAGGTTAAAATGATACAAAGATTTGCTTTAACCATTCGAAGTTTAATTGCAGCATTCGTATAAACGAGATAACGGATAGACCTAAGAAGGCGATCAATTAATTCTCTGTTTTAACATTCCCTACGAACATTCTGATCTCAGTAAAAAAGACGGTATTTCTCAATCAGTATAGAATAAAGGTAATTTATAAAATGTAACGGTTGTACTTTAAGCAAACTACTGAATAGAAGGAATTTTGTATAGCTTTGTTCTGCCTACAGAGTAAATATAAATAATGTTAAGTTGTTCGTGTGTTACTAACCTCAAAAACTACATCACACATCTAAAATAAACAAAGTAATTAGAAATCGCGTCATATATATATTTGAAATTCTATTCAATTTTGTATTTATAATTAATAGGGGCAACTAGTAGTAAGTAGTAAATACTAAGTAGTACTGACTAGGTTAGTACTAGAAGCTACTGTCAATTTCTCGCATATAGAATAATATAAACTGTGAATAAATCAAGAAGGAAAATCGAGTGCGATAACTGCTAAATTACTGCTTATTGTTCCCAAATAAAAACATACCTAATAGTATAGTTAGTAAATCAAACAAAAGATGAACCTAAGCACTATGTCTGATGTCTATTATGAAAATAGATTTATTATTGGTTTGTGCATGGCACAAGTTATTCCATTTGTCATTTCTGGCTATTCTCCTATTAGAATCCGAAATATATTGTGTATATTCGTCTTTTTTTCTTTTGGCACCGCAGAAGGATTTGCCAGTGTCAATGTTTTGTTTCGATACTTCTAGTACAATTTATAAAATGTTTTCGAATAACACAAGATTATTAAACACAGAAATTGAGTATATTATAAATATAATGTTATATGATTTTCATATATAAAGAAAATTGTTATATTAACCTTGTTATGACATACCGATATAAGAGTAGAAGAAGATTGAATAAGGTACGGATGGATTATATGTAAAAGGCGTGAACAATGAGATGACAGCTGACAGAAGAGGATCGATACTATTGAGGTTATAAGGATATTAGAAGATATGTAAGAAGATAACCATGACAAGAATCATGTTAAATATCAATAAGTAAACTGTAACTTGTGAGAGTGATTTTCGAAAATGTTGGAATATAAATTACGCGATAATTAATGAAATTGCTCAATTTTCAACAATTAGAATTCTGTTATAATTATTATTTGTGTGCATTCAATTAAAATTATTAATTTACGTTTATTTCTATTAATGATCTAATTATCATCTTACGTAGGTATGATATGGAGAAACCAGATGTATTACATTTTTTTCCTAAAGCTTGAACATTTCTGTGAGCAAGTTTGGATACCCGTGTGAAAGGTGTTTAAACGTAGACCGTCTGTCAGACAAACGAGGATATTATCAATCAGACCACGTCTAAGGCCTTTTTGCGGAATTTATACGTATATATTAGCGATTACATAATATTTGTTGGTTATTTTTGAAGCAATTTACGTTTTATTACCTCCATATTTTAGCAAATAATTAATTACCTACCGATTCAATGAGAATGATTGTATCGTTGCAATATAAAATAATTTCCATAGTGAAATAATTCTTGTTGAATCCTAGTCCTAACCAATATTATAAATATGAATGTGAGTTTGTTTGTTTGTTTATCACATTGTCACACGTTAACTACTCAACTGATAATGATGAAATATTAATTATATAATTATAACGTTGTCAGGGGTGTAGATAAAGACATAGGGTCTTTAATCCAGAAGAAAAGTACTGTTTCTGAGAGTTAGGAAAAATCTACATTAACGCGAGCGAAGCTGCGGGCAAAAGCTGTATATTATATATTAGGATTTGAGCGAAATAGTGAGTAATAAAGTGGCAGCTGTCTTACTCGATATGTGTCATTGTTATTTCTGAAGTTCATTGAATTGATAGGTGATTTAGTTGAACAACATATTTTTTATGAAATATATAACTAAGACTCTCCATTTTTTAAGCTCGATGAACAGATTAACAAAAATGAATAGTTAGTGCCACTATATTAAAAATATTAAATAGTAGGTACAAATAAGCATATAAATTTAAAACCCTAATTCTAGATCAATAGTTTCTAAAATTTGTTTGTTGCATGTGTTATGGTGGTAGGGCTTTTTTCTAAGTCCGCCTGGCTAGTTATCATCGCCAAGTTGACAATGTCGCGAAACACCTCAAAATCAAAATACTTATTATTGAAGTTATACTTCTTTTGGCGCGTTAGGGAAAAATGATGAGAGTAAATTTTTACGATGCGCGCGCACATCGTCACGAAAAACCGACTCCCTGAAGTTATTACGATGCGCGCGCACACGATCACGAAAAACCGACCCCCTGAAGATAGCTATAGTCAACATTTTATTTCTTTGTATTTCTTAGTATTAAAACTTTCAATGTATTAAATACCTTTTTTCTATTGTTAGTGTCATTTTTTCTACAAACGTAGAATAAGGCGAAAGATAAAAATTTTGAAAAGATTTTTATCTTGTTACGCCAGAGAAGTATAACTTCTAACGCGTGTACATAAGTACATACACACTTTTTTCAATTTAGGCTCTGAGAAGGCACTCATGAACGTCAAAACTACCAAATCCCTGTTGGTGTGTTCCGGCAATTGCACTTGAGACCCAGTCTCCCAGTTTACCATCCTAGTCACATCGTCATCTAATATCAGATGGAATTGTGGTCAAACGCTGACTTAGGTCAGAACACTTAGCCGCGACTCACCTAAAAGAAATTCCAAAAATTTCAAACTCGAGACTCGCCTCTTGGTCTTTCATGAAGAAAAAAGGGCCATAACTATATGAATGTCTGTTCCAACAAGAAAAAAAAAATGTCAGTCGAGGCTTTCCTATCCTCTTATTTTTCACAGCCCTTCCAATATGCGCTTGCGACTCATACTTTGGCAAATACTGATTAGGTTATAACGACATATATAATTGAACATTTTTTTATTTAATTCGACATTATAATTGTTTTACATAATTTGTTATTAAAAGACAACGTTAGGCACCTCATCTATTTGTGTACAAGCCAAGTAATTGAGTTGATTGTTAAATAAAGTATAATATTATAAACACAAGTAACTATATTGTACTTCAAATAACAATTTCCGTTAGACTCGTAGTTATTGAAATCTTGCTGGCCTCGGTTCATAACATAGCATCATTTAGATTGCCGGTCCTCTTACCAATAAGCCTAGGTGCCTACTTGAT
This sequence comes from Antheraea yamamai, assembly GCA_036509395.1. Classification (NCBI taxonomy): domain Eukaryota; kingdom Metazoa; phylum Arthropoda; class Insecta; order Lepidoptera; family Saturniidae; genus Antheraea; species Antheraea yamamai. The sequence continues at coordinate 6,323,839 of AP028429.1, read as the reverse complement.
TTTTATAATTATGTATTTTAGTTTAAGAATTAAAACAATTGTACGCTTTGTTAAAGATATTTATCGAGTTATTTACAAAGATATTACACATTATATACGCCCACTATATTGAATTTTGGAAAAATAAAAAATGTTTTTTTTTTTTAAGGAATGGTCCGTATACACTAATACTTACATTTAAAATAAATAACATTAAACAATTATATATGACTTCATCAATTAATAATTTCTTTAAGTATATAACATCAGTTATAGTTCAGAAGCTTATACCCAAACGTTAACTACTCTATGAGAGCTATAGTATAAAAATTGCCGCCATTTTTTAAGATAATATTTACGTGAGTATAAAGAAAGAAATGACTAAATATTTGGAATGTTCTGTTTCTGTTAAAATTTATAACATTTTTTTAAACAGTATTTTTATAATTTCTACTAAAGTAAATATTCTAATAAATTCTACTACTATATAATTTTTTTTTTGGATAACATGCGTACTTGGACTATCTGATTATGGTCATAGGTACATGATTGAACAAAATTTAATTATTACTAAATGGCTATGCATTTCGAAATTCTCTATCTAGTAGTAATAGCCCTGGCCATTCAGTGCGGTTGTATAGTAATTATAAAGAGATGCCCGTCGATAGATTTTGACTTTGGTGGCAACACACGAATATTAGAAAGTAATAGTCTTGCATAAATTTATCTAAAATCATTTATATCTAATACGACAGCGTCTGAACAATTTTAGCGTCTACGCGTAAGTACTTAGTTACGTAATTTGAATAACAGTTGTATCATTTGGCCCATTGACCGGAGATCGGTTTTTGCGGGCAACCTCGTTGTGGTTACGTTATGCGAACCAAATCATCCGACTAAATAATAATTATAATGATATGGTATTAAGATAATTGTATTGAACGTGAAAAATATTATTTTATTTTGAAAAATAACGTCGAGTTAAGTAGTTACTTCTAGCGAGTTGTTCATAATCTAGTTCTACATAATTCCTTATATTTCAATTTTTAGAATTTTTGACTATTATTTTTTTTCAGTAGTAGGTTTGAAGTAATTTTCATTTCTATTTCAATAAAATTTGTTTTATTGAATTAATATTTTTTACTTGATCTGGACAAATGTGGTATTTTAATAAAATCAAAAATACTTATTAAAACAAAATCATTGAATTATTAATTCACGTGATTGCAATATATAAATATCAATAGCATACTTTTCTCACACAAAATGTTACATTAATAGTGAACGTATTGCGCAAATGGTCAGATCGGTGGGATGCGCCGCGTCGGATTTATGATAGTTACATAATCGCCTTGTCGACGTTCACTGTGATCTGAGTAATTATCTTGCCGGATTGCTAGTATAACGACAAGAAATTTTTAATTAAGTACTTGTTGAACTTATTTCTCCAGGAAACCATTTTTCTTGTTACTTTAACTGTTTAGTAACACATAATGGAGTTAATTATGTAGTTTTTACATATGTCACACGTAACGGTTATATTTGCTTTAAGTGCCATCTATCCGCTCATTCTTTCTACTAAATCGATAGATGTAAATGTTTGATTTTTTTTTATGTTATCAGATTTGTTTAAACACCACTTACATCCGCATCCTTCGAATGTTAAAATCTTTATTTGATAATTATCAAGAGAATTTTATTTCATGACTTTTGTGCCTTGTCCGTTTATGAATCCGATAGCTAACGCAACGAGATTCGCACTTGCAAAATATACCATTAGTATGAACGTAACAATATTGTTGAAATAATAAATATCATTTTATTAATTCAATGGCTTTACAATAAATGTATCCAGGCGTCTCACGACGACTTGTTTTTTACACATTATATTACAAAGGATAAAGAACTTGCCAATAATACAAAAATGTATACTTTTACTCAATTAAAATTCGTCCAACATGTTCATCGGTATTGCTTCATGGAGTTAAAGACGTTTTATATTAATGCTGGTCGTGGATGTTCTTTGAGTTATACACGTTTTTCGTAATTTTACGTTACGCACATAAAACATGACAAGAATCTTTGCCATTGGGTAATATTGATTAACATTGAATATACTGAAGATTAGAACTGTTTCTTAATCTCATAACAAACACTGTGCATTGCAAAAACTTGCATCTATAATTAATTCACTAGAAATGATCTTGAACAAAATTAGAAGGCTTAAATTCTTTCACAATTCATTAGATATTTGATTGATAAAATTAAAGATGAGAAAATGATCTATAATACAAAAAAGAACTGATATGAAACAAAGATAAAAAAGAGAAAGTTTAAAAAAGTGAAATAATTCGTCTAAACAAATATTAGAACTGGTAATATAACCTTCTTTTTGAGTTAAACTGTCATTAAATAAGTGGTTGAGTTTTTGGCGGGACCTTGGTCTGTCATGTAGTGGATTTTATTTTTTATTCATAATCTTGTGTTACTTGACTCTATATTGTGTAAAATTGGTGGTGTTTTATGTGATATAGTTTGTTTATTGTGCATAAGTAAGTGAATGGAAAATAATGCCACGGACCATGAATTCTGAGATGCCACAAAAATTCCATGGAAGGTTCTAACAAGATGGCCACCATCTTGTTAGTTCATTGAAATTATATCAAGAAACTTGTAATATTGATACTCACTTGACAATGGCAGTAATAGTCTACTAGAAGACTGGTTGCCGAAAATGGAATAGAAGAAGAACTTGTAATACTATTAACTACTCGACAATGGCAGTAATAATTTAAAAGATTGGTTACCAAAAATAAAGTTAAAAAAAAATAAGTGGTTGTTAGGGTTCGTCTGGCTGTAACAATTGAGAATCTATCAGCACACATTAGATTCAGTTATTGTCAGACCTTTATTTTTTACTAAAATATCGATCAATACTGGTTTAATTTACACAATATATATTGTATTGTTAACTGTGTGTTGAGATCCCTTTATAAATGTGGTCATCATTGACAATGTAGTAATGTATGGAAATGTGTGCTGTACTTTCTACATGGATTTTTTTGTGTTACCGTATAATAAATACTAAATCAGGCGAAGCTATGTTGTTTAATGATGACATCTGTAGCTGGTGTACGCTTACTATTACCGATTTAATTAGGCATTCGTTAACGTTAATTGATCAACATATCAAGTGAATAAATAAAGGTTATCTACATAGAAATAAAAAAAATCATTCTACGTAAATATGAAAGCATATGTTAATTGCAAATATTATTAAAACCGATATATCAATATTATCATTTTAAAATTAATAAATATCACCTTGTTTCTTTGTTATATTCAAAAATAATATCCGTATATATAAATTCACGATTTGCGTGTATTCCTAAATTGCTTTCTCCTAAACGACTTGACAGACTTTAGTAATTATATTTTATATTTAGGGGTCACCTGGATTGTTAGCTATATTAGAACCCGGTAGGTGATGCTATTGTTTATATCGATAAATGGGTTCATTTCACAATCATTATTTTTGAAGTTATACTTCTTTAGGCGCGTTATGAAAAAATGATGAGAGTGAAATTTTAATTTTTGTGACACAAAATTAACAGTATGAAGCTGTCTTCTTAACCGCTCATTAAGTCTCGAAAAAAAAGCTACCAACAAAATAGAAATTGAACCTCGATATTAGTCGCGCATGTTGGTACGCTCGTCGTTTTTTTTTTTTTTTTTTTTTGTCGTTTTTTTCTACAAACGTAGATTAAGGCGAAAGATAAAATTTTTGAACAGATTGTTATCTTGTTACGCCAAAGAAGTATAACTTCTAACGCGTGTACATAAGTACACACACACTTTTTTTTTTATTTCTCATGTAACAAACATATATAACGTGTACTTTTAGTGTCCGCTATATTGCAAAATATTCGAATTATAAATCATTCTTATATTTGCAAAGTCTTTGTTTATCACGGTGCGTAATACAATAGTATTTTTTCTTGAATTATATAGTTTTAAATCTGCTGGTATTTTCTTTGATTTTTTTTTCCAATGTTTAAACCCTTACATACGTGTCTTTTTGAGCAAAAAGAACGGCATATTGCATTTAAAGCTTAAACGTATAAAATAGACCACATAAAAATTGTATGTGTCCAAAAATGTAAAACTTTTAATATTTTCTGTACATTTAAAAGTACAGCTGTCAGACGGATATTGAATATTGGAGTAACATCATTGCATTATGGTTACATTGCTATCTTTTTTCTCCGAAAAATAAGGTTAATTATATGTTTTGAGTGTATAGTCATCGACGCGGTGTATGAACACGCTATAAAAGTTAAGCCATTATTGCTTTTAACTTTTGAACTTGTATGATTTATACATTCTGACATTCGGGCAAAGTTGTTTAATATATTATTAGCTAGATATAATATGAGTTATTATTACTTTCGATCACATTGTTCACTAACACAGCGAGTTCGTGGAACATTAGGTTCAAGTGGTCCACACAGAAGAGCCGAGCTTTCGCTTTCAACCGAGTGAAGGTAGCGTACACTGCTTATTCCACTATTCATTTACTTTTGTGTTTTCTTAAATAAACTTAAAGCGTACTGTTTGAGCGATTAGGTCAAAATGAAATTGTAATTATTGTAGTATACACTACTCGTGTGTATTTTTAAATTTATACTAAAGTATTTACTAAAAAAACTCCCGGAATATGTTTACTTACAATATAATATTGGCGTACTTCTTTATTTTTATTTTGTTAAAGCTGATTTTATATAAACTACAACTACAGAAAACTTAAACTCATTTTTGAATAAAATTAAAACTTAGTAAGAATACCTTTCGAGAAAAAAGTGGTAGAACTAATAATAGAAAATTGATTGTATTAGTGCTGCTATAAATATCGCTGTGTAAAGCTTTACAATATGTTTTGGTGAAAAAGTAATTTCTGCTTTAGAATTTAATAAAATCGATTACATCGTTAAGTCGTGTCTTTACATGACTTAAATTCATGAACACTTTATGTTGCTTTAACTCCAATTCTATAACTCGATAGTTATTAATTTGGAGAATATTTTAGTATTATTTTACTATAACAGTATTATATTTTTGTTATTGAAAGAACGAATTATTTTAGTAAGCAGTGTACGATGTGCAAGCAGTGTATAACGGTACTAGTGTTTGTAGAATTGTATATATCTTGTTCGCGACGCAGCGCAGCCGCCAGTGCGACAGTCATGGATCGGTTTCACTAGTTTATTTTTATATACTGCTCTTTAAAAAGAATTCAAATGAAACCAAAGCTGGATTTAGTGACCCAGTATTACTATATGTTTTGCTTTATCAACTCCAACTTTTGGATATAAATAACACTTTATACGTATTACATTTCAATCGATGAATGAAAGTAGTCTTCACGGACCGAGAAGTCGATGAGTAAATAGGCTAGCTAGTTCAGGATATGTCATTAGAAGGGACGAAGATCGTATAAGTAGATGATAGTTAATTACAAAGATGGACGAATACAGAAGTAGAGGAATACCAAAGTACGATTGTATGGATCGCGTGAATAATGATATGTGTATAAAAGGTGTGAATACTGTAATGACTGTTGATAGAAGAGAGTGGAAGAAGAAAACATGATGTGCCGATTCTACTTAGTCAAGGTAAAGGTATGAAAAATGAGATTTTAATTAATTCATGAGAACATCTTAACCTAATTTTTGTTTTCTTTCCCATCTATGCTTTCTACATAGTTATTGTGAGATTAGCGTCCTCTTTTGTTAATCCAGTTTAGCACATATATTAAAACGACATTTTTAATTTGTAAGAATTTGCGACGACATCTAATTAAAATCTGATAAAATGTAATGAATTATTTTAATTAATTATTTCTTTATAATGTTTTCTACTGAATATTAAAATGTATGATAATTAATGCCGTAAGTGGATTTCACTGTTCATACTTATGAAGAATGAAATAATTTAAACATTTAATTTTTAAAGTAAAGAGAATTCTTTTTTAATAAAATAATTCATTTAAAATTTAAAACTAAAAGTTATATTTTTTCTTAACTACATGCTTGAATATTTAATAAGTCTTTTATTATGTTAAAATATCTCGTGCAGATTTACATAATGCTTTGAAAATATATGATCTTTATCGCTGGGTTGTCTTACGAAAATGATAATCAGAAGAACTCCGTAAATAATTCGCATTAAGTGAAATTATTAAAGTAATTTATTAAATATTTCTGTTAAATATGTCACGATATCAAAAACGTATTTTTCTGAAATTTGTGAAATAAAATGTAACGAGAACGTACTGTAATTGTACAAAATTAAATATTTATTCATAAAAATTTTGTAAGTAAAAAATAATGAAATGCAGTTTCACTTTATCCCTGTAAACCTGTTACACTTTCTTCACAAACGCTGTTACTTTTTTCCGGCATAGGTCATTCTGGATCGCCCTCGATTTTCACTTCCTTGTTATAAATGTCACAATGGCATCAAAACGAATACATAATGTAGACGTTTATAGAACAAACTAATTCGATCTGAAGAATATACTTCTAAATGATTGTGTTTGATGCTAAATGGTTAGGTTATGCTACAAATACGTTCGCTACGAAATTCATCGTAGCTCAACGCGTAGCAAATAAATTAAATCCTCTCTAATAGATTTCAACGAGATGTAAATTAAACACTTAATGAAATGTTTAATATATGTTACTTAAATAAATAAGAAAGCAGTAAATAATTTCGCTGTTTTAAATTTTTATGAATTAGGAGAAGTTTTGAAAATAAATATTGTAGTAAATAAAATATATTTTATCATAGCTGAAATTATTTATATTAATTTGTCACTATATATACTGAAATATGTATATTAGAAATATATAGTAAAGTTAAATAAACTGAATAAATGAAATGAAAATATTAAAAAAAAACCACTCACCTCACTATCATTGTAGTTAATTGTTATCAACAGTCCACTAGTTAAATCCACTTGATCACTCGCATACAACACTAAGGTCGATCACAAAACTATTTCAGTTCGAGATTTGATTCATAATAAATAGTTTAGTGCACGTGCTGGCTGTGGAGCGCCGTGGACAGCACTGAAGATGGAAAGCGATGCTGGTCAGTAGAAGCCTGCGCGAATGAAAGTGTCGCGAGACGCGCCCTCCGACCACCACCAAACGCAGAAGGACGCTAACTTACGCTCTAACAACTTCATTATCTAGTATAAAGTGTTGGCTTGAACGAGAAAACCACAACAACCTTTTGCTTCAATCAGAACAGTGGTATAAAAATATTCTTAGGGAATATCTTATACTCTTAACGGTCATGGGATAGAAGGATGAGAATCATATTTAAAGCTTTATTAAAATTAAACAAAAAACTCTCTATATATTTTGTATATCTTTATTTACTTGTTTTATATGAAGTACTGATATTTATTTAATTTTTTTTTTGTTTAAATGTGTTTTCAACGTTTCAATTATATTGTATATAGAGTATAGCACAATTTATATTAAATAATTAAGTCCTAAAAACATCATAGTTCTAATAAAAAAATTAAAAAATGCCCCTTCACCTTAAATGACATACTTAAACATATTCAGGCAGCCTGCCAACCCGATTTATGTTTTACCCGACCTGTGTCTTTGACATGTGACGAGACGATATTAGATAGCAATAACCCTTTAATTTGTTTCCTTTAACACTAACACTGACAAAATTAATTTCTGTTTCTTTTCTGTTGTTTCGTTATTTAAAAAAAATATAAGAATTACAAATTACAGGAAGAGATGATAAAGAGAATAACTTGTATGTAACATTTTTTTTTAAAAAGAACATTGAACATCAATAAAGAATTTATAATTAAATTGTTAAAACATTTTCGGCTGCAAAAAGTGATATCGTTAACAAATCTTTCCTCATTTCCTATTGTTAAAGCGGTTTTTGAGTTAGTATTGAACCTCGTTTTTACATTCTATTACAATATAAATAACTGATGATATACATAATTATGTAGTTGAATCGAATACTACTCTTGCGACAACAATGAATCGCTTCGATTTATTTCAGAGCGAGGCTTGAGCGTGCAATGATTTTCGCAAGCAGATGCAACCAAAGTTTTTATTCAATATATATCCTGAACAGCCGATGGTTGCAATAAATCATCATGCTTATTTGTGTCAGTTGCGTTATTTTAAATAGCTCTCCACTGTCTATTCATTGCAATATATAGCAATCTTATTCCCGACCAATTAGGTATTTGTTTTATTTTATTCAATTACTGGATTGCTCAAAGTTTTACAGTAAATTAATTTACGAGATCATATCTTATATTTTACAATTTATATCTTATATTTTATCAATTTTTTTATACTTTATAATGTTATAAACGCACACGTTCATTATCTTTTCAAAACATCCTTCTACTTACATACACACGTACTAAAAACATACATACAAAGCATATGAAAACATGTATATCATATCTCAATTTGTTGTATATACAGCTATAATATAAATTAATGTTTATGGTTTACTTTTACGGTATGGTATGTAAATTGTAGCATGCTCACAATATTTGTAACTATCTCCAACGACACAGTAGACTCTAATGTAGGAGGTAGGGACCTCTTTTATTTATAGAAATGTAAAAAAAATACCTAATTTAGATTATTATTATTATACACATTAAATGAATTATTCATCCGCTTTGGATAGAGTTTACGAATAAATGTAATCTATATCTATCTATACTATAATAAAACTGTAGCAAGGTTAAATCTGTACATTAAATATTTTTTGAAAATTTTGATCAGGGTAGACTTTGTTATCGATATAGAAGCCAAAAATAATCTTTTTACAATTTTTGTCTGTCTGTCTGTCTGTCCCTGTGAACACGCATCACTCTGAAAGTACTGAACCGATTTTGACGAAACTTGGCACAGTGATAACTAATATTACGAGATTACATCTAGGATACTTTTTATCTCATAAAACGCAAGGGATTCTCCAGGATAACGCACGAAAGTCAAAAATTTGTAATTAATGAAATTTTTGACGGATTTTGGTAAATTTTCATTGTGCTATATATAGCAGACAAATTAGCTAAAAAGATAAGCTATATTTCCCTAAGCTACTTTAAAAAAAATACCAAAAAAAAGATCCCCGGGATTCGAACCGTCGGCTCCGGCGGACCATATAATGTCCAGTACGTTATAATTGAGCTACGGCTATATGACATTTCTATGCGTAATTATCAACCACATATGAAAAAAATATGTGTAAACGAAACTGTCACTTATATGTTGTTACATTTATTTTATTGTATAAAAAATGTTTGCTGAACAAAGGTGACAAGATTTTTTCCTAAAACATAAACCTAGATAATAGTTACATTGCATTGTAGAAGATGAATCTCAACTAGAGTTCTATCAGTACGTGTGTTGTTTCGATATTTGATAAAATTAGTTTTCTAAATGTTGTTGAGTCTTGAAGTAGTTGGGTTCAGGTTTGTCAATCTAAGATTAAAATAAATCAGTTGAGGTGTATGCAGTTATTTTTTTTTTCTCGAACTGACCACGCTATTGACCTAGCAAGGTCTTAACAGCTTCACCGGACTACTGTTTGCAGTTACTATGTTGTATTTATACTAATATTATAATGAGTGGTAAAGTTTTGTTTTCGAGGAATGCTTGGTACCTACACTACTGGTCCGATTTCAAAAATTCGTTCACTGTTAGAAAGGTATATTATCCCAAGTTCAGTATCTCAGTAAAAAAGGTGGTTTGTATGTCAAAAGTAAAATAAATGTGACCAAATTAAAATTGAATGCAGATTTCACGTACACTTTACAAATTCTTATAAAACAAACAACTAAAACAAAATGGAAATTTAATGTAGATAAAGTTCAACTTTTACAGTATGTTACGTGATGAAGTTACAAGGGGTACTGGGAAGACATTTATCGGCAATATATGTAAGTTAGTTTTGATCTTCACTTTGATGACACCACTTTAGGTAATGCTGCGAACAGATTCTAGGCTTATTTTAAAAGATTTCTCACATACCAACTGGGTATATGTTTGAGTGAGTCCCTGGATAGTTTGGATTCACGATTGGAAGTGCTGGATAACGCTGCAATAGGGATTTAGGTTTTATAAGATTATTTGCGTTTAAAAATACAATTGAAACCGGTAATAACCGATTCGGTGCAGACGAAGTTGCACGGGTCAGCTAGTATCTATACTATAATAAAACTGTAGCAAGGTCAAATCTGTACATTAAATATTTTTTGAAAATTTTTATCGGAGTAGACTTTATTATCGATATAGAAGCCAAAAATAATCTTTTTACAATTTTTGTCTGTCTGTCTGTCTGTCTGTCTGTCTGTCTGTCTGTCTGTCTTTCTGTCCCTGTGAACACGCATCACGCTGAAAGTACTGAACCGATATTAACGAAACTTGACACAGTAATAACTAATATTCCAAGGTTACATTTAGGATACTTTTTGTCCCATAAAACGCAAGAGGTTCTCCAGGATAACGAAAGATAAAAAATTGTAGTTAATGTAACAAGACTTTTTTGCAACACCTTAGTCAAGAGCCAGCAACGTTGGAAGAACGAGAATTTTAGCAAAGCTGGTTCTTTAATATGAAGATATATTATGCCCTTCCAAACAGGATTCAGGATACGTGGTAGCCGGTTAACGTTGTGTTTTTTAATACGCATCACACCTTTACAGGTCAAAATTTTGGGTTATAAATAATTTAAGGAACATTTTTTTTCAGTAACTTTTAAACGCTATTAAAACATGAATTTATCACTGTCAGGGAATTTTGTTATTGACACTAATATGCCCGATGATATTCTTTATAAATAAAATAATTAATTTCAAACCATTTTATTTTTTCCATTGCAAAGAATATATTTTATTTTATTAACCATTATGATGTTGAGATTTCACCATAAACAATGAAAAACAACGATAAACGTAGACATATAACTTGGGACTGATGCCATCTTGATTACATGCGTCTATAACAGGCACTTTCACAAGTATCACTATCTTTATCATACATAAAATGGGGTAAACATATCAATGCAGATGCAGAATCTAGCTCTAAGTCTCTTAATGTTTTCAAAGCATTAGCCGGTTCTAACTGGGGTGTTCATCCATAACATTGAGTTCGTTTATACTTCAATATTATACGCAGTTGAATTAACTATGCGAGCTTTCTTTATGATAATAGTGCTCAGATTAACCTCTATAAACTTGAAAAAGTCCAAAACCAGGCCATGAGAATTATCGGGGGTTTCATTAAAAGTACTCCAATCCATGTTATGGAAAGCGAATTGAGCAAGCATATGTCCGTTACATCTTAGGAGACAATATTTATCTGGCAAAATCTATTTAAATTTAAGTCATTCGAAAAAAACGAACTACCTAATTTTTTTTTTCGAACTGACTACGCTATTGGCCTGGTAAGGTCTTTACAGCTTCACCGGACTACCTAATAACTACCTACCTACCTACCTAACTACCTAATTTACTAGAATAACTGTCCGCCTCTTTCCAATTACTCTATTGGCGTAACAGAAAAAAACCATTATTAGTTTCTATTTTTTGTCAATATAAAAATACTCCAATTCAAACAAGTATAAAACATGAAATGTTTACTTTACACACCTGGGTCGATAACATTGATTTGCACAATATAATTAAAATAAATGTAGATGGTATTTGGAAGCCAAAGAGTCAATATGATATTCTTAAAATAAAAGATATTTGTCTTCAATATATAAATAAATATTACCAAATTTTGTTAAAATATTCACTGACGGATCTAAAGCTGGTAATTATTTAGGAGTCGTATTTTTTGACTCAAATTCCAAAACTTTTATGAAATTTCAAATTGATGAAAATATTTCAATTATGCACACTGAATTGATAGCAATTGCAGAGGCCTTATCATTTGTAGAATCTACTGAGTCCATTAAAATTGTTATTTTATCCGATTCAAAAACTGCTCTTCAATACGTAGCTCGATGTACCTTAACTTTTCGAGGAATACCGATAGCCTACACTATTTTGAAGCAATTACTAGATTTCAAAGCAAAGAACAAAGTAATTGTTTTACAATGGATCCCTTCTCATATAGGTATAACTGGGAATGAAAGAGCTGATCTTTTAGCTAGAGAAGGATCCTCCGAAGGTGCTATTATTAATATTTTACCAACTTATTTGGATGTATGCTCAGTATTTAAAAATAGCTGTTACTCGCATTGGAAGGAATACTTTGATGAGCGTTCTAAAACAAAAGGAATATGGTACAGAACGATTCAGCCACATCCCTAAAGGTCACCATGGATTGATAACAGTACGATTTGCCGTCGGGAAGCAATCACAGGAATGAGATTACACTAAAAAAGTTCGCCTACCTGATGCGTAAAGTACCATCAACACTCTGCCAGAGTTGTGAGCTCATCGATGACGTGCACCACATCCTGGCAGAATGTGTTCGAAGCGAAGATATTAGATCTCGGCTTAATACCACTGGTTCGTTCCACACTGGTTTGTACAATTCGTTATTATCTGACCCAATTTCGAAAGATGCTAAAGAATTGTACAAAATTAATATAAGCTATTGTTAAGTTTATTGTCATTCTTATTGTTATAAAGTTGTATGTTACTTAGGCGATATAGTCGCGCAGGCGACTAAGCCTTCATTAAATATAATAATAATATTAAAATTATAGCTATCTTAACATGGTTTGAACATACTTATTTGATTTACAAAAAAATAGCATCGGGCACATTATTGTTAATAACAAAAATGTCTGGCGATAATAATTTCATGTGTTAGTAGCGTTTCAAAGTTAGTAAAAAACAATACATTAAAAAATTATATAAAAATCAATATTTTTGCCTGTAAAGGTGCGATATGCACTAATAAACGCAACGTTTACAGCCAGGTAGCCCGCACACTGTTCTGAAGAAAACTGACTGACTTATAAAAACTGGCTTATTGAAATTCTTTTTCGAAACCATTACTAGCTCTTAGACAAATAGTTATAGGTAAGTGACATTTGACGCGTCGTGTTCATATCTTTTTAATATTTATATTTTTCTTCAATACAATGGAGTGTGAAAAAGTTTTAATACAAGTTGAAAATAGTTATGATATCATTCATGGTTCATTTATCATTATTTATTTTATGAATATATTATATCGTTTAATTTACAATTTAACTCTATCAACTTGATATTTTATAATGTAAGCTCTACTGACTGTATAGTAAACGTCTACAAAAAAGGGAAAGGAACTTCGTTAGAAACTGGGGGTCCATAGACCTCTAAAGCTTTTTTTCACATTACCGCCAATATATGTAGGTTGCTACGAACGGGTTGTAGCCTTATTTTAAAAGATTTCTCACAAACCATCTGGGCTTGAGTGAGTCCCTTGATAGTTTGGATTCACAATTGGAAATCGATGGTGTGGCTGCAATAAGGTTTTAGGTATATTAAAATTTTCGCGTTTAAAAATACAATTGACACCAGTTATAACCGATTTGGTGCAGACGAAGTTGCACGGGTCAGCTAGTACTATAATAAAACTGTAGCAAGGTCAAATCTGTACATTAAATATTTTTTGAAAATTTTTATCGGGGTAGACTTTGTTATCGATATAGAAGCCAAAAATAATCTTTTTACAATTTTTGTCTGTCTGTCTGTCTGTCTGTCTGTCTGTCCCTGTGAACACGCATCACTCTGAAAGTACTGAACCGATTTTGACGAAACTTGGCACAGTGATAACTAATATTACGAGATTACATCTAGGATACTTTTTATCTCATAAAACGCAAGGGATTCTCCAGGATCTGCCTGTTTGTCTGTCCCTTTGAACACGTACCACTCTGAAAGTACTGAACCAATTTTGACGAAATTTGGCACAGTGATAACTAATATTACAAGGTTACATCTAGAATACTTTTTATCTCATAAAACGCATGAGATTCTCCAGGATAACGGACGAAAGTCAAAAATTTGTAGTTAATTAAATTTTTGGTAAATTTTCATTGTGCTGTATATAGCAGACAGATTAGCTAAAAAGATAAGCTATATTTCCCTAAGCTACTTTAAAAAAAAATACCAAAAAAAAAATCGCCGGGATTCGAACCGTCGGCTCCGGCGGACCATATAATGTCCAGTACGTTATAACTGAGCTACGGCTATATGATATTTCTATGCGTAATTATCAACCTCATATGAAAAAAATATGTGTAAACGAAACTCTCACTTATATGTTGTTACATTTATTTTATTGTATAAAAAATGTTTGCTAAACAAAGGTGACAAGATTTTTTCCTAAAACATAAACCTAGATAATAGTTACATTGCATTGTAGAAGATGAATGTCAACTAGAGTTCTATCAGTACGTGTGTTGTTTTGATATTTGATAAAATTAGTTTTCTAAATGTTGTCGAGTCTTGAAGTAATTGGGTTCAGGTTTGTGAATCTAAGATTAAAATAAATCAGTTGAGGTGTACGCAGTTATTTTTTTTTTCTCGAACTGACCACGCTATTGACCTAGCAAGGTCTTAACAGCTTCACCGGACTACTGTTTGCAGTTACTATGTTGTATTTATACTAATATTATAATGAGTGGTAAAGTTTTGTTTTCGAGGAATGCTTGGTACCTACTACTGGTCCGATTTCAAAAATTATTTCACTGTTAGAAAGGTATATTATCCCAAGTTCAGTATCTCAGTAAAAAAGGTGGTTTGTATGTCAAAAGTAAAATAAATGTGACCAAATTAAAATTGAATGCAGATTTCACGTATACTTTACAAATTCTTATAAAACAAACAACTAAAACAAAATGGAAATTTAATGTAGATAAAGTTCAACTTTTACAGTATGTTACGTGATGAAGTTACAAGAGGTACTGGGAAGACATTTATCGGCAATATATGTAAGTTAGTTTTGATCTTCACTTTGATGACACTACTTTAGGTAATGCTGCGAACAGATTCTAGGCTTATTTTAAAAGATTTCTCAGATACCAACTGGTTATATGTTTGAGTGAGTCCTTGGATAGTTTGGATTCACGATTGGAAGTGCTGGATAACGCTGCAATAGGGTTTTAGGTTTTTTAAGATTATTTGCGTTTAAAAATACAATTAAAACCGGTAATAACCGATTTGGTGCAGACGAAGTTGCATGGGTCAGCTAGTATGTAATAAAAATGAAGTGTCTGTAATATCAATTTTTTTTTTTTACTGATTAGATATGAAAGTATACAAGCTACTGGTAACAAAAATGCAATTTTTAAAATGTTTGTCGGTCTGTCTGAATGCTTGTTTGTTCCCGGTAATCTTCGAAACGGCTGAACCGATTTTGACGGAAATTTCACTGGGAGGTAGATAAATTTACAGCGGGTTACTTAGGCTACTCTAATTTAGACTATCTGCGAACAGTGGCTTCGCCCGCAATGCTATCTCTTAAACGGTTGAACCAATTTCCACGGGAATTTCGCTGGCAGATACCTGACCTTATAAAAAGTAATTTAAGCAATTTTTATTTATACTAGCTGTTAACAGTGGCTTCGCCCGCAGCGTAATATCCAAAACGGTTGGACTGACCTTCACAAAACTTTCACTGGCAGATAGCTGACCTTATAAAAAGTAATTATATCTGTGTGAACTTGTAAATGACCATATTTATCTTATTACTTATATTATATTGTTCAATTTTGTTAGCTGTAAGTTCACCCTGTATCTTAAAAATTAAATAAAAGTAATTCCAGCAATTTTAATTTAAACTAGCTGTTAACCGTGGCTTCGCCAGCAGCGTAATCTCCAAAACGGTTGGACTGACCTTTACAAAACTTTCACTGGCAGATAGCTGACCTTATAAAAAGTAATTATATCTGTGTGAACTTGTAAATGACCATATTTATCTTATTACTTATATTATATTGTTCAATTTAGTTAGCTGTAAGTTCACCCTGTATCTTAAAAATTAAATAAAAGTAATTCCAGCAATTTTAATTTAAACTAGCTGTTAACCGTGGCTTCGCCCGCAGCACTATCTCCAAAACGGTTCAACCGCTTTTTACGGGACTTTCACCGGCAGATAGCGGACATTATAAAAAGTCATTCAGTTTATTTTAATTTAGACTAGCTGTTAACCGTCGCTTCGCCTGCAGTGCTATGTCCAAAACGGTTTGACCAATTTTCACGGGACTTTCACTGGCAGATAGCTGACCTTGTAGGAAGTAATTTTGGTTATTCTATTTTAGACTAGCTGTTACCCGCGACTTTGTCCGCATGAAATTTAGCAAAAATATATTGTTCACTGTAAACATGTGCTTTGTACTGAACTCCAAGAAAAAATATAATTGAAATTCATATATCTGTATCTATTTGTAATTTGAATTATATTGTCTTTTCGGTCATTTTTTTTTATTTACCGCGCTTTCGTCTACATAACTCAGCAACCATAGTAACATATAAGAATATTGTATCCAAGGTAATGAGCACTATTTAAATTGTCGAATATTAAAAACTGCTTAGACAGATATAACGTTTCATATCTTGATTTATATTTATGCAAGATTTCAAGACGTCAGCTCATTCATTGTATACAATTCAACATTATAATTATTAATAGTAATTTTGAAGATAGAAGGGGTCTTTCTAATAAGACATTAGACCATAACCGTATTACTTATTGACAATATGGGCATGTTATATCATTATAATAACATCTTCGTTAAGTTATTGTTTCATTAGTACCTTATACAGTGTAAGTGAGTACTGAGGTAGATATATGGTGGGTTAAGGTTTCAAATGTGTTGGTGATGTTAAACCTTATTTCACACACTGTTAGTATTTATATATCTAATGTATACGTTACATATTACTGTAAGTGGCGTGTATGTCGTACTTACAATTTCTTTAAAGAGCATTTCTATAATTGTACATGGTCTCACATTTTTATATTTATTTAATACAATTTAAAAAAAAGCACCGTGCAGTGCTGCGGGTACAGCTAGTCTATACTAATATATAAAGCTGAAGAGTATGTTTGTTTGGTTGAACGCGCTAATCTCAGGAACTTCTGGTTCGATTTGTAAAATGTTTTCAGTGTTTCATAAATAGCTCATTTATCGAGGAAGGCTATAGGCTATATATCATAACACTAAGACAAATAGCACATATGAAGAATGTTTCAAAATCGGAGTCTTTTCTCCGTTTATTAGCGTTAGTATTATATACGCTGTTATGGTGACGTGATAAGTTTCTATCGCATACATTTTCGACGTTTATTTTGTGTTCGTATTCAAAAACTTTATTCTACGTTAGTTTTGTTTACGATTTTTGATTTGTAATCTATTACGTATTATAGAAATAAAGTGTGTGTATGTGATATTAAAATAACAACTTTTTGGTGACTGGATATGGCTACAAATAACAAGAAAATAATTTTTACAATGTTTCAATGTTTGTCGGTATGTATGTTTGTTTGTTTAGGGTAAACCACCTGAGACACAGGATCCTAATTTAGGTGGCAGTGGTCAAATGTAGATTTCATCAATTTTTAATCTACTTTTTGATAGTTTGCGGTCCATAGTACTAGTTTGATAAATTGTATAATAACATTTTTTTATAAGTTTATGATTTATAGTTAACCTCTTCACTATTGTTGTTTTAGTTTTTTGTATATTATGTGTAATAAGTTATAATTACTTATAAAATAATATAACAGCACCGTAACCTATTGTATCGCATGCAAAATAAATAAATAAAAAAATAAATAAAAATCGCCGAAACGGCTAGACCTATTTTAACGGGAATTTTACTGGCAGATAGGTAATATTATAGCGGGTGACATCTATTTTATTTGTTCACGGCTTCATCCGCAGTGTTATTTCCAAAATGGTTGGATCGATTTTCACAGGACGTTCACTGGTAGATAACTGACCTTATAATGAGTAACTTAGACTATTTTATTTTGTTACACCCGACTTCGTCCACAGTGCAAAATCCAAATCGTTTGAACTGATTTTCACGGGACTTTTACGGGCAGATAACTAACTAACGAGCTATTGTATTTTACACTAATGGACTCAGCAGGCGTTGTCCCGCCTTAATAATAAAAAGAATACCTTGACAAATTATACCTAAATCTTTTCCATGAATCATTTTATTTACTGATGAAAACGGCATTAAAATCCGTTTTGTAGTTTTCTTCAGTTTATCGCGAACAGACATACAGACAGATGTGGCAGAGAACTTTGTTTTGCACTATGTTTTTATTACTTATATTTACTGTGTATTTTATTACTTATATGTAGTGATGAACGGTTACCCATGCATTCGTGCGTGTGAAATTGATTAAAAATATGTTGTTTACTGTAAACATGCGCGTCAAACATGCGCTTTACTGTGGACACCAAGAATAAATAATATATTTGAAAGTCATAGGTTTGTATTTCATTTGAATTATATTATCTTTTTGGCTACTTTGGCGGCCATTTTGTTTTAATTACCGCGCTTGCGTCTACATAACTCAGTGATTATAGGAACGTACAAGAATTACTTAATTATATCGATAATATGGGCATATTATCTCCATATATAAAAGATTTAACACGTCATATTGTTCGATAATCTGTAGCTTAAAATTTTCATTACTTATATACTTTAAGTAAGCACTGAGGGTAGTACATAGTAGGTTGAAGTTCTAGGTATGTTACTGATGGTAAATCCCATTCCATTCGACACAATGTTAGTATTCACATATCTAATATACACGTTATATGTTACAGTAGACGGCGTGCATCGTACTTACAAATGTGTTTGCATTTCTGTAATGTACACACCTACTAACAATTTTACATTTATTTAATACATTTTAAAAATACACGTGCGGAGCCGCGGGTAACAGCTAGTAATTAAATTAGTAGTAAACATTCTGATACGACATGTTACGCTATCTTGAAGTTATAATGAATGAGCAGTAGTAGATTGTTCTTCTGAACGGCTTTTATTGGAACATAGTAGGATATAATCCGAAGAATACTATCTTTTATTTTATCGCAACCGATTTAATCAATTCGTACATTTCTCTCTGTTTTATATTCTCAAAGATTAATTTATTTGGTTTTAGTATAATGAAATATAATTATTATTCAACAAATTTACATATAGTTTTCGATAGAAATTAGCGTCGAGGTATCTAATACCTGAGAACATGACATTTGAGCTATCGATCAAGGAAAATAGATCAAAACATAATTTGAAAAAAAAAAAATAATACATTTTCAGTTTTAAATAGAGCTTAAACTGAAATTAATGATTTAAACCATTAAACGATAAGCGATATTAGTTGATGATTCTCGATTTGGTAATATGCCATTTTAAAGTTGCCTACATATGCATATTTAATAGATTATTTTAGATGCGCCTTTCACAGAAATGTCACGTGCTAGCCTCTCTCTGTTTCATTTATATAACATTGGTCTAGAATTTCGATTTAACATATTTTTGAAATAGATAATACATAAATATACCGCTGACAGATATTAAAATTGAAATATCATTCTATATATAATTTTGTTTAGTATACATTAATTTTGGGATTGACTTAGGTTCTAAACTTTCATTTTATAAAATAAACCAGATACATGTAAATAATTTAGCAATATTTTCTGTCTGCGTTTGCATATCAATTGGATTGCGTAATGTTAATGTTTAATTGCTGTTTATATATATATATACCACTGGGCCGGGCGGACGTTGTCCTGCCTTGATAATAAAAAAAATCAACCCCAGCGCCACCTACCTGGTCAAATTGTGAATCTAAACCATTCTCGAATCCACTGAAACACATATGCACACAAAATTTCATCAAAATCGGTCCGGCCGTTTAGGAGGAATTCAGTAACATACACACGTACAGAAGAAATTCATATATATATATACATATATATATATATAAGAATCAATGTCCTAGCTGACTCATTATTGTTCAATCCAAGATATCCTAACTATATCTATACTATTACAAATTACGTAATATTACAAATGCGATAATGAGTTTGTTTCTTACGTTTTTACACTTTAACTACTCAACCGATCATTATGGAATTTCGAATGCATCTAGAAAAAAGTACTGCTCTCAAGTGACAGCTCAAATCTATATTAACGCTAGCGAAGTTGCGGGAAAACACTAGTTCAGAATAAAGATTTCAAATTTGATTCGTACATTGACCTTATACTGTAGATTACCATTTAGAACGATATTTACTCGTAATTTAACCCCTAAGAGGGAGAAAGGGGATAACAAAATTCGTATAGTAAATTATATTTTAGGTTTAGATGTTCATTTCAAAATTGGTATTACGTAACACTGTTTGAAACAACATATAAGGCACTTTTTTTCAAAAATGTACCGTGAATTTGTGAAAACTATCATTTTTCAGGTCAAATCTATTTCAAACTTGTTGTTAACGCTAATTGAGACCTAATGAACACCTAATGAGACACTTATTTTGGCGTTTTTCAAAACTCAACTCATAAGCCTGTGAAAGGGGGTGTATTATTTGTATGTTACAGTGTTTTTCGGATTCAATTTATTTTGTTTGAATTGTTCGGGGGTTGATTTTAGTGCCAGACAGTACGCCTACCGATGTGATACAGGATTCTGTTTTATTTAGTTCTAACTTTTATTTGGAAGCTTCGTTTAAGTAAATTAAGACAGTATACTGTACAATTAGACATAATATATTACATTAGATTGAAATAAAAAGAGGACATAAATCTTAAAATGTACGCGAACAGAAAACTAGTAAACAACGAAAAAAGTGAAGTAAAAATTTCTTATTTATTTGGACATGAATACTCTATCTATAACTTTTACTTCTAATACTTTAGAAATTGTTTTTCAGGTAGAAGATCCATCTGATAGTAAATAGCTACTGTCAACTATGGATAGCTGTAACATCAAAATAAATGTCTTTAAATGTCTTCTTCTTCCTAGCGTTTTCCCGGCCCGGTACCAGGGTCCGCTTTCTTACTAAGTTTCCTTCACTTTGCCCAATCTTCGGCTTCCTTCTGTGTGAGGTTATTTTCCTTTAAGTCCGCCTTTACCACGTCCAACCAGCGTTTTTTGGGTCTGCCCCGAGACCTTGGGCCTTGTACAGTGATGTTGAGGCATCGATTTCCGACATAGTCTGGAGGCTTGCGACTTATGTGGCCGTACCAGCGGAGTCGACTCTCCTGGAGCTTGTCTGCGATGTCACGGACTCCAAGGCTACCACGGAAAAGACTTAAAAATAATGACTTAAACATATTTTCGATCATGAAGACCTAATTTCAGTTTTTTCTAAGAACTCCCAGATAGATCCCAGAATAATAGATTTCGTAATCCTACGCAACAGAGATGTTATATAGAAACTTAGTGTTGGCGCTATTCCGTTGATTAATTAGTGAAAGGTAAACCGCCAGGTGAAAATGGGAGGTGAGCCATTTCACGTAAAGCGGACAACGCCAAAAAGTGAAGTTCTGGAATTCATTCATATTTAGCCTAATTCGAATTTTAGTACATATGTATATGAATACAGAGTTCTTTGTCTATGGTATTTACTTGTCAAATTATAACCTCCCAAAGACTGTCATATTTAAAATTCGGATTTTTCGGCAGTGGTTTTTTGCATTGTACAAATTAACAATAAAATATTAAACATGGCAATATATATACTATATTATGCTTTTTTTAGAAATACAACATGAAAACAACGCTATGTACAAAGTCGGAAATTGGAATCGGAAACATTTCAAAACGAAATTTTAGTACCGTGGACGATCGTTTTTTAATTCTTTTATATTGAAACTAGCTTCTGCCCGCGACTTTGTTCGCACGGAATAGTTACTTTGGGTTAACAGTACGGCTATGTCAACCCGTTTACGTTTTCAAACATTCTTCATTGGTGTTCCGCTTCTGTTGGTTTTAGCGTGATATAAAGCCTATAGCCTTCCTCGGTAAATGAGCTATCTAATACTGAAAGATATTTTCAAATCTGACCAGTAGTTCTGGAGATAAGCGCGTTCAAGCAAAGAAGTTAAAATTTATAATGTTAGTATGGATATAGGTTAAAGTTCATAATCCACTAGAACTTCAAACAAGTCACTTAATGTAGATAGATGTTACACTATTGTTATACTCTTCCAATGTTGCACAGAATTACATCTCGCGCTTGCCCAGATCGGTTGGATTGCCAGATCTTATACTAAAATGGTGCGATATTAACACGTATGCTACTCATTTTTTTTATATCATAGCAGGGAAACGAACAGGCGGTTCACCTGATATTAAGTGATCACCGCCGTCCATAGACACTAGCAACACCAGGGGAGTCGCAAATGCGTTGCCAGCCTGTGTTTGGGGGAGAGGGGAGTAATGGGGAGGGGGAGGGCAGAGAGGGGAGATGGGCCTTCGTCGCTTTCACTGACCGAACGAAACGTAACCACGCAAGCACTGTTACTTCACGTCGGTTTTCTATGAAATATTACCCCGGGCGAGCCGACCCATTCATGCTGAAACTAGTAATAGCTTCAGCGTGACTCTACCACCTACAATAAACTCTTTAGGCGTATGTGATGTCTAAATATAATTTACGGTAGGTATTATTAAAATAAATAGAATATAAATAAATAAGTATACGTCTGAACAAAAATATTACTAGCATGTATTATTCTATTAAAGTGCACTCCGTATTATAAACGGGGTAGAACACTGTGAGTTTATTATTCGGTAGGTAGCAAAGAGTATTATTTCACTTTTTTTTAAACATGAATTGTCCGGCAATTCCTATCAAAAATTTGTTGTTCATTGGAAACTGTCAAGTTTATTACCATATTGTAATTTATGTTAAAGTAAACATATTTCTATATGTAAATCGTCTTAGTAGTCTAATCAGTGGAAGTATTTTAAACAACTTTGTAAGTACGGCAGTAATCTCAGTTATTTTATATTGAAGAGGACGTGTAGTTAGAATTAGGAAGTATTTGTACGGAAAAACTAACAAGCTCCAACAACATGTTTCCGTAAACATTGTCATTTGAACTATTTTTTCATCATTACAACTGGTATATCAATTTAATGTTGATTATTTGTTTGAAGGCGAACTGGTTGTGCCGCCTAACATTCTAGAAAGGTATGCGGGTACGCACACGAAGTTGCATCTCAGCGGTTAGGGTGTTACGAAATACTGGTTATCTTATAATACATACATACTATACTCGCTTTCGCTACAACTGATTTATATTCAATGATGTGGGTGGGAAACGAATTCATAAATATTTAGATATATGTACCAATTCTATTAATACCATGTAATAATCTATAATTCTTCTTGATTAACAAAACGGACCGGTGTACTCGTTAATTAACGTTTTATGAAACAGTGTTTTATTATTTTTTGTAACTATTACAAAAGTTGAGAAACGAACCGATTACATGAGAATAAATTTAATATTAAGTACCAAACTTATCTAAACATCTCGTGCTTATCCTGTATTTGAAGCCAGCGTAATTTCGATCGGATAGTAGCTAGTTTAAGCCTCATTTACTTGTATTCTTAATTCGCATGTATTTAATAATCCAAACTATATTTGTAACCGAATTCTTTATTGATTTTTTTAAACATTCTTAGTTTTTTTTTAATACCATTGGTGGCAAACGAACGTGCGGGTCACCTGCGATACGAGGAGAATCACAGATGCATTGCCGGCCCTTGAGAATGTAGTAGGCTCGTTTCTTGAAAGATGGTAAATCGTAATGATTCGGAAACGCTGCCGCTGAGAGTATATTCCAGAGAAACGAAAGAAAACAGTAAACGGTATTTTAAATTCATATTTGGTTGTTTTATATATTATGATATAAAAATGTATTTTTTGGAAATTCTTATATCTAACACCTATTTGTTTCTCTTTCGCAAAATTAATTACAAATGTTAAATACATGATACGGATAGTAATATACACTTTCATTTGCGAAACGACGTTCAAATTTAGTAATATACTTTACATGTAGTAAATTTGCTGTGTCGATGTTACGATGCAACAAGACTCATATTTTGAATTCGTTGTGAGTGTGCGAAATGATCATTAAATTACGTCAACACTCGTGTGAAGAGTTTTATCTGATTGTAAGTCAGGTGACTGGAAAAACGACAGTAAAACATTCGCAAAATGCTATCGCGTAATATCAAAAGAAAACAATCACTAAGTGCTTATGTTATCGTTAAAGTGCAGAAATCTGTTATTTTAGTGATTATCTATGTAATCTGCAATTTTTTTACAAAGATTTTATAAAGTGCCGAAAATTATTTCACTTTTTTGTCAAGGTATTATACATCGGTGAGTCCTTATTATTTTTATTTTTATCATGCCCTAATAGCGATGAACTATGTTAGGTTAAGTTGGACTTCTAATTCGGGGGCGGCCTTCGTGCTCGCTGGCTCTCTGTAGTGGGAGGAAGTTCTTACTGCTGTATATAATACTGCAGCGACTAATAAACGAAAAGAGGAGCATCTTGCTCCCAGGGAGATTGAAGAGATGAGACGGAGGGTTCGAAAAGACATAGTGGACAGGTGGCGGCAGGACGCGCCTTATGATAGGTATGCTAGCAACGTCGCCTACCCGGTCCTGCCGGTATGTTACAAATGAGATCGGAATGGTGCAGAAGGGAGTGGGGCACCCTGATGTTCCGACTGGTGCAGATGCTGACCGGGAACGAATGCTTTGGTTGGTATATGCGTCAGTGCACGAGTGCGGCGCTGTGACGGATAATGCGCAGCACACACAGAGTACGTTGCGTGGGAGTATCAGCGCCGCGCTCTGGCTGTGGCAGTAGGAGACGATGTCTTGATTTCGACCATGGTAAAAGCCATGCTGGAAAGGATCCGCGAGGAGGACCCTCTAAGCGACCTTCTCTGTGACCGGAAGGTTGGCGGAAGGCGTGTTTTGCTCGCCTGCTTCTTCCACCGTTGCCGAAATTCGGTAAACTCAGGTTCGGCTTTCAGATTAACCAGACAATATACATATTAACTAACGGCTTTCGAGTTTTAGATAATATTTATGTTATTTTATATTATTCAATAAAACTACGTTCTCTCAGCGTGATCTAAAAAAATAAAAACGAACGAAAAATGCGTTTTAATGAAATCGAATTAAAAGCTTATACAGTTATCTACATGTGTACAAAAATGTTACAAATCGATTTACTAACCGAACTTCGTTTAAATTAATAAGGTAGAAATTAAACTTGTCATAAAAATCTAAAGTAAAGAAGTGAAATCCTTATTATATATGGAAATATGACAATGGAATATTTCCAAATACCATTATATCGAAGAAGAGAATTTATGTAAATCTCTAACAAAATATATATTATTATTCCAAATTATTGGACAATTAATAACGATAGTGCTGCTATAAAAAAATCTATTATAACGAATCAAAAAACTGCTACTGAGTCTTTCCATGGAACAGATATTGAGTTGGAATGCAAAATCTTTAAGTAACTGGAAATGCTACAAAATTCTTGTGTTCATTTATTTACTTATTCCGCATGTACACTTGAAGGCCCTCGGGAAAGGAGGGCAATTGCTGTCTACGCGATACAATTTTAAAGTCGTTTGTTTTCATTAAACGGTTCGTTTTGCAATATCATGCATAAAAATAATAAGGTGTAAGGAACACGTGTTGTCGTGTGCACGTGAAGAGCACGCTCTATCAACGGTGATTTTAATCTATGCCGAGCCGTGCAAAGTCTCATGATTCGCTTATTACATTGTTAACTAGGTAGTACCCACGATTATGCTCTGTTGCAAATGATTTTGTTGAAGAGTGCTGTACGTGTTATTTGTATTAATAATTGTGGGTTAATTATTTTTTGTCATTATTCTTCGAATTCGTCAATTGAATTACAGGTTACGTCGGGCCGTATGGACCACCTCCACTATTACTTGGTTCTCACTTGGCTTACTTTCTAACTCATATTTTGTATGGTAGATAATTACTCTGCTTCTAAGGCTAGTAGTGTTATGTTAAACAACCTATAACCTTCCTGAATAAATAGACCGAAGAGTTGAAAATCTTTTCTCCTAATTTGACTAGTACTTCCAGAGTTTGGCGTGTTCAAACAATTTCTTGGTTAACTTAATATTAGCACCTATCGATATATCTAAACTAAAATTATTGTAATATGAATAGTGTTAAATTAAGGACATAATAAAACTAAGAACTTTGAGTAGTACTGGGATATCTAATTTCTTTTGTCAACAATATGTTGTAATATTTAGTAGTGAACTGTGTATAAAATGTATTGATTGACGTCCAATATTATATCGAAAGTTGATTGTTTTATCTACTTTCATTCCACATAATATGGCTTAAATACTTATGTAATAGTGGATGTTTGCTATAATCAGCAATATTAATGATAATTAATAATTCAGACTATTCTGAAAATAAAATAGTTTTAGAATCCTTGACCAGGCGCAATTTAAGAATATCCGTGGGAACTTCTCACTCAAGAATTTGTCACGCCAACATGTGACATTTAAAAGGTTCGTGTAGAAATTAGTTTTGCTTATATACTAATCACTCGGTCATGTATTTGTGTAGAGGTTTTATATGTAACATATCTAATAAAAAATATCTGTATATTAATAATGAAGTATGCTCGGTGCTTTTTTGTTCGCAATAATAGGCCATTTATCGTACATATATCTATCTATACTATAATAAAACTGTGGCAAGGTTAAATCTGTACATTAAATATTTTTTGAAAATTTTGATCGGGGTAGACTTTGTTATCGATATAGAAGCCAAAAATAATCTTTTTACAATTTTTGTCTGTCTTTCTGTCCCTGTGAACACGCATCACGCTGAAAGTACTGAACCGATTTTAACGAAACTTGACACAATAATAACTAATATTCCAAGGTTACATTTAGGATACTTTTTGTCCCATAAAACGCAAGGGGTTCTCCAGGATAACGAAAGACAAAAAATTGTAGTTAATGTAACTAGACTTTTTTGCGACACCTTAGTACAAGAGCCAGCAATGTTGGAAGAACGAGAATTTTAGAAAAGCTGGTTCTTTAATATGAAGATATATAATGCCCTTCCAAACAGGATTCAGGATACCTGGTAGCCGGTTAACGTTGTATTTTTTAATGCGCATCACACCTTTACAGGTCAAAATTTTGATATATAAATAATTTTAGGAAAAAAAAATCCGGTCACTTATTAACACTATTAAAACATGAGTTTATCACTGCCAGCCAATTTTGTGATTGATAATAATGTGCCCGATGATATTCTTTATAAATAAAATAATTCATTTCAAATCATTTTATTTTTTACACTGCAAAGAACATATTTAATTTTATTAACCATTATGATATTGAGATTTCACCGTAAACGAAAAACAACGATAAACGTAGACATATGACCTGAGACTGACGTCATCTTGAATACATGCGTCTATAACAGGCGCTTCCACAATTATCGCTATCTTTATCATACATAAAATGGGGTAAGCATATCAATGCAGTTGCAGTATCTAGCTCTTAGATTCT